>OY720171.1:13600009-14182509 GCA_963082885.1 Parascotia fuliginaria
CGGCTCGAGCTCTTTGTATTGCGACTCGCTTACCGCACGCGCCCAGAAGACACAAAGCTAACCTTCTGCAACGGCGTCGTACTGGACAAGCGACAGTGCCAGCGATCATTTGGTGATTGGCTCCATGCAGTACTGGACTTCAGCAACACCCTACACTCAATGGATATCGACATATCAACTTTTGCGTGTCTCTGTGCATTAACATTAATAACAGGTGCGTACAACAATAAACGTTACTTATGTAACCTTTACAAAACACAGTTAATTTAATTGACTACTTCTCAGTTAGCAATAACTAAAAGCTTAATATTAAAACGTATACGACTTTTAATTTGTACTGAATTAGTTATTGTTGCTACCAACTTGCATGACTAATAAATGTATTTAATTTGTTAACAGAGAGACATGGCCTGAAGGAGCCTCACCGTGTAGAACAACTGCAGATGAAGATAATCGGATGCCTGCGCGCGCACATGCCGGGCGGCGGCACAGCCAGCGGCGGCGCGCCGCACTTCAGCCGCGTGCTGGGCGCGCTGCCCGAACTGCGCTCGCTGTCGGTGCAAGGCCTGCAGCGCATCTTCTATCTGAAGCTCGAGGACCTGGTGCCGGCGCCGCCGCTCATCGAGAACATGTTCCGCTCCAGCCTGCCTTTTTGAATGCCCCGCGTTTGACTCCCGAGGACCATTCCCGCCTTCGAAACCCATTCAATTTTCTTCTATGATAGAGCCGATCCGTTATTTTTATAAGTGTTTAGATCATAAACAATATTTTTCTAGTGTAGATGGACGTTAGTTAGGACGCGATCTCCCACGGAATCGGTTCGTGCTACTCATATTAAATAATATTAAGTACTTAATGGAGACAATCTTACCGAGTAAGTCCTATAAGTTAAGATTAATTTATTGAAAACGTTTAGGAATTTGTCTTTTGGGTGTGATTTTGTTTAATATTACAATGTTGTGTATTTAGTAGTCTGCATTTGAGTTACCGCTCGTGATCGATGGCATCTTGTCGTACAAATATTCCTATGTTATTTACTTACGTATTACTTAGATAGGGAAAATCTAGTCACAAGACTTAGAAATGTTATAAAAGCTGGCTCGTAGTTATCGAGCTTTATAGAATTAATATAGTGAAGTTACTTTAAGATTGATAAGGCATTTAATGTCCTTTTGTACGAATGTGAGCGAGCGGTGGAGGCTCAGGCTCGAAACCCGCCACGCCGCAGGGGCCTACCACCGCATCGCTGAATGAAGATGATCCCAAGCGTCACAACGACATCATTGTTGGAAGTTACCTTTTAGTTTTAAATTATTTTGTAATATTTTTAGACGCTAGGATACTAACGTAATTTGTTATAATAATTATATGTAGGTAAGGCCTGAGAAAAAGTTCAGCATGATCGTCGTCCCCAATGTAATTCCTTAAAGTATCAACGTGTCTTAAAAGAGTACCTTTATAGGTAGGTAGTGTAGATTTTTCTTATGTGAACCTTTTATATGCTTACTGTAATACATATTATATATGTGTTGAGTAAATATACATATCACGAAAATTATTTTTAAAAATGTGATTGCACTTTTTGTATTATTAAATCCTTTGCATCTTATAAGCTAGGCCATTATAAACAATTTTATATGAAATAAAATTGCTGTTAAGTCATTGTGTATTTTGTTCGTAAGTAAAAAAAATACTTACCGCTGTAAGTTTACATAATATTTATATTTTTATCTACTGCATTTGACGAGAGCCTGCATTGAGCTAGAGTAATATTTTTTCTGGACCAACTAGGTGATATTAACTAAAGTCCTGGTACGAAAAATATTTTAATATCTGGAACTGCTACGAACGGTTTAACAAAGTATATAACTGTCATATATTTATAACTTGAAGCAAGTACGTTTTGTAATAGCCTTTGTGGTAGCAACGGCATTGCTAAAAGTTGCCTTGATTCTTCTAAAAGACTTGATTATTTACCTGCACCTGGGTATAAAAATGTATGGAAACTATTATAGGTACCAGTAACTGCCACGCGCGCTGTCCAACTATAAAATAAAAGAGCTACTTGTATTAAATATAGGTAGGATATAGGTAAGTGGAAGAATTCGATTAATATCTAACAAATCAATAAAATGAAAGCAAATGATTGTTGCTTGATAAATGTTGATGTCTGACGATTAGATACCTACTCGTCATACCTAATTTTAGAATGATTGTTGACCTCAATGTTGTCCTTCTAAATCGAGTGATATAGTTACGTTAATAATCGGTAAGAAAAATTAAAGATGCATGAAAATTAATAGTTATATACAAAAAAAACTTATAGAAACCTAAACTATTATAAATGCTGGACTTTTTACTCGTTGCCACAACTCCTTTACATTAATTAATTTTATAGATTTACTTAAGAGTAATCGAGGAATTTATTTGCCGTTATTTTATACTTGGAACGAATTTTTTAAAAGGTCCTAACATTGTACCTATAAATACTTCGGTTGTGCTTGAATTATTGTTACCCATACCAGAGTTAAAAAGTACCTTTATGTTGTTTGTCCATAAAATTGTAAGTATTTGACATTCCTACATTACAAGCCTGCTATACCAACTGACTCTGTTTCACGATACCATTGTTCTACGATATAAGACTAAGAACCTAAACTTTCATGTTCTTGTTGGGGACAGTTTGCATAAATTTAATAAAATGTGCCTGTGTCAAATTAAATCATATCTATATTGTTATAGGCCGATTATTAATTAGTTTAAAGAATGCTGTTATTACCTGATGTCTTCGATAGTAATTTCATAAAAATATCTTTTTTCTAAGCATAAAATGTCAGTCATTAATACTTTAAACTTCATGTTCCCAAAAGAATATAAAAGGTTTCTCCCTCCTTTAAGTAGGCATGTTACTTGTACCCACTGTATCCAGTAACTTAAACCCAAATGACATAATTAGTAATATATTTTCTTCTGTAAGGTTTGTAATGAACTGCATTTCTTAAATCTCAACATAGATACATAAAATTGAATATGCTTTTGTTATAATATGTTATACATTTTCTTTGTAAATATTTCGTCAAAATAATATCGATGCGAAAGCATTCATGAAATTGGCTCTTTTATTTATTCTCTTTTCTAATAGCACCCTGATTATTTCAAGTTTTTTTTAATTTTCAATGATATTATTCGAGTCCTAAGCAACCACTGCTACGGTTCTCGGCAACACCAATAACATTAGGTAAGTAGAGTCACCATATCCACCATGTACCTACAAAAACTAGAAAACGCTGTGCTTTGAACTCAAAACGTATGAAGTTGTATTGCATACCATACCTCGGTACCAGTGGCGTGCACAGAGATTTTTGACAGGGTAGGCATTATTGATTTTGAACAGGATAGGCATTATTTAATTATGTTGCTAAAATTGTGATTTCAAGCAACTATTGAGGTACGCAGTGCCTTTCTGCCTATATGGAGTGCACGCTACTGCTTGGTACCTATAGGTACTGAAATCGCTACTCACTAGAGATAGGTAACAAAATATTAGCGCAGGTAGAGTCACCCGTAATCCTCTGTAGACACTAAACCCATCGATCTGCTCTAAATTGAAATAATACTTAAGTATATAGAAATAACTCTGATAAAATGTATACTGAATGTTCAAAAGCAAAAACCTCGGGTTTTGCTGTAATCGTTACGCTTGGCAGGCTACAAACAAATAACTACTATCAAAAGACTTCAACGCGTCACAGCTTTGCGACTATTTAAATGAAATATTTAAGTATTGCAAATAGAATTACATTTAGTCACCGAAATATCCAGTGGATACAGAAAATGATGGTTACCTACTCTAGGTTTGCAAAGCTGTTCTTAGATCGTTATAAACTTTAGCACAAAAGTGAACATATCTAAACATTAAATTTCAAGAAGCACGTCATAATTTGTTTTCTCATTACGTGATCTTGTTTATTTGAGAAATAGTTTAATTTCTGGAAATAAATTTTTAAATCAAAATTTGATTACTAAACTTAGTAAAATAATATTCTTACCGTTTTAGTAAAACATATACTTATCACAACCCTCATCAGTGCATCGAAAAATTGCTTTTACATAATGGATTTAAAATAAGTAACAAAAAAACATATTTAAAAAAGGCTTTATACTTAAGTAAGTATGTGTTCCATTTACCCATGTAAGCACAAGTTCTTGTAACTCTTTACCTACATACTATCTATTAGTACTATTTTACTCACTGTATTCGCAAATCGCAATACATTCATTTATTTAGTCAATAATATAATCTTCGTTAAAGAAAGAATAGGTATTTTAGTAAATCTGTGATATTTTATAAAACGAGTAAATATTCATGTATAGGTACCTACTTAGTATACTTATCTACTTTATTTCAAAGACTATATTGTTTTTGTCAGTTTTACCAACAATAGTGTACTAGCAAGCGGATCTAGAAATTCGAGTTTGCAGTAACGAGAGTGCAGCGGACGGGCTTGATCATGGGCGTATTTAGAGAAATCTTCGAGAGCCCCGCCGGAGTAAGGTTTTAACAAGGAAAACATTATAAGCACATATATTTTTTGAATATGCTAATGCATTTGGAGAGCGGTTGAGCCTCTTACCTACAACGCTCTTCCTCTCATAGATCCGCTTTTGCATATACCTAGTTATCTACTCCAATGAAATAAAAATAGAACAAAATGACACTGACAACAGTAAACAGTAGATCAAAAACAAGATTTTTATAAATATGTATTTGAAATTGTAATGAATATTCTAAAATGGCGCCCACGGGTGGCAGCACCGACTTATCAGGTCTACCATTTCCAAGAACTTTTTAATTTGAATGTCTTTTTTTTATATCATCAGGCAGGGTGGAGTCAGTGGAATCCAGATGTGGTGGCCACCATATCATAAGCCATCGTCTTAAACTGGTCTGGGAATTAATTGGGTAGTTAATGGGAATGAGGGAGGTGACGAAAGAGGAAAGGGAGAAATTGGCCCTCCGGCGCTCTCACTCACCGTACGAAACGCAGTAGTATGGATACTATACTCTTACTTCGATCTTCTATGAGAGGGTAGTACTTTCCCGGTCGATCTGACCCTATCATGCTGAAACCAGCGTGGATCTATTACCGTAAAATGTAGTTTTCGCCACCAGTTGGCGCTACTTCAACTTACACAATGGGCCAATCAGAGGTTAATTTTTAAGAAGCGCTTGACAACTAGACCTGATGAGTCGGCGCTGCCACTTCGAGGGCGCCATTTTAGAGAAAACCTTAGTAATTTTTTTTTGTCCCTTAGGATGTGAATTATCCATTTTCTAAATTAAACATTTATATTTCTGAAATGAACACTAAAAAATATTTGTTTCGTCTTGGACGATTTCTCAGTGCCATCTCTGCGACGTAACGGCAGGCATCTCGTCCAGCTTGTTCAATGTTTAAAACAGCAGCCTCTTGCCACTACTTACTTCTTCGGTAAAAACGTACTTACAGATCTGCATAATGCTGACCTCGTTCATGGTGTTGATGTCATGCTGTATAAATTCCAACAGCTCGTTGGCTTTGAGTTGTTGTGAACTCATAACAGCGGTAACATCGTGCATCGGCTACAGCCGCGCAATAGATGTATTAAAAAAAATTGAAAATTAAAATTTAATAAGACTCATTATGACAGTAATAAGGGTGACGGGCAACTAAACGATGAGGGCGGCTCACGATTGGTCAAGGTGGCTAAAAATTAAGGAAGGTCTTTGTCCAGCAGTGAACGTCTTTCGGCTGTTAAGATGACGATGATGATGATTTTTTATAGGTATTTCTTATGTTTATCTAATAATAGGCTTTTTTTGATACTATCTTAACAAATATTATTGTTATTATAATCTGCGAAATATCGATAAACGAATCACTACTTGAGAATGTGAGTGACATTGACAAGAGATGTCATCACAAAAAAGACACAAACAACAAGTGTCAATTGACAAAATGTCAACTGTCAACTATCGTTGTTGTTCGGTGTAATTCTGTTTCTAATTTTTGATAACAAATTACGTACTTAATAATTGACAAGAGAATTTTTAAACAGATAAACACTATACGATTTTCAAGTTATAGTTCATTCTATTTGCAACAAAAATCTATATACCGTATACAAAAGCTACGTAAAGTAAATACATAAAACATACCTAACTCTAGTCATAGGACAATGTCGAACACTACAGATAGGGACGTGTTGGACAAAAACCTCGAAGACTATGAGATCCAAGAAGTTTTACGAAATGGCACTGATTTACGGGAATACGCTTTACAACTGGATAAAGGTATAAAAGATGCTGAAAAAACATCAGTAGCTGACTACTTGAGAGAAAGCGAAAATATAGCTTCTTTGCACAATCAAATAGAAGATTGTGATGGGATTCTCGCCAAAATGGAGAGTATGCTTATGGTGTTCCAAGTATGTACTTCTTTATTATGAAAAGAATAGGTACCTATTATTTTTAAGAGTCTATGCACCTTGTCCAACAGTCATTACCGTAATCTTGGTTAATTATTAATTAAATCTTATTTGTCCAGGTTTTCATGAGAAAATTAATAATGTAAAATGTTAAATTACTCAATCTAAATTTGTTTTTAATTTTTTCCTAGAATGACTTGGGAAGTATTAGCAATGAAATAATAAGTCTGCAGAAGCGTTCTGTCAGCATGTCAGTCCAGCTCACAAACAGACAAGTGCTGAAAGGTCCTCTTTCAACATTCATAGAAGATATGGCAGTCTCTGAAACCCTTATATTGTGAGTATTATAGACTGCTAGATTTATCATCTAATCTATATTATGGCGTTGGGCAAGCACTGTTTATTTATTTATTTATTGCACATAGAAAGATACAAAGAAAATAGATATGATCACTTATTCCACACCAACCAACTAAACTGATCAACTAGTTGTTCCAATTGGAACCCAGTATGTCATTTTCTTCCTTATCGAACCAACTACTCAAGTAAACTATATTAAGCTATTTTAGAGATTCATATAAAATTCCTAACGGAACAACTACAAATTTTAATGGAATTATAGTATAGTATTTGTGCCACTGGTGACACCAAAAGGATAACATAACTGCTATCTAGAACTATTATCAATTTTCAAAGGTTTTTCATCATATCTATTTTTTTTTACACATTTGTGCTCACAAAACAAGTGAAAATCATCAAAAAATAGACTTACACCTATTTTTAAAAGCACTATCGATATCTGATAATTTGCCTTCATTCTTTTGTTTTGGTGATTTCAACCTTATTGACATTTCCAAATTAGAATTAGATTAGTCTTTAGAAGTTTTAGCTGCTATGTGCTTAAGAAATAAATAATGTAGTCTGAAAACTGTCAATAAGGTCGAAATCGCTTGCACCATTTCTTTAAGCAGGATCAATGTCAAATCATTTTCGATAGTCTTTTATTTTGGCGACGTTCATTTGTTTCACCGGAGATTCTCTCTTTATTCATACATTAGGCTCACCAACATATTTAGAAACAAACTTAAACAACCATAGTTATTCCATCAGGAAAAAAAAACGTTAATCCCATCATTCCCAGAGTGGAATAAGTCGACATGATGTACAAAATTTTTATATTTAGGACCAGGGACTTCTGAAACTGGGCCTGTGATTTTTGTCTCTAAAAGGCGATGATAACACATTTTTATGCTCTTAGCATTGTAAAATTCCATGTATTATTAGCTAGAGCCCTTTAGATAGTGAAGTGCATAACATTATAACTAGAGTCACAACACAAATTCAGGTGTTGCTACAAATGTGCACTTGTTGCATTAACAATCATAATTTTGCTTATTGTTTGTTATATTAGTTACAGTTTGTTACGTATGTGTTTAATCACTTTAATTAATATATTTTACAGTGGCATCAATAATGTTCCAATAACAGATAAGGAATTCATGGTTCAACTTGCAATTTTAAATCAAAAACTGAACTTTGTTAAGGAACAAGATTTTAAAGAAACAAAAGCATGTCATGATGTTAAGGATGTTTTGGAAAAACTAAAAATTAAAGCTGTTTCTAAAATTCGAGCATATATCTTGGAACAAATATATAAATTTCGTAAACCAATGGCTAACTATCAAATACCACAAAATGCTATGCTGAAATATAAGTTTTTCTTTGAGTTCATTTTAGCTAATGAGAGAAATGTAGCACAAGAGATATGTAATGAGTATATAGATACTTTGAGCAAAGTATATTACTCCTATTTTAAATCATATGCATCCAGACTCGACAAATTGAAGTATGAAGAAGCTCCCACAAAAGATGATTTGATGGGTATTGAAGATGGTTCAAAGGGTGGATTTTTCCAAAAGTCTAATTTGAAAAATAAAAGTCCAATCTTCACTATAGGCAACAGAGGCGATGTCTTAGCACAGCAACTCGAAGCGCCTATCATAGTGCCTCATGTACAGCAGAAAATAAAGGTAAGAATTATTATAATATAACATTATTATTATTATTTCCAGCGGGGACGCCGGCAGCCGGACGAACGATCCACCCGCAGTGCTTGCGGGCCACTTCGTCCATTTCCCCAGTCGATAATATAACATAATTATATACATATTAGTATGTATGTGACTTTTAGTTACTTAGACCTTTTGTATTTTTGTTACTTTAGACACAATTAGAAATATACTATAATTAATTTAGACAAATATTCTATTTTCAGTACTCATATGAAGCACTATTTAGGAGTCTACAATATGCTCTTGTTGACAATGGCTGCAGAGAGTATTTATTCACTACTGAATTCTTCCATGTAAAAGGAAGTCATGCACAAGAGCTCTTTGACCGAATTCTTGGAAAAACATTATCTCTACTTGTGGTATGTAAAGTTGTAGACTGTACTATGTATGCTTGAATACTATTTGTAACTGACATAAACATCCTTGTATCTAGATATATATATAAATGTTTTATTTCCCTTTCAGAAAAATGTTGAGAACTATGTGGTTGAATGTTATGACTGCCTGGCACTGTATCTGTGTATTCAGCTCATAAACAGATATAGATGGATGTGTCATAAAAGAGCTGTTGCTGCATTGGATAGGTTGGTATTGTTATAGTATTACTGAAATCTACACTGTTGTCAGTTTCTTATTAACTGACGCCGTAATCCATTGTTACAAGGGATGTTAAGATTGAAGACCTAAATCAAATTTCACGAAGTTTTAACTTGTATATATAGTTTTATAAGTTTGTGTGTGTTTGTTACCACTCAGCACCTGAACGGCTAATCTGATTTCAATGAAAATTGGTACGTAGATAGATTCGGTGGCGGAGACAGACCTAGGCTACATTTATCCCGAAAATCGGTCTGGTTCCCGAGGGAGACAAACATATTTTAGGCGTTGGCAAAGCCGTAGGGCACAGCTAGTAATATATACTTCAATTAATTTGTTTACAGTTATTGGGATTCACTACAAAGTATCTTGTGGCCGAGATTGGAACATGTACTGAAACTTAACATACAGAGTGTTCGAGAATGTGATCCAGCCAAATTGTCTAATAAAGAAATGGGTCCACATTATGTAAGTACATAAGTTTAGAAGGTAGCGAAGGAACAAACAGAAAACAGCGACTTTGTCTTATACTATTTAACCTAACCTTCTTAGAATCTATGGAAGACATTTATGTTCAGCAGTGTGTCCTACACCTGAGATAGTGATGATGATAGTATTGATATTGAAACAATCTCTTCTATTTGTTACCAATATTTTGACGAATGTATGACCTGTTTTTATTTCGATTGCAGATTACACGACGTTACGCCGAATTCTCCGCCGCCATGCTGAGCTTAAGTGAACAATTTCCTTCAGAAGAACTCAGCAACCTTCTATTAATTCTACAAGATGAAGTACACTGCTTCTTACTTAAAATGGCAGCGGAGTTTCCGCAGCGCATACAACAACTGATATTTCTCATAAACAACTATGACATGGTGTTGAGTATATTAATGGAACGAACGAGGGACAATACCAAAGAAGCAGAAAGCTTTAGAGAACAATTGCAAGCAAGGAGTTCAGAATATGTTGACGAAATTTTGAGTCCCCATTTTGGTGGGATGATCCAGTTTGTTAAGGAAGGAGAACAATTACTGGAGTCTGACAAGAAAACTGAATTAGCTAATTTAGAAAGGAAGTCACTTTCTTTAGTGGCTTCGTTCAGTTCTGGGTGGAAACAAAGTCTTGAAGAAATTCACCGAGAAGTTTTAGTATCGTTTCCTAACTTGGTGACTGGATCAGGATTATTACAAATGGCTCTCACGAACTTCGTACAGTATTATCACAAATTCGCTAAACTACTGACACCTAATGCGCGCACACAATTAGTTAATATACACGTCATCATGGTAGAAATAAAGAAATATAAAACGAATTATTGATTAAGCCGTGCTTGTAAACAACTAATTCAAACATATACACTGACGGACTCATAAACTGCATCAAAGTAATAGACGACTTTGAAATAAATATTTTAACCAAGTATGCAAACTTTCTATACAGATTAAAATTGAAACCTCTAGATGTTTTTTGAAGAAAAACAGTAATTTAAGGCAAATTGGTTTAATAAAAAAAATGGTTTTAACAATAGACACAAACTTTATGCAAGGGTTTTTTTATGTTTTAATGGCACGTGGAGGTAATACACCTTGTATTACCTCCACGTGCCCTTATTACGGATTCTAATCGGTTCCGCATAGATTTTATTAGGGTTATTAAAAGATCTTGCGGAATATTGTCCCATTCATCTGAAAGTGCTGTTCTTAGTGCTGCCACTGTCGTGGGCACAGGATTTCTCGCATATACAGCTCTTTTTAAATTGTCCCAAACATGCTCAATGGGATTAAGATCCGGGCTGCGTGCTGGCCAATTCATTGTACGTATCCCAACCTCTTCGCAATATTGCCGAACTTGTGCAGCAGCGTGCGGCCGGGCATTATCCTGCATTAAAGTAAAATTTTGCGCCTATGAATCCCATGTAAGGCACCACGTGATCTTCTAAGATCTCTGTTATGTAGCGATGTGCAGTCAAACCCTCTCTATTACCGTTTTGACGGACCATGTCTATGAACACAAGTTCTGATCGCCCGTTCATCGATATGCCACCCCAGACCATACACGAACCGCCTCCAAAAGGAACACGCTCCTCAATGCAACTTTGAGCATATCGCTCCCCATGTCGACGATAGACTCTTCTGCGACCATCTGCACCATATAAACATGTCCTACACTCGTCCGTGAACAATACGGAGGCCCATTGCTCTCCTGTCCAATTTAGGTGATCACGCGCAAATCTTAAGCGAGCTTGTCTGTGAGCTACAGACAACTTTGGACCATTTGCTGGTCTAAAAGGGGTGATATCCGCTTCCTTTAACCTTCTTCTTATTGTTCGTGCACTCACATTTACTCCACGCACTTCATTAAGCTCTGTTTTGATGTTAACTGACGTGAGGAAACGATTTCGCAGGGAAGTTGTAACAATAAATTGGTCATCACGACCTGTGGTTGCTCGAGTCCTGCCTGTACCACGCCTCCTTCTGTAAGAACCTGTCTCCACAAACCTTCTGTTTATTCTAGCAACCGTAGACTGGTTTAAATTTAAATTTCTCCCAATCGTTCGTTGATCCAAGCCCTCCCGCACCAGTGCTACAATTTGAGCCGCTTGTTCGGACGAAGTATCCATATTATGGTTATATGGTATATTCTCGACGAGTTAAAAAACTAACCCAACAATTCTGCTGGTAACAATAATTCAATTGACAAAAGAATAAAAAATCAACGCGAATCAATTTAAAACTTTGCTTTAAATAACACGCAAATCTGATATTACGAGTAAATTTTCTTTTCCCGGCTATATTCATTTGTTTTACTGCAGTTCTATTTTTAAATTTTGTTTTTTTTTAAGATTAAGAGCCAGTCTCTCCATATTTATATAATTTAATCAAAAAAGTTTGCATACTTATTAAAAAAAATCATTTCAAAGTAATCCTGAACTTTGATGCAGTTTATGAGTCCGTCAGTTTATTATCTCCCTGATTTATATGCACGATACTAGTCTCAATTGGGTTTAAAGTATACGCCGAATAATTATTTAACAATTCGGCAAATTAATTCAATTAGCAGATTGTTAGTATAAATTTGATTTGTTAACACTTATATGCAGTAACAGCAGTGGCGTGAGTGCTATCGTCGTGAAGTGCGCAATTTTCAGGCATCAAATGACACCGCACACTATGCGTTGAGGCCGTGACATCTATACGATTCAGGGATTTTTGTCTTACGGAGACAAAAGTTCCTTGTTTGTGCAGGCAGGCCTTTAATGTTACCTTGGATACTGTCCTATTGCATCGGCAAATGACGCTTCTAAGAACTTCATAGCGATTTTGTCTCATCACTTTTGCAGAGCATGGAAGTAAGCTTGCAGGTGTGAAAGAATGCTTGAAATTATTATTAATGCCACAACAATTTGTATTATAGGCTGTTCTTAAAGGACAAAAATATGTGGGAATATGTATTGTACCTGTAATATAAACAAATAGAAAGATTTGTTTTTGTTTTATTTTAAGACCGACGTAAATAATCCTATATTTAAATGTAATTTTTTTATATTAATATTTGGGAAACAATACATAAATAAAACGCTGATATGTAAAAAATTAAGGTTTATTTAAAAAGTAATACCACAGTTTGAACGTCAGAATTGACGTAATGACTATTACGGACGATGTTAAGCCTGGGACAAACCACAGCTGGGGCACAAATAATCATTAGAAATGCAAGCATAACATTTAAATTCGGAGGGGTCCACTAGCCTCTCCCTTCTCCTAGATCCACTAGTGAAGCAGAATACAATGTAAAATAAATATAGGCTCATGTGACTATAATGAACTGCCTGATACTTCGACCCCAGCCATACCTATTTTAGAAACAATATAACCTATGACCAACAGAACTTAAACTTGCCAACATCCCTGGCTTCTCATCCTTCTTATACTTATTAGGAATTAGCTTTAAGACTATATTTACATATTGTGCAAAACACAGTTTCACTTGTTTTGCTACAGCGAGATTGCATTGTATTTTGCATTTTCTTAAAACATTATTGTAATGAATGATTTAGCCATACAACAAAAAGTAGCAGCTATTTTAAGTACTACTTTGTCCTTTGTAGCTAGAAACAAGTTTTAGGATTACTGGATGTTAAGTTACAAATGTTAGAATTGTTTTTACTACAGCTTGTTTCATGCACTTACGGCTTTTTATTTAGTAGGGCAGTACTGCACCTTTCATGATCATCGTCTCGTTTCTAAATCAAACAAACTATACTAGACAGTTAACACAGTCATATACTTAATACACTGGTTTTTTAACCTAACCCAATCTACAGTTCTGGTAGCACCACAACTCCAAAAACTTCTTTATTGCCTAAAGAATGTTTACCGTAACAAATAATTTGACAAAAGACCAAATGCCCAAATAAATGTCATTTTCCTTAGTAATATTTTACCAAGTAAAAATTTGACCAAAATAAAATTTGCGTACTAAAATTATTCCAAATATAATAGCATTGGTATAAAAATTTGATGAAGTTTGTTTGGATAATGAAATTTTGTGGAAATACTTTTTGGCAAAACGACAGTTTTTACAAACCTGGCGCTAAGCGTGTTAAGATTGTACTGGAAGGGTAAGAAAAAGCTACACTATGCATTAGTTGTATTCCTGTCATGGGTTCCTACCTTCTTATTCATACTTTGCTGTAATTATAACAGTCAATCTTAAAATAACTACTCAATAAATACTTAACAATATACACAATACATCTATGTATGCTATTTGCAATCGTAGGCGCAGAACTTACGTTAAGATTTCTTCTCACGTTTGCAGTTGGGCAACAACTGAGCTTGTACGCATGACAAGTCTATTGTCATGCGTACAAGCTCAGTTGTTATAATGATATAATCGACTGCGGCCGCAAGAAAAAAACGTTTCGTGAGTTCTGGTGTCCTAATCATTTTCGAAAACAGGTATATTCGGCAGTATTTTGAGCCACGCATGCCTAGGTTTTATTCTCACGTAGTAGCAAAGTAAATCTTCAAGTTCTGCAGACATGGGCCATATTTTCTGTTTGAGAAGCACTTCGTTAACCGATCTTTGATTATGACGATTCATTATTACCAAACTGCTTGTTATCGCTTCCCGAATTTCACTTGATGCTGAAAAATTAACTCATATTATTCAACTGATAGACTAAAGGTACTTCTTAGATCAAAATGGTAAGTAGTTTACTTACTTGTTGTTTTCAGAATATCCGTGAGTTGATTCATAGCACATTCACAATTTGCTGTCATGTCGGCGGGATAAGGTTTCATCAACGGTCCAATTATGGAGAGACAGAATGCCTTTCTATGGTTTGGAACTCTCTCATTATCAATTAATGGTTGAAGTATTTTCTTATATATGTTATTCTGTGTCCACCTCGGACCATTTCGTTTTCCAAGAATAATTAAAGCGATTCGTAACATTTTCTTTTCAATTGGAATATCTGTAACATATAAAAATTTAAAAATTAACTATAGGCTTACGAATCGGTTATACTGAACATTTTGTTTTCTATAGAATTATTTTATTATTGAAATGAAACTGAGAAGATTGATTTTTATAATGCTTACAGTTATTTTACTATGAAAATAACGCAACTTATGGTTCAAATGTATTAATTGCATGCTAATAGAACAATAAACGTAATGATTTCTTACTTTTATACAGCTTTCACCTAATACTAAAGACAAAACATATTTTTTAAATATAGCCCCGATTAAATAATAAAAATTTAAAACCACGAAATGACACTAAATTGCGACGTTGCCACTCATAATGCGTAAACGCTCTCTTTAACTATAAAGGAAGAGTTCCTAACCCTAAATATTTCAATTAGGGACATCCCTAATTAATTTAATGTTATCTAGCGAGACTGTGGTACAATAACAAATAATGCACACTAGGTAATGGTACCTATCTATCTATACTAATTTAAAGCGGAAGAGTTTGTTTGTTTCAACGCGCTAATCTCTAAAACTACCAAGCAGATTTGATTATTTTTGCGTATGATAGCCCAGTTCTTGAGGAAAGTTATAGGCTATGTAACATCACACTACTGGCGATGGACTGCCATTCAACCCAGTTAGAATTTTAATAAAAAATATACTTTTTTTAAATTCATATTGAGAATAAAAGTTTAAAAACATACCTTTTAGTTCTGCTATGGCAGTTTTGAATAAATCCAGAATTTTCTTTTCATTCCACTCAGTGAATTCATAGAAATATTTTCGATTTAATAAATTTCTGATATCTTGTAGTCTGTTAAACCTATCCTCACACTTATAAAAATGTAAAAGATAAACGAAACAGGCGACTAACGGCGTTTTGGCTGAAACGAAAAATCGGCGGATGTTAGACAATACACAAAGTAATATTAAAATAATACTGCTATAAGAGGTGGTGGTAGGCCTGCTGATCTCTATGCAGTTAGCCAAATGCGATCAAGATAGCCAAACATTAAATATAATTTTTTTAGTAGTTTGACCATGCAATTGTGTACAGTTAACAGATAAAATAGAAGCGACTTGCTTCAGATGGTGGTTATTACATGTATGTTCTGTGCCTGTACAATTTAGCTTGCGTATTTAGAATGCCAATGGTCTTCAACCAAAAATGTTTGGCTATTTTGCTTTTGTGATATACAAGTTTGAATGACATTATTTTAGCTGCGGTCGTAAGACTCTCCAGTCGCCCAAATACGCCTTCATACATTTATATTTACAATAATTATCAATTTTAAAAGATACAACCACTTATGGTGATGAATGGATTGCTCATTCTCTCTATATATAAAAAAAGGCCTAATGGGCTAAATACAAAATAATATTCATATAAAATATATTTAAAAAAAAACATCTTACCAACACTCATGTGTGCCAACGGAATAGAATGCGGCCACACTTCAAGGCACTGCCGTATCAATGGAATAGATTTAAATTGAATACAGTACATAGCATCCAACATAAACACTATCAGTCTACTCTTCATACCAAAATATCTGCACACCAGGCCATAACAATGTGATACACTTTCAATCACATCAAACTCTGGTGTTTGATTCAGTTTGAACAGTGTATGTTCTATTGTAGATAAAACACTGTCAACAATATCCACAGAAGGCCAATAATGTCTCATTTGTTTTAAAATATAAAGCATAACTTGTTCAGATCTCGTCATCGGCGGCGCGTGCGGCCGAGGTGACGATTTTCCAAACAATTCCATTTTCCTTTGTGGGTTAATCAAATAATGGACTATGCCAGGCACTAAGCTTTTATAATCATAATCTTGCAACTCTGCTACCAATTCGTTCATAATGCTTGACTCATTAGATGAGGGTGCCTTTGTTTTTAACATATACTTTTCGATTGTTTCACTGATTTTGTTTAATAATTGAGCTGAAAATAATGAAGTGAAATTGATATATTATTTATTTATTTGGACTTTTAATGCTAGGGTAAATGGTAATAAATCACAAGTAAACATAAAAAAGTAAAGCTTAATTTTTTTGGCATAAAATGGACCCATATTTGGGCATTCTCCTTTAATTTAAATTAAGCGTTGACCTCTAAACGCTACTTGACCACAGACTGAAATGGAATACTGAGATACTTTTGAATATTTACCCACCAGATGCAAATTTTAGATGTTTTTTAGATTTGTATGTATGTTGCGATTTTATTATAACAATAAAACAAGTGAACTCAGACCTGCGAGAGCAAATCCCAAATAAATAAGAATGACAAAATATTATGATATTGGTTGTTAAACTTATTATATTCTTTTAATAAATTATAACACAGATTTTCAAAAACAATATAGAATAGAGTATGGGAAATCAGAGTTATATCGGTCTGATCCCCCAGATCTGATTCCCTGAGATTTATTATTCTTTAAAGCCGTTCTCAAAGCTTTTATTTATTTATTTAGTAAAAAAAAGTTGCACAATTTATAGAGAATGTGTACAAATTTATGTGTGATGTGATCGGTTAAGACATTTTTGAAAGAAAAATATTAAAAAGATTGTTTGTTTACATTGTATGAAATAAAGTTGGACGGGAGTAAACATACAAATAATAAAAAAGGTTTATCATAATACACACCTGGTATACTTTTAGTTGACTGCTTCACAGTTTTTTGTCCATACTTTTGTATCATAACACACAATACACTTTCTTTAGCATCCCAAGATGATATATGTTCCTCTGTTGGTGTGTTAACTTCTGGATTCATCAATTTTTTATTATGTATTTTTTTGTTTTGTGATTCAGAACTGTTGGAAACCGTACGTTTTCTTTTCATTTGTGATATTGGTTGTTCACTTATATATATGTTTTCTTTAATAGTATTATCAATTGCAGGCTGTCTTTTCTGTAGTATGTTTTGAAGTTTGGAATTTTTATGCAATAATTCCTCTGGTAAATTATTCTTCTGCTTACTTCGACTTCTAGTAATCCTTGACGGCATTGGTGACAAAACAGTATAGTCCGGGGACATGTTAGCAAGTTTTGGAGATGTAATACCACATACTGGTATTGTGCTAAGGGGCTTAGAAGGTGTGACAGGTATTAAAGTATTATTCTGATTAGAAAATGCTATGGCTAAGCTGGAAGATGTGATAACACGTTTTGGAGACGTAATAGCGGTCAACCGAGATGAGCCATCAGTGCTGATAGAGCGGTTCGGCAATGTAAAGCCAGCTTTAGGAGATGCAATCGCATTTTTGTGACAAGAGACAGTAGTGTCTGAAGATTTAGCAGAATATTTCGTAGAGATAATGGCAAGCTCTCTGGATACGCCTGAATACTCAGGAGATCTGTTACATCTAGATGTAATCGGTGACGTAGACGCAGACGTAGTCAAAAATTTTAGAGGTGAGACTGGAGTAGAATCTATTATTACGCCAGGAAGCACAGGCGACTCCGCAGATGGCTTTGGGGAAGCAATGACAGGTTTCATACATGACGTATTAGTCTCTGGCGATTCCATTAATGGAACAGAGATTTCTGGAGACTTGATAGATCGCTTCGAAGATGAAATATCAAGTTTAAGAGTTGGAGCCATAACCTCAGAAGGTTTAACAAAAAGCTTTAAATTAGCTGCAGCCATGTTCTTTATATCTGAAAATCTACTCGATCGCCTAGGCAATGTTACCGTAGTCTTCAGAGATGAATCGGTAATTTCTGGAGACCTGACAAAAAGTTTCGACTTAATGCTAACAGATTCTTTGACTGCGATAGGTGAATCAGACCTAGATTGATGTGGAGATGTAATTGGAAATTGGTTTCTATGCTTTACAGAATCGATGGCAACATTTACGAATACGTCGGAATATTCTGGAGATTTTACAGACCGTTTACGGGACTTATTCAGTAATTGAACATTTGATTCTGGCGATTTGACAGGACACTTAGAAGCGACAACAGAGTCCTGAAATATCTCAGAGAGTTCTGGTGAAGTAATCGAACGCTTGCGGGATGTGCTTGCAGAATTTAACAAAACAACATTATCATCTAGTGATTTGGAAGCACACCTTGGATGTATGATTACAGGTTCTTTCACCTTATCAGGTGACTTTAGCAATGCAGTAGTAACGTTTGAATGCGTAGTATGACATCTGAGAGATGAAGTCCCAATTTCTTGACACAAAATATCATTTTTTTGCCTGTTTTCAGTATTTATTTCGTCTTGAGTAGTCATATTAGCATCGGATTGTGGCTCCTCAGATGGCTTTATCTTTTTTGTTTTCGCATTAAGTTCAGCCATTACCTTTACTGCTTTAGCATAGACTTGGGTATCATTTAGTGTTGCCGAAGTGTCACGCTCAGTAATATGTTTAGTAAGTCGCACTTGTTTTGGTTTTGTAATTGGTTTCACTAAAGGTGCTTCACTCTTAATTTTATATTTACGTGATTCACATTTCTTTCTATATTTAGCTAAATTTGTTAATTTTTTACATCTTTTAACCTTTTTATCTGTTACATCTTTGGTGGGCGATTTCATTTCTACTACTTCAGTAATAATAACATTGCCATTATTTGTTTCTGTACATATCACATTTTGATCAAAACTATTTTCA
The DNA here is from genome assembly GCA_963082885.1 of Parascotia fuliginaria. NCBI lineage: Eukaryota > Metazoa > Arthropoda > Insecta > Lepidoptera > Erebidae > Parascotia > Parascotia fuliginaria. The sequence continues at coordinate 13,619,261 of OY720171.1, forward strand.
AGGTCCATTGTTGGCGTTTGTAATATCTTATATTTGTCTTGTTTCTTTACTGAAATGTCTATAGAAGCTGGCCTTATTATTTCTTCTGATATAATAGTAATTTTTTTATCTGGTGGCCCAGTAGGAATAGCCTGTGGCATATTTAAATTCAATTCAAGTGAAGTTTCATTAAACTGATCTGAACCAATTTTGTTGATATACCTATGTCCAACATTAACACTGTTATCGTCAATTAATAAATCGGTTGTTGGTGAAGAATCATGATTTGGTTCCAATATTGTATCAGGCATAGACATTTGACTTTTAAGAAAGTTTTTAATAGTAGACATTTCGTTTATCAACTTATTTAAAGTTGTCCTTAATTTTCCATTATCTTCTCTTGTTTTTGCTGCATCTTCCCTCGCTGACGCTGCCTCCTCCCTTGCAGTTGCTGCATGCGCCCTTGCAATCGCTGCATCTAAACACGTCGAGTGCTTCGTGTCTATCGTACACGGTGTATCGTAACTATGAGTGCTAATTGATTGTCTGCTTGTTTTGCCAGGAGTTTTCGGAATTGGAGTAATGATGTTATGATTCAATCGCATCACATTAAATATCCTTTCTATTTCATTATCAGCACTGCAATCCACATTCATATTTTTACTGTTATTTAATTCTAAGCACTCTTTTTCTTGCATTTCTTGTGTTGCATCTGTATTAGCGGTTTCAAGATAGGAGTTTGAAATGTTTCCAAATAATTCCTCATCTTCCTCATCTGGAATGGCTCCAAATAATTCTTGTAATCTAGACTCTACCTGATGTACGTTATTTGTGTTTACTTTTGTATCAGTGGGTGATGTCGAGTCTAAAGTTTCAACTGGACTGGGTGAAATTTTTATTACAATGTTAGGCACAGGGCTGTTTGATTTTTCTGCTTTAGAAACTACCTTCTGTATGTTATTAGTGTTTACTTGTGCAACAGTGAGTGCTGTCGTATCTACAGTTTTAACTGGACTGGGCATAATTTCTATTACAACATTGGGCACAGGGCTATTTAATTCTTCTGCTCTGGAAATTACTTTCTGTAATTTATTTGTCTTTACTTGTATGTTTGTGGGTGATGTCGTTTCTAAAGTTTTTACTGGATTGGGTGTAATTTCTGTTATAACACTAAACACAGGACTATTTAATTCTTCTGCTTGTGCATTGGTAGGTGGTGTCGTTTCTAAAGTTTCAAGCAGACCGGGTGTAAGTTCTATTACCACATTAGACTCTGTTTTAATAAAACTGTCATCAAGAGTTTCAAATTGCACTGTTTGTGGACTAACAGCAACATCTATCATTTTCACCAAGAATGCGGGGCTAGTCGCTACATTTCTCATTTTTCCTAAGAGTACGGGGCTAGTCGCCATTTCTTTGGTTCTCTCTATGAATACGGGGCTAGTTCCCCTATCCATCTTTTTTTTTAACAATACCGAGCTATTCACCGATTCTATCTCTTTTAACCATTGTATTGGGCTAGTAGCTGCAGTAACTAATTTACGAGATCTATGAATTTCAATACTTTCTGCATTAATAGGACTGAATACGTAATCAGGACTATTTAACCATTTTTCATTATCTGAAGAAGCTAGAGAGGAACCATAGCCCAAATCAACACTTACAATCTCATTGTTACAATCATTGTCTAATTCCATATGTGTAATTTCTCTATTTGCAGTTGAACATTTTTGAGCCTGTAAATTAATAAAATGTTAATACTGTAGAAGTTCGAATTTGTGGCGCATTGGTAGACAATAGTGTGCAGCAATAAATTGGCTGATTGGTTACTACAAATTAGAATATAAATCTAACTTCATTGGCTTTACTTACCCTATCAGCATTCGTTCGCGATAAATCCTCGCTACCTACAGTAGCAGTATCACCCATAGACATATCATCTTCAATGTCGCTATGGTCTGGCGACACAAGTTCGCTAGTGACTTTGCTGCTAAGTTTGTCACACTGTCGCAAAACCTCTTCATTCAATTTGGCTGTAAATAATAAACCTATTAAATAATGATTGGAGATGCTGTTTTTGTAATGAACTGCAAAAAGTTGGAATGAAACAGATGTAGATCATCATACAATAAACTTTTACCCTGTTGATCAAAGAAACTTGGTTTAAATGTACAAAATACAATACTATGTTCTTGTATTAGAAAACAGAGAATACAAGTCAATATTATAAGTCAATATAATAAGTTGATATTGATATTTTTATTATTGTACTTATATGGACTATTATTATCATTCAGTATATTGATTATTATTATAGTAATTATATTGACTATTATTGTAATTATGTTGACTATTGTAGTAAAAGCTTAATGTGAAGTGGATGCATATCATGATCATTATGAGTTCGTAAGGCATAATACATTTTATTAGGGTTCTTTTACCACCATTCAATACATTGTGCATTTAATATAAATCAATAATGCCCTTTGGAGCATGTATTTTAAATAAATATTTTCAAAGATATTACAGATTAAAAATGCAGGGAGGGATATAGCGGCAGGGGGCCGGCATTCTGTAGTAAAATTAAATATACTACAGAATGTGTAAATACAGCGTTCACAGCATTTATTTTTCTTCGCACGGGCAATGCTGTTACTAAGTATCAGCATTGCACCCGTGCGAAGCCGGGGCGGGTCGCTAGTTTTTTATAAAAAATGGACATATTTAAATGTACATACCATTAACACATTTTAAATCTTGAAACTCTTTCTGTAATGCTTCAAACTTTTTCTTCCACAGCAATATTTCTTTTTCATTATCTTTAGTTTTTGCATTAACTTTCTCTTCTATATATTTATCAGTTTTTTTCTTGTCTACTTTATCCAGGGATTCAAGCTTTCTATCTTGTTGCTTGATAAGTTGCTAAAATAAGATTTAACTGTAATTTACTAGTAACAATATAACTTTGGATAAATATAAAAGCTGTATATTTATCCAAGCTTATCATCATTTAATGTTATGGGATGCATCCACACATGCTCCGGCTTTGCTGCATTGCCGCCAGTTTTGGCGCCAGCTTACAATAGTATGAACTGCGCGTGCCGGCGGCCGTGCAGCCGAGCATGTGTAGATACGCCAATATAATATCCTTTTCTGGTACACTGTTACTGCAGATTATATGTACTATTTGTAGCTTACACATTAGTGTCAATGATTAAAACAAAATGTTTTGTTTCATGGCCTGGCAACCTTGATCACCAAATCAACACTACCAAAGCAGTATATAATATGTCCAGTGCCCTGAAACTGTTGTTGGATTGGATACGCAAGACATTCAGTGGCGTGCACTCCCTAGAGGCATAAAGGCACTGCCTATCCTAATAAAATCCTCATAATTTTACCTTACTAGCAATATGCATAATGTATAATTAAAAAAGATAGATTACCATTATTTTATACTCAGCAATATGTATATTTTCAAGCGTAATGATTTACTCTTTCAATTTAATCAACACAATATTACTTTACATCTATCTACGACACAACAGCGCCACTGTCGTGCGCGTGGATTAATCAGAAAACAGCATTGCCTAAAAAAACACACATGCAAGCTTCTAATGCTCTTTATGTACACGCACGCACACAGGCGCACGCGGTTTAATTTTTTTCGCGACATAGTGCGGTATTACATTATCATATAAATATGATTTCATATCTGTCAAATTCTATGATCATAGTTTGACGACTCTCAAACTATGATCATAGATGATCACATGTAGTTATTATACCGTCATAATTATGTTCTTCATTTAAAAATGACTTACACATCTTTGATCATATTTCTATGATAGTCTAATAGCGGCCTAAAGCACTGCTTAATTTTAAGGACATTCGAATGAGAGTTGAACGACACGCCAATAGAAAGCGTCAATTTTGAATTAAATTGAATTAACCAATGACGACTCATTTCATGATTTGTAGTTTGGTAATAACCTATTAAATTAAATATGCATCTATGGATGACATTAAGAGTTTTGGTAAACGATCTAATTTAGTTGCGTAATATATTTATATTTTATTCGCGTCAAAAAATAGCTAGTCTAGTCGCCATTATTGCTTTTGTTTTGTTTTGTTTGAGTGCAGGCAATTAAATTAAATTATGGTGTTTATGACTTATATTAGTAGGTGATGTAATTTTTTACTTGTGATGTGATTGTGTTAGTATGTTTGATGTGATTCAGTGGTCAATTTATTTTTGTTATAATAAAGATTCAATACCAAGTGATTTGTGATGTTAATGATAGGTTACAGAAAAGACAAACTAAAATTTAATATTAAGTAAGTACTTTAACAATTAAACATATAATTTGCCTAACCGGTTTTACCTATATTTACAAAGTAGGCAATCGGTAGGTACCTACATAGTCTCTTGTGTTTTCCGTGATAGCTATTTCATAAGTTACAAAACGTTCGTAATACCTTACTAATCTAAATAACAATAAATTTTAAATTCGCAAAGAAGCCTCTGTGGTTCGGTGGTACTGTGTATGGACTACCACACAGAGGTCGTAGGTTCGATGCCCGCTCGGTGCAAATATTTGTGTGCATGAACATGTCTTTTTACATTGGTCTGGGTATTTCTATGTATAATATGTGTTTACAAAAACAAAGTATTTAAGTATGTCTATATCCGCATTCTAGGACCCACAATACAAGTATATATGCTTACTTTGGGTCTAGATGGCGTTGTGTGTAGTTGTTGAAATATTAAATTATATTATTATAAGTCAATTGGAGGTGGTCACTCAAAATCATCATAACCATTAATCAACACATTTCGGCAAATTATGTTATGCCTATCCCATCGAAAATGTCTGTGCACACCACTGAAAACATTGTAAGCCAAAAGTTTTAAGTTTAGAGCCTGGTTTATTAATATAGATAGATAGAATATTCTTTATTATACACCAATTACATGTTTACAATGAGATGAGATTAGACGAGACAATACATAGAAAAAAGATTCTCCGATTATATCTACTACTTACATAATATCAATAGAAAATAGATTTATAATTACCTCCAACTGTGCTACATGTGACTTAATTGCTTCATAATCATTCACTGCTTTGAAGCGTTCTTCTTCAAGTTTTTTAATTGCTGCCCTCAATTTCACATTTTCCTGGAAAGTAATAAGATAGATTAGACTTTAAATAATTAAACAATTATTGCTTTTGTTCTATTGCCTTCTGTGGCAACTGTTGTTCATAAACTTCTGCAACACAAAATGCCTATTTAAAAATTCAATCATTATTTTTGAAATCTACCAGAATAAACTATGCAATCAGTTGATAATACAACTAAATATAACAGCAGGTCACGGCATAAAATAGATAGGTAGGCTAGGTATACCATTGACATAGTAATACACTATGTCGATGGGTAATATTTACTATTATTAATTTTTAATTATTTATTGCCCTTTTGCGAGATCGGGGATCTATAACTTTATCCGCAGTATATTGTCCACCAAAACGCATCTTAAAGGAAAAAGCATTAATTTACAAACTACTTCAATACTCTTGGACATAGATTCATATGTGGAGGGGACTGGAACGCCAAAAGTGTTTACTGGGGATCAAGACTTACATTACCTAAAGGTCGAGAAACAAAAAGAAGTATAAACAAAAATAAACTGTATGTACTTAGTGCAGGTGAACTATCCAACTGCCTTACAGGCCCAAATAAAACACCAGATTTCTTGGACTACATTGTGTATAAAGGATTTACAAACCACTACTTAAGCGCGCAGGCCTTTTTAGACAGCAGTTCTGACCAAACGCCTGTAATACCAACGATAAGCACAACTATAATTGAAAGACCAATGAAAGAGCGACTACACACCAATAAAACCGATTGGGAGATCCTACATAGACGAAAATCTGAACTTAAAGGTGTCACTTAAAACAGAAAACGACATCGATAAATATGCAACAACTCTGACAAACCTTATACAAACAGCCGCATGGAAATCTATACCAGGTGCCACACTAAAACAAGGTAGTAGCACAGTCTTATTATTACTAACAGTCAGCCGACTGATGTACTTGCGCGGGGCAACGATGAGGGGGACAAGGGGAAGTGAGCGGCAGGGTCGACGAGAGCAATCACGCTTAGTTTGCGTTCTCTAATCTGAAGGGGTGTACGTGTAATGAGTTTAATAAAAGTACGCTTCCAACTACTCCGATGAATCGACATTAAATAAATAACTTATATTTGCGCGGACGAGTATATAACACTAGTCGTAATACGTTTGGCGAATTGCAGGTGCTTTAGTTGACTATTTCGTTGGCAATAAACTGGAAGCGAATTTGATGCAACATTTCAGATCGATTGTTGGGAACGATATTCATATAAAATTGTATGATGTTTTAAAATAGGTTGAGTTTAAAACACGATCCTGTGTTTGTTTCCCATTAGAGTTTCTATTGAAATTGTATATTCGTATGAGAATCTAGCTAGTACATAGTAAAATTTAGAAACAGAACTCTAAACATCTAAAAATAAAATTTGTTGTTGATTACATGCCGCCATCGCTTATACCTACGCATGTTCGTGTGCGTGTGTGCGTGTGTGCGTGTGTGCGTGTGTGCGTGCGTGCGTGCGTGCGTGCGTGCGTGCGTGTGTGTGTGTGTGTGTGTGTGTTTGTTATCACTCAGCGCGTCTACACGGGTGAACCGATTACAATGTAAATTGATTACTTTTTATCTCGAAAATCGGTTAAGTTCCGCACAGCTAGTTTAACATAAGTTTTAATTTCAAATAACGAAGGAATATTGATAGTCATTATACGTAATATACAAAAATTATTAATACGTAACCGATAAATATTTTCTACTTATTTTATTTCTACATGTTTTTAGAGTTCTGTTATTAAATTTTACTATGTAATGGATTCTCATGCGAATGTACAATTTCAATAGACACTTGAATGGGAAACGAACGCAGGATCGTGTTTTAATCTCAACCTTTTTTAAAACATCATACAATTTTATATAAATATCGTTCCCAACAAATGTCTTTCTTGACGTACAACAGGCATTTGATACGGTTTGGCACTAAGGCCTGCTTTTCAAGATGTAGAACAAACTTCTACATAACTTCTACACACTCTTAAAATCTTACTTGGAAGACCAGAATGTTTGGACTCAAAATCAATGACACCTACTCCGCCTTTCAAGAAATAAAAGCTGGGGTACCGCAAGGTTCCATACTGGATCCTACCCTTTATCTTATGTACAGTGCAAATATACTCACAACAGATAACATCTTATCTGCTACATTCGCTGATGACACTTCACTCTGTAACCATGAAAACGCCAGCGTAGCGTCCTTGGTACTACAAAGTCACCTAAACAAAATAAATAAATGGATGGAAAAGTGGCGCACTAAGGCCAGCACCATCAAATCAGTACATGTCACATTTACTCTGCGAAAGGACAACTGCCCTCCAATTACATTTGTAAACGACCCCCACCAAGATTCAGCAAAATATCTAAGCATGCACCTCGACAGAAAGCAAACATGAAAAACGCATATTACACAAACACGCGAAGAGTTAAATATTCGGCTCCGGAACCTAAACTGGCCGATAGGCAAAAGATCACACGTCACCATGGAAAATAAATTGCTTATCTATGAAACTATAATCAAGCCGGTCTGGACTTACGGCATTTAAGTTGTGGGGATCAGTAAAAACTCTAATGTGGAGATATACATATTCTATTTAACTATTTACATTACAGTACACATATAAAACTATACATAATAAAATAAAATTTTACTTCTGTCACTTCTTAAATGTCATCCATCAAAAAATATTTATTAGTCAATTTAATATTTACATGATTATTATTAATTAGTGAGTATGTGACAACTGAAAAAAAAATGCATGTAAGATTCACATCTAATAGATGTCAATCATAAGTTTATTCAGAAAATTTTTATTTGCATGTGTGATTGAACATCAGTTTTGTGAATTAAATAAAAAAATAAAAAATACATAGGTATACGATTTACATCCGTGACCACCTCGTAGGTCTAGTTGGAAACCAGCGTCAGACACTAGCGGTCTGGCTTATTGCTGAACTAATTTGTGAAAACATAATATTGTTTATCTGCTATAGACACTATTTTGTGAAAACATAATATTGTTTATCTGCTATTGTGTTATTATTATTTTATTTATTTGTGCTTGTGTTGCCCTGCCCTTCTAAGAATTTGTGTGTCTTTTTGTCTTCTTCACGTCTTCAGGTCACTCATTAATTACCAACCAATTTAAAAGCTTTAAAATTAAGTAGTTCCTTAAGCTATGAATGAGCATTAAGGCAGAGAGGTATAGTCCATTCCAACTCCAATTTCGTACAATGTAAACAATCCGCCATATTGCCATTGTCTATGGTTTCATGAATTTACTAGTGATGGGGACAAGGATGATAAAAATAAATTTAATAATAATAGTAACTGTTTTTTTCTTACATTTTAAATAATATTACGGTTACTAATACTCGATTTGCGAAATCGATTATTTCTATTTAATTTGTTATTACCACAAATATTTGTGTATGTGTATGTTAAATATGGTACCTATTGTATTTTATTGTAACCGTTGATTTATAAACATTAAGATAATAAGACAAACAATGTTCCTAATCTAATAAATTAATGTAATTTAAATTAAGTGTTGACCTATAAATGCAACGAATTGACCACAAACTGAAATGGAATACTGAGATACTTTTGAATATTTTCCCGCCTGATGAAACATTTGTGAAATATTGACTAAATGGAATTATTTGTATGTATGTTGCGATTTTATTATACTATATTACAATAAAACAAATGAACTCAAGACTTGCGAAGTCAAACCCAAAATAAATAAAAAATTACAAAATATTATGTAACTACCTATGATATGTATTTGTTAAACTTATTTCTTCTATTAAATTACAACATTGGTTTTCAAAGACAATAAAGAGTACAGAAAATATAAAACTGTTAAACAATTTGCCGTCTATATTCGACCGCATAAAGTAATTCGTAGATTTTTATTTTTGTTTTTTTTTTATCATTGTAATATACCATTAATATCATCAACAAGAATATTATTCTAAACTTGACGCTGGCAGAAATAGCTGACACAATCGTCGTCTCTGTTGCCAAAACAAAAGGAGAAGAAGAAGAAGTAATTCGTAATTTTAATAAATAATAATCTAAGATTTAATTAATAATCGTTAGTTTTTACTAACGATTATTAATTAAATCTTAGATTATTATTTATTAAAATTTAACCTAGCTACGTGTTCTACCAAATAATCAGTGCACCTACCTACTGGACTATACCTTTATTACCGTTCACGTTCATCACCGAGTGTTATATTTATTAAAATAGTTGCAAAATGAAGGATTTATTGAACAGAATGTGTATAAATACACATCGGTTATAGAGTTTTTGATTGAAAAATATTAAAAAGACGTGTTTGTTTACATTGTCTGAAAATAGATTTGGTCATGAGTATAGTATAAAGGCAGGGAAGAAAAGTAAGCTTCAGTTGGTAAAACAATAAAGGACTCACCCTTTCACATTTTTCAGAAGTTTCTAGAGCTTCCTTGTAATCTAAACTAGTCTGTCTATACTCCTGTGTAGTAGAATCGAGTTTTCTTTTTGCTTCCTCTAGTTCTTTGCTTTTATTGGCTAACTCTTGATTTATGGTATTGGTGTGATTTTGAAGGGCACTAAAACAATAATTACATAATCAAATATATTATTGTTGAGGAGTTGTAACCCTAATTATTATGTCATAGAAATTAAATTGCTGTATTTTTTTACAGGTATTTATTACCAGCTTTAGCCTGTGACTTCGTTCGCGTTAAATTAGGGTTTAGTGCTTATGCATTTTGAGTATTTAATATAATCTATCCTCCACATATCAATAAAAATCAATGTTTGTATATTTGTCCTCTATGTATTTCGAATTCATTGATCAGATAAGTGATGAAAGTTTGGTAGGGCATTCTTTGGACACTCGGGAAGGTTTCTAACCCAAAAAATCGATTTGGTGCCCGAGTTAAATTCATTAAACACATACCAGCTATTTATAAAATACTACAAGTCCGCCCTTTTTTGAAAATGACTAAAAAATATGTTACACATAATAAAATATAACCTATGCTACCCTGCTTATTTGCAGCTTTCTAAAATTAAAAGAATCTCTTGAAAAAGATCTTAAGTTAAATTGCAACACATAAACAAACTTTTTTTTTTTTTTTTTATATTAGCCTACCAAAGTGACTCCACTCTGCCTGATGGTAAGCAGTAAGTGGAATCCAGAAGTGGCGGACACCATTCCAAAAGCCAAACTACTGGTATGGTGGCCTCCACTATGGCGGCATAAACATAAACATTAAACATACAAAAATCAAACCTTGCCCGTTTATAATATTAGTTTAGATAGTCTACACAAACATAAAATACTTACTCTACTCTAATAATCCTCCTTTTCAATTGTGTTATATACTTTAACTTCTGTGCTGGTAACTGAAACAAAAAAATATAAATTGGCATAATCAAATTTGTTGGTGAATGCATTCTTATCGCAGGATGCTGATGTGGATTGTGTTAGATGACTTCCTGACACTTCTCATATGAAGTTTTGACCTTCATTCTAATAATTTGATTATCTGTAACAAACTTGCCATCCACTCATATATATATATTAGCCTACCAAAGTGACTCCACCCCGCCTGATGGTAAGCAGTCAGTGGAATCCAGAAGTGGTGGCCACCATACCAAAAGCTATCGTCTTAAACTGCTGGTATGGTGGCCTCCACTATGGCGGCTGGGAATGGTGTTAGAGGAAGGGAATGAGGGAGGTGAGGAAAGAGGAAAGGGGGAAATTGGGCCTCCGGCACTCTCACTCACCGAACGAAACGCAGTAGTAAGAATACTACTACTCTTAAGTCGATCTTCTATGAGAGGGTAGTACTTCCCCGGACGATCCGGCCCATTCATGCTGAAACCAGCGTGGATCTACTACCGTCAAAAGCTACCAGTAGAGCTATATGTGTGGATGGCAAGTTTGTTACTTACCCAATAATCCTAATTCTTTGGGAGAAATGAAATGAAATGAAATATATGTTTATTCATTTAGGTTAATTAAATTAACACTTATGAACGTCAAAGTTTACAAAATGTCAGCAAATTAACCTACAGCCAGTTCGCTGACGAAGTAGAGCCATGAGAAGAACTGGCAAGAAACTCAGGCCACTCTTTTTAAGCTACTAGTAAGCTACAAAATCATATAGCTATATATAATAATATATTTTCATGTAGCTTAAGAAAAATCAACATGCTTTAGACATACTTCAAGGAACTTCTGATCTTATTACTTTTAACACTGCCATAAAGCATTTTATGTTGTATATCTTAACAATTGTTTTTTGTAAATAATGGCATTATACTTAACAGGACAACGGACTTATATTTTTTTTTTAACACTGCCTTATTTACTTTTGCTACAAAATATTTAGCATTAGTTTATAAAAATAACGTCACATTAAGAATTATGATAATAATTAAGTAAAGAAAAATAGAAAATTTATCTAATTTTTAGGACTTTTATCTTCAAAATAATCATATTTTGTTTTAGTTAGATTATAATATAAACTAATAATGAAATGGGGTATAAAATTTTACTATTTACTTTTTTTGATACCGTCGCATTTTAAAATAAAACATTCTTTTAATTAAATAAATCACAATTATCACAGTGCAGAATACAACTTTCTCTAAGAAAACATTCCACAAATTAGTCCGGATTATTTAGTTTATGCCCTTATTCTAGAGAAAATCGAAGTTCCACCCTGTGAGAATTCAAAGCAACTGGTGTTGTGTCAATGTATTTAACAAAATGTCGGTCAATTTCGGCCAATTAGATAACGTTACTTAGTCACACTACCCGGTCAAATGTATACATAGGAATATGCGTTTTATTTACAAGAAACTATAGATTATTTTGCATTGAATCGTAACATTATAAAAAAACTGACACTTTTGGTTATGTGCCACTATCAAATTAAAGCAGCGATATATACTCCAGTCAATAAAGAATTATAGAGTGTGAGAGCGAGTAACTTAGCAATTCCTTCAAAAACGTGTTCAGTGTGATCAGAGAGTGAACATACTAAAAATCCCCTCTCCTAGGAGGTGATCTGGAGAGGTGGGAAGGGTTTAAAGTAACCATTTTTTTAAAACGGTACATCCTAGAGAAAACTGTACTTCTACTGAATGAAAGCTTATAAAATTCTCTACAACTCTTATTTTGGGCACTTTTGAATGGACTGGAATGGAAGGACAGGAAGGAGTTAAAATATTAACCTAAATTCATTTTTATTTTTTATAATATTCATCTTAAACACTAAAACATTTATCAGAATAATTAAATTGTGTATACGTTTATAAATGATTTGTCTATGTCTAAAAAATACTACTATAGTACCGCTACTATAGTAAGACAATACTTGCAAGAGTTAGACATCCTCGTGATGGGAGTGGCCAGCTCAGAGCCTGGACTTTATTTTGATCGAGCACTTGTGGGACGAGAGGCCGAAATATTGTTCAAGCCAATATTCAGGAGCAGCTACAGAATGCGCTCAATGAAGAATGGAAAGCTACCAGAATATAAATAAAAATAAATAAAACACTCGAGTCTATAAGGACCGGTGTCAAGCTGTTATACAGGCAAGTGTATTGCCTGTGTCACTTTGCATGCTACTTGAAATTCTAACTTACAAAAACTGTATTAACCTGGCGAATAAAAAGAGTGGCCCGAATTTCTTGCCAGTTCTTCTCATGGCTTTAACTTGTCAGCAAACTGGCTGTAGGTTAGTTGGCTGACATTTTGTAATTTTTAAAATTCATAAGTTTAATATGAATAAATGAATTTGACTTTGACTTTAAGAGGAGGCAACACTTCTTATTAAAATATTTTTTACTAACTTCAAAGTTTATTTTAATTAATCCTTTATTTTCGAACTGTTAAGTAAACATCCTACTAATATTATAAATGCGAAAGTTTGTATGTGTGTGTGTTTGTTACCACTCAGCGCCTAAACGGCTGAACTGATTTTGATGAAAATTTGTATGTAGATAGATTCGGAGACGGACATAGGCTACTTTTTATCCCAAAAATCAGTCTGGTTCCCGAGGGATACAACAAACCATATTACGCGCGGGTGAAACCGCGCCGCGGAAAGCTAGTTTTATAATAAAGATGAGTTTGTTGTTTTTCTTTATTTTTCTCAAGTAGGTAAACGTATCACAACATAAATGGTATCATTGAATAGGCAAATAACCTTTAATCTCATATTAAAAATATATGAATTTTTTTATATAAAAAAAAATAACTATTATTATTATTATTATTATATTATATAATTATAAAAAAAAATAACTATCATTTTTCAAAAATTTTCACGTGCAATTTCATTGCACCTGAATAACAATGAATCCAGACAAAAGAAAACATAGAATAAAATGCCAAATAATGTTTTGTTATCATATTTTTAAATATATATTGAGCGATTTAACTTGTCTCAGTTCCAGCGGCAATGTGTTCCATAAAAGAACAGCCATAACAGTCAACAAATGGTCAAAAATACCGTAGAATTTATTTCTTTTTACTTTTTAGAATTGGCATTTTTAACTTTAGGTTCTCTTATGATCATAAGGCCTAGACCAAATATAAAACTTATACAGACATTTTGAAATCACTCAAGTTTGTTTAATTGGTCCTCGGTAAGATCTGGATAGTTGGAGTTATTTCGCCACACCACATTGAACACGTAAGTATACAAAAATATAACTACCTAATATGTAATTTTGTAAGCCATTATCTACAATTATCATTTTAGTCAGAAAGCAAAGTGTTTTTACGCATTTTGCATGAAAATATATCAAAAGAGTAGAATGTGTGAAAAGTTACAGAAAATAGTTTTGTAAACGCAAACCCTCGTAAATCTGTATATTTAATAAAACAATACAATACATCAAAACCCTAGCCTAACCCTAGAAATTCAGTGAGACTCGATGTTGTAAGCTGATTTGAGGGTTTTTTTTTTTAAATAGCTGTGCATAATTAATAGCCTTAATAATATAGCCGCTGATGTTTTAGTAAGTACGCTCTTTGTATTATGTTTTTCACATAAACATTGGCCTAATAATCTGACTAAATAATCCTCCAACAAATTATGAAATATTGTAAATTTTAGCACATTTTGATTTGGAATTCGAACACTAACAATCTTCATTCACAAAATGTTTACTGTATCTACGTAAATAGATTGACTTTTTGAATGTCTTAGTCAAAAACGAACTCGTAATTAATTTTTTATAAATTAATACATAACCTAAAACACTCACCGGAATGTTGTTGCTAGCTGGGTGCAAAAAATCCAAATCAAAATTTAAAACTGCATCTTCGTGTGTTGAATTCATCGTGATAGCTCCTCAAGCGGGCAAAACATTAAATAGCGATCAAACGAATACTAAAGTAACAAAAACACATTCTTATCATTTTTAGATGCACCGGCGCGCCAACATGAACACAACTGTGACAACACCACAGAGTACACAACAGCAACACAGACCATGAGACTACATGGACTACATTCATAATGATTTTGTATGCTGGCTACCCTACGAAACTAATGCGCGTTTGCAGACCGATGTAATCAAGTTTTCCATCGGTCACCTTGGAGGGAGGTTGGTTTCCATCCGCGGATTGTGTTGCGTCTAGATATATGTAAATATAAAATAAATAAATGAAATCAGACACAGAATGTAATCCACAAGCTAACACACCTCCCGCGGTAAATTACTAGGGTTGCCACCTTTTCTTTTCTATCTATCTATTTTCTATCTATAGGCTAATTCGTCACTAACTCTAATGTCAAGCCTTTTCATAGAGTAGAAACTTAGAGCATTAAACCAACCGGAGAGGCCACTTACAGGCGTACCCCTCTGCCAAAGGTACCAGCCCACCGGTCATAGCCGTTATTTAAAACTAGTTGACACGCGTTCCGCATCATATGTCATCTATCAGTGCGTGCGTAATAGCGTCTCAATAGAAATGCCGAATTGCAGTGTATTTTGGTGTTAAAGCGATCAGAAACATTAAATCTACAAAAGGATAACATTACATCCCATCTGTAAGTATTATTTTGTTGGAATATTATTAAATAATGCATTAAATTAGCAATTTAACCAAATAAAATACTAATCAACAAGTGTTGCCAGGTTTATCATCAATACTCTAATCTGGGGTAATATTTTAGGTTGAATGAACTTATAAACTAACCATAAGTACTGGGTGGCGCAAAAGTAAAGACCCTATTTGGTTCAGCTATAACATTTTTTCTAAATTAGAAAACTAGATTTAGATTTTTTTAAATGTATATTTGTGCCATTAAATTTCGTACCATTAGGATTTAAAGATGATGTCTTTTAAATGGTGACCTCCAGAGTTGATACACATTTGAGCCCTATTTATGACATTTTGCATAACTTGCCGTAACACTTCCTGCGTTTCCATTTCCATCTCTCAGGGCATGTCAATAAGCAGAATACTCGGTTCTGGGGCACTGATAATCCGCGCATTATTCAAGAAACACCTCTACACCCACTAAAAGTTACTGTATGGTGTGGCATCTGTGTTGACAGAGTGATCGGACCCTATTTTTTCGAAGACGCTGGAGGCAATGCGATTACTGTCACTGGAGAACGCTACAGAACCATGTTACGTGAGTTTTTGATACCCAGTTTGGACGAATTGGGGCTGGAGCACATCTGGTTTCAACAAGACGGCGCTACGGCACACACAGCGCGCGACACTATGGACTTAGTGAGGGACGCTTTTCCAGGCCGAGTTATCTCTCGTTTTGGCGATTTGCCTTGGCCTGCAAGATCACCCGATCTGACCAGTCCAGACTTCTTTCTTTGGGGTTTTTTGAAATCTCGGGTGTATGTGAACAAGCCACAGACTCTCGCAGCTCTAAAAGAAAACATTCGTCAAGAAATAACGAACATATCGCAGGAAGTGTTACGGCAAGTTATGCAAAATGTCATAAATAGGGCTCAAATGTGTATCAACTCTGGAGGTCACCATTTAAAAGATATCATCTTTAAATCCTAATGGTACGAAATTTAATGGCACAAATATACATTTAAAAAAATCTAAATCTAGTTTTCTAATTTAGAAAAAATGTTATAGCTGAACCAAATAGGGTCTTTACTTTTGCGCCACCCGTTATTTTTTTTATTTCGCCTTGTTGACATATCTACTATGTTTCATTTTGGATGTACATTGTTGTGTCACCGTTCCCATATTTATTTATTTTTAATTATACCCAATATTTTTTTACCAAGTAATGCACAAAATAATATTAAACGAACAAGTAAAATGAGACTATAAATCTAATTATACAAGATTAGTGCACTTTCTCACTTTCAAAATCTAAATTATTGAATAAATAAAAATACCTTCTACATATTACCCCCGCGTGGTGGCCGGGAAAGAATAGCCCCAACCCTCTCTGTCCGTGGGTGTCGTACAAGGCGACTAAGGACAAAATGATGTCAGTCCATCAGTCTACCGAATAACGGCGGTTAAACCGTTACGAAAACGGGTGGTAGAAAAATCAGCACAACACAGGACGGGCAGCAGCGTCCTGTGATAAAGCTACCACCACTGCGATCGCCAACCCGCCTGCCAAGCGTGGCGATTATGGCAACATCCCCCTAAATGGAGCTACACCAGAAGAAATGGCCCCCAGTCCCCGGTCATCCCGCTATTCCTGGCTACGGTAGCGGCCATGGTAACGGCGGGGTAGGGGGTGCGAAGAATCCCCGGGTGCGGCCAGGCTACCCAAACCGACGACCTTTGGCCCTGGCAACATACAACGTGCGCACACTGCGGAATGACGAGAAGATTGTTGAACTGGAGGAAGAATTGAGCAGGCTACGATGGGACATAGTGGGACTGTCAGAAATCCGAAGACAGGGGGAGGACACGATAACCCTTAAGTCCGGTAACCTGCTCTATTTCCGGGAGGGCGACCAACTGTCCCAAGGTGGAGTCGGGTTTATCGTCCACAAGTCCCTCGTGAACAACGTGGTGAAAATCGAGAGTGTGTCGACGAGGGTAGCATACCTTATACTCAGAATCACCAAACGGTATTCGCTGAAGGTCATACAGGTTTATGCTCCCACTTCGACATACCCCGACGATGGGGTCGAGGCTATGTATGAAGACATTTCCAGAGTTATACATTCCTCTAGGACCCAATACACTGTTGTCATGGGGGACTTCAACGCGAAGCTGGGTAGACGAGGCGGTAACGAGTTGAGAGTGGGGCAGTTTGGATTTGGATCCAGGAATCCCCGGGGCCAAATGCTGGCTGACTTCATGGAGAAGGAGGGCCTCTTTATGATGAACTCCTTCTTCAAGAAGCGCGATAGCCGCAAATGGACCTGGATTAGTCCTGACGGTGTCACAAAAAATGAGATTGACTTCATCTTGTCGACCAGGCGGCAAATATTTAATGATGTCTCAGTGATCAATGCGGTGAAAACCGGAAGCGATCACCGGATGGTAAGAGGCACATTAAATATCAACCCTAGGCTGGACCGGTCTCGACTGATGAAGTCTGCGCTCCGACCTGCACCGATTCAAATTCATAGCTCCGAGAGTTTCCAACTCGAACTTCATAACCGCTTCGAAAGCCTCGGCGATTGCGTAGACGTGGACGAATACAGCAACAGGTTCGTGGAAACTGTCCGTTCGGTAGGGTCGAACATCTTTAAAGCCCACCACAGTAAAGGACCGAAAAAGATCACCGACCAGACCCTCAAACTTATGGACGAAAGGCGCAGGATGGTACTGCGGTCCCCAGAGGAAGCTAGTGACTATCGGCGGCTCAACAGACGGATCTCCAAGTCTTTGACTCGCGACCTTCGCCAATTTAACACACAACGTGTTAAAGAGGCTATAGAGCGCAACAAAGGCTTGAAAGTGTTCGCACGAGGTCGGTCTGTCGGGCAGAGCCGACTTGTCAAGCTGAAGACTGGGGACGGCAGGCTCATCTCGTCTAAGCCAGAGGTTTTAGAGGAGGTCGAGAGGTTCTACGGACAGTTATACACGACACAACATGCACCTGTTAGCTGCCTAGCATCAGATCCAAGAGCTAGGTTAACTCGACATTACACCGAAGACATCCCGGACGTCAGCTTGTGCGAGATTGGTACGGCTCTCAGACAGCTCAAGAACAACAAGGCGCCGGGTGAGGATGGAATCACAGCCGAGCTACTGAAGGCAGGCGGAAATCCTGTCCTGAAGGCCCTTCAGAGGCTCTTTAGTGCCGTCCTCTTCGAGGGCAAAACGCCACAGACGTGGCACAGGGGTGTGGTGGAGCTGTTCTTCAAGAAGGGCGATAAAACCCTTCTGAAGAATTACAGACCTATCACACTCCTGAGTCACGTCTACAAGCTGTTCTCGAGGGTCATTACTAATCGTCTCGCAAACAGGTTCGACGACTTCCAGCCTCCCGAACAAGCCGGTTTCCGAAAAGGTTTTAGTACCATAGACCACATACATACGCTGCGGCAGGTTATACATAAGTCCACAGAGTATAACCGGCCCCTGTGCTTAGCGTTTGTGGACTATGAGAAAGCCTTTGATTCGATCGAGACCTGGGCTGTGCTGCAGTCTCTCCAACGGTGCCATATTGACTATCGATATATCGAAGTGCTGAAGTGTTTGTATGAAAACGCCACTATGTCAGTACGAATTAATGGTCAGAGCTCAAGGCCTATCCAGTTGCAGCGAGGAGTACGACAGGGAGATGTTATATCTCCGAAACTGTTCACCGCTGCACTGGAGGACGTGTTCAAGCTTCTGACCTGGAATGGACTTGGCATCAACATAAACGGCGAGTACATCACTCACCTTCGATTCGCGGACGATATCGTGGTCATGGCTGAGACCGTGGAGGAGCTCAGTGCAATGCTCGATGACCTCAGTAGAGTCTCTCGACAAGTGGGCCTAAAAATGAACATGGACAAGACTAAAGTCATGACCAATGTCCATGTTACACCCACTCCTATTACGGTCGGAGGCTCGATGCTCGAATTCGTTGACGAGTACATATACCTGGGACAAACAGTCCGATTAGGTAAGTCCGATTTCGAGAAAGAGGTCACTCGTCGTATCCAACTCGGCTGGGCAGCGTTCGGGAAGCTACAACATATCTTCTCGTCCGCACTACCGCAGTGTCTCAAGACCAAGGTCTTTGACCAGTGTGTGTTGCCAGTGATGACATACGGAGCAGAGACGTGGTCGCTAACTATGGGTCTTATCCGAAGGCTCAAAGTCGCTCAGAGGGCGATGGAGCGGGCTATGTTAGGCGTCTCCCTGCGCGATCGTTTGAGAAACGAAGAAATCCGCAGACGAACCAAAGTAACTGACGTGGCTCGCAGAGTTGCTTCTCTGAAGTGGCAATGGGCAGGACACATAGCTCGCAGAACTGACGGCCGCTGGGGCAGAAAGGTTCTAGAGTGGCGACCACGAACCGGAAGACGCAGCGTGGGCAGACCCCCCACAAGGTGGACCGACGACCTTATAAGGGTGGCGGGCAACCGATGGATGAGGGCGGCGAATGACCGGCCACGGTGGCGAAAATTGGGGGAGGCCTATGTCCAGCAGTGGACGTCTTTTGGCTGATATGATGATGATGATGATGATGAGTGCACTTTATTTCGAAAGATAATTGCTCATTTCCCACAAAAATAAGCGTATTTATTTTTAAGAAACTGGTCACACTTTAACATAATTAGAGATGAGACAGTTTAATCACAAATATCGATATTGGTTTTCCTGTATTAAATTAATTATTTTTTTTGTTCGTTTTAGATTTCCAAAAGAAACAGCAACTCGAGTCGCTTGGGTCCAATATTGTGGGAACCATATAAGTGGGTTCCTAAACGTACAAGTATCTGACTAGCAGCTTAAAAGACAGTCTTCTGTGCTGCCAGCACAGCTACTCCTCCCTACCCCCAAGCGGCGGGCAGCTCAGTTTTTAGCAAGTAAACTCGCTGTGCGCTACCTCCTCTTATTGCATTACCTAGGATTAGTTAAACTAGATTTATTAGGCTAATTTAAATTGCACAGTCTTTTTCAGTATTTTATTATACCTACTTAAATAAAGACTTTCTGAAATATATTCTGTTGTTTTTTTCTTATCTGTACAGAAAAAATATCTCTCTAGTAAAAATCTACTCATACATTCTCATGTTACCTTCTTGTTGCTATGTAATTAGAACTAAATCCTCAAAATACAAGCGCTGCTTAGTTGGAATGAAATTTAATAGCAATAGATAATTAATTCAAAGTATTATTTGGTTTGAATATACATACATACTTAGATGTATTATTCATACACGTAAAATTGACACGTAATAATCAATTACTATCTTTAATTCACACTAGAACAAATTTCAACAGGTGGTGGTTATTGAACCAACATCCTTGTGCGCAGTAGTAAAATTAAATAAAAAACGGCTAAATGCCAGTAGGACTCGCGCGCCGAGGGTTCCGTACTATCAGGGAACGGAAGTATTGAATAAACATTATTGAAGTTCAAACATAGTAAGAAAGCCCGACTGCATAACCAGATTTGTTTGTCGAACATAACAAATAAATTTAGCCCGACTGTATGACGGGCTTTTTTGATAATAATTACAAAAAAGTGTGCTAGTTAGTAACACTGTTTTATTCTTCCTGCAATATTGAAATAAACATGAATTAACTAGAATTACTTGTTTCATCTATTTCAAAGTGCTTAAAAAAAACCTTAATAATCATAATAGATTATTATTACCTAAAACTATTCTATATAATAGAAGATAATGCTCATTTTAATAAGGAAACATAATAATCATGAAAATAATAAAATCCTAAACATCGATACTAAATATCGACAGAGTCAAGCTCTAACTGTTTTACGCAAATTAAGCGTAAACTGATAGATAGCGGTGGGTCGGTACGCATTTCTGCAATACCATAACTGTTTATCGTTTTAAATATCGATAACAGTTTTTGAAACTGTTTATTTCAATAACTAGGTATTGGCCTGAACCCATTCGGTTTGGGGTACCTATTATAAATGCGTCGAATAGATACCTATTCGAAAACTGTTTATCAGACAACGTATTTGAAACCTTAACATGATGACAACTAAGATATAACGATTTATGAGTTTAGTTAATATGAAAAATTTGTGTAAGTTTTTAAATTTTTTATATTTATTGTTATTAGTAGGTGTTTTAATATAAGTATTTGGATATGGTTTAACAATAATTATTTTGCATTAAGTAGGCAAGTATGTTTAAATAGATATTGCTTATTTTATGTTATGAAGAAAAAATAGAATACATAACACGAGTTATGTTATTCTATCGATGTTTTTGTTTATTTTATTTCAAAATGTTCATTTCATCGCAAATGTCCAGTTCAAGGTCAAGGTTCTGAAGTGAGTTTAAAGTTAAACAATAAATATTCAAAGTGCATTCATAAAGTATGCAATAAGGTTTAAAGCCGTATGCACATATTACTTATCTACAATAATAATATTCTCTAAATTTTAAAACAAATTTGATTATTTGAATGCAACCCTAACTCATTAGCATAGAGTATAAAATGAGTTACTATTCCTTTAATATTCTTTTGTGTTCCTAAATTCGGTTATTCGTTTCACGCACTTCACGCAGTAAAGAATAAATAGTTTGTCAAACTCGTTATTTGTGGTGCGTTTTGTATTTACGCATTGTTCCGTTTAACGCAGTAAAGAATACCTAGTTTGAACCGATAACTTGTTTCTCTATGGGCCAATATATAGTTATTAGGTATTGGAGCATTACCTAGTTATTAAAACTGTTTACGGTTTGCAACACCCATTTCTACTGATAGATGTCCCTGTGTGTGAATGTGATTGAGTGTGTTTAGTTTAAACTAGTGTGTAATAATTTTATTGTGTGCGTGTATAACGACGCGATTTAAAAATGCATTAGTAGTTAACATTGTAATTTGTGTGCGTTGCTCGCGTTGCCCCGTCCCCCGCCGAAAGTGGCAGACTTTTGCGCAAGGGAAATAGAGCGCGTGTCCACTCCTGTTGGTTTAATGCTCTAAGGGTAGAAACCGGAGATACAAATTATCAATATTTTTTAATAAGATATTATGGATGTTTCTGTTATAACTTAGGACCAATAAAATTCGCCTTAATGATATTTTTTTTTATTCAAAGGTCTAGTATATAATATGTAGCAGGCAAATTGTACTTTTATCCACCATTACAATCTACCTCGCCAGTTAAGTTACCATAACAAATTTGGGATGTTTATACTAAAATAAACTAGTTTGACAACAAACGTTCCAACTTGTCAAGACCCCTAGACAATTTAGTCGGGTTAATATGTAAAATGTTTGCTATTGTGAAGTAAATTAAGCCCAGTGGATAAACAATGTCCTGCGTTATTGTAGGTTGTAAATTACATTCTTCTCGCAAAGAAAATCAAGCTAAAATCGTCAACTTCTTTATGTGAGTAGATAACAAACCAATAAAATATATACTAAAAACCTATACATAGGTGCAAAATACCTACAATAAGAGATTTATACTTTATTTACTATACTATAATCGTCTGTTTGCCATTCGATTCAGTAATTTTTAAGTATTTAATTTTACATTTTTACCAATTTAAAGTCATGTTCAATAGTGTTGTGACTTAAGCTGCATATTTTATCGATTACAAAAATATTACTATAATTTAGTTTTAACGATTTTGCATACAATTTATACAAAATCGGTAACTATCTTTTTACCTTTCATAGCGTTTCATACATTGTGTTTTTTGCAGGTTTCATACAGATAATGCCATAAGACAAATCAAAAAAAAATATTTCTAGATGACTACAGAAATTTATTGATAAAATTGATCGGAAAAGAATTTCTAAAAGTACGTAATTATAACATAACAAAAATATTTCTGCTTCTGCACAAAAAATCTGGATATTCTTAAACAAAACTGTAATTTTATGAGGGCCATATTAATGTGATTTAATATTATTGGAAATAAATAATCATACATTTGTGACAAAATGATAATAATATAATAATATAATAATATTACAGCTGTGTTTTATTTTTCTGTTTTAATGCTAAACTAAGAAAGTCAGAAAAGAACAGAGGGCCGATACTGGTATTTTGATGATCTACACACTGCCCTGCAGTACGCTGCGGAAGCGTGGCGACGACGCAGCGACGAAGCCACGCGTGCAGATGCGAGAGTGCCGGCCTGCATCATCAATCACGCACGTTACTGCAGAACTCGGTGTGCCATACCGTCTGGCCACGTAACCACGCGTGTGTACGTATTTCTCTGCAAGTAAGCGTGTGATCTGCAACACAGCGCTTGAATGCGTTTTCAGTGTGGTGCATCACACTGAAAACGCATTCAAGCGCTGTGTTGTACGCGTGATTTCTATACAAAGAGAGATGCTTACAAACAATACAAGAACACGCACGCTCGCACTACGCTCCGTAATGCGAGGCAGTGTGTGGATCGATCATGTATATTTAAATTTTCAATTTAATTTATTCATAAACAATTTACATTGTATTTGAACTTACAGTATAAAACATGAATATAAATTATATAAACTTTAAAATGATGTCACACTAGCGGCCTGCCCTCGCTTCGCTTCGGTATCATGAGTTGAAATTTTTAGAAGTCCTTTCTTCTGGTTCGACGCATTTGGTGCACATCTCAACTTGTAGGTACACCATGCTGAAATGGTGAACTTAGCAACTGGTGCACTTTTCATATGGTACACTTCGCAACTGGTGCACTTCTCAATTGGTGCACTCAAAAGGAGCACTTTTTAAGATAGTGAAGATTTGGAAATTGACTAAAAATGAAAGAATCTTTGGTTATGCGCAGGTAATTTTCTTAAAAATACAATCGAACAAAATGGCACCTGCATACTTTAGTTATATGTGAATAAACTATATTAAAAAATGTTTTGAATTTTCTTAAAAAAATGTGAAGAAACTTTTTCTCCGACCTATTACTATGAATAGATGATGCCTCACTTATTTTAGTAAAGAGTATTTAAATGAGTTTGGAGTCGTTCGCTTTAAAAATAAAAGATTTTTCATCAAACTTATACCCCAGGGTTGGTTAGAAAAACAACTTAATTAAATAATTGGTATTTTCTAGTGATTTGGAAACCCTACTATCAAAACTATAGAAGTTTCATACATATTGAATTTCGCAAAATCCCGTCTTAGTGAGCACCTACGTCCTAAAAGACCCCCATGCAAAATTTGATACTCCTAGCAGTTGTAGTTACTAAGATTTCGTGATGAGTGAGTGAGTGACCTTTCGCTTTTATACAATAAATAGAAGATCTATACAGACAATTTCATTTATGTATGTTTAAGTATTAGATACAAATATAATGTTTTATCAGAATTCTTAATTATAATAATAATACACCACCACCTCAAAAGGTAGACTGGTAGAAAATGTCATTGGCATTAAGTCCACCTTTAAACAACATGTATTTGAAGTTTTTAAATAAAATAAATAAATTAAGAGAGATATCCAACAGCATTACTATACTGCTATATGAGGGCCTTCCACCTGCAAATGAAATTGCTTGGTCGACGTGAAGGTCTTTGAACAGGCTCCCAAGTAGTCGGCCGAAGTAAGGAGAACATGCACAGTTGGGGCTATAGCTTGGAAATTGCTTGCTTGTGTGGTGTCTTTCACCAGACCATGGCACATTTATATCCTGCTCCTGTTCACGCATGGACCTGTACAACGCTACAGACAACGCACAGCTTACTGGTCATCACAGATTTAACTCGCCCGTGTCGACACAATAAAGAAGAAAATATTCAAGATAGCGGCTCGCCCCGGCTTCGCACGGATGGACATTTTTTTTAACATTTTGTGACAAATAAAGATAATTTAACACATAGGTATGCTAATTAAAACTCTATTACTTTCATAGATGTGCACGCCCCTATTCCGCACTTTCGGTGCCCGCCCTCTCTCACGCCGGCGCCCGCGTTGCTCACTGCGCTCGACATTTTTAATCTATACATATAATAAAAATGAAACCAGTCGCTGTCTGTACATGGAAGATATATGAGAAAAAATATTATTGGGACCTTTATAAACGCAAATAGAACCCAAAACAATGATTGTTAAAATTTTTGTCTGTTTGTCTGTTTGTCTGTTTGTCTGTTTGTCTGTTTGTCTGTGCGTTTGTTCACGCTAATCTCAAAAACAGCTTATCCGATTTAAATATGGTTTTCACCGATACATTGTGGTAAGCTTCACTTAACATTTAGTGTTTGTTTCATGTCAATCGGTTCATAAATAAAAAAGTTATGCCAATTTAAAGAATCACATCGAACATTCGTTAATTTACTACGAAATCTTATAGAAGCAGAGATTTTAACAGGTTGCGGAATAGTGATTGTTGATAGTGAGTGCTGATAGTGTTTTTATTCCTCTCTAAACAATATTTTGTTTAGTTTTAAACGAGTCCAGTTTCCAGTGAGCCTATGTTTTGCGATGACTAATTAATAAAGCCCAAGGTAAGACACTAAAAGTTGTGTGTGTTAATCTAAATATTAGCTGTTTTTCGCACGGTCAGCTTTATGTGGCTCTATCACGTGTTAGCATTCCTAGCAGCCTGTATGCTTTGATCCCTGATGGCTATACGTCTAATCCATACATCCATACATATTATAAAAGGCTTTGTCCTGACTGACTGACTGACTGACTGACAGACAAAGTACAGCCTAAACCGCTGGTCGTAGCGACTTGAAATTTGGAGAGTGTGTTTGTATTAAAGTCTAGAAGTGGACTAAGAAAGGGATTTTAAAAATTCAACCCTACAGTGTATGAAAAGGGATGAAAATGATTGTATGAAACGTCTTCATTTTTTAACTTACAGCTTTGAAATTTTGTTTTGGAATAATTTTACTTAAATAAAAAATACTCTCATTTTTTTTTTACCTGGGGTGGATTTATATGGGTGAAATAAGAGATGAAATATTGTATGGAAAGATCTTTGCTTTTAAAGTTGGCGACTTGAATATTGGAGGGAGGGGGAAGGGTGGGGGAGGAAAAGAAAAGGAAGGGAGAAGTGAGGAGAAAGTGCGGGGGTAATGAGGGGGAAGTCAGGGCAAAGGGAGGGGAAAGTCAGGGTGAAATCGACTGCCTCTGTATTTCGGTGGTGCTGTGTACGGACTGCCACGCAGAGGTTGCGGGTTCGATTCCCGCTCAGTGCAAATGTTTGTAGCATGAACATGTCTATTTGCTTATGGGTGTTTCTATGTATAATATGTATGTATTTACAAAAATAAAAGTGTTTAAGTATGTTTATCCGTATTCTAGAACCCATAATACAAGCATAATATGCTTACTTTGGAACTAGATAGCGTTGTGTAAAAAAAAAAAGCAAAAGGGAACTCAGGGGGATGTGAGGAGGCAGTGTGAAGGGCAAGTGAGAGGTAAGTGAGAAGAAAGTGAGGGGGACGTAAGGGAAAGTGAGGAGTCATTGAGTGGTAAGTGAGAGGTGAGTGAGTGGGAAGTGAGGGAAAGTGAGGGGAAGTGTGGGGAAAGTGAGGGAGATGGGAGGGAGACGGGAGGGGACGGGAAGGGGAGGGGGAAAAGAGGGAAAAGGGGGAGAGGAAATGAGGGAAAGGGGAAAGTTATCGTAGTGAAAATTTGCCTTTGTGTATTGTATATTGTTTTACGCGGGATGTCTTTAGGTTAGAGAGTGAGATTAGAAATAGTATGCAAAACAGTATTTAAACAATATAAAAATGTCCATTGGAGAAACTATATTCATACTCACTCACTCATCACGAAATCTCAGAAACTACAAGTGCTAGGAGTTTCAAACTTTGGAAATAGGTGCTCTCAAAGACGGGATTTTGCGAAATTCATTTCCCTGGATTATAAAGGGGAACAAAATTTGTATAAAGCTTCTATAGTTTTTAAACGGGAGTTTTGATAATACGATTTCCAAACTAGGAACTATTCTTATTAAGTGGGAAAATAGGAGTGGCAAGTTTCGTTAAATATCGCAAAATTTCGTCTGTTTTAGTGGTAGCGGGTGAATAGATTTAAATCGGATTCGCCTTAGAGACGGATTATACTGATATTTATTACTAATACAATGTACGATTGCCGTAAGATTAGGTAAGAAATATTCTCATACAGGCCACATCTGAATTTTCACGCGAACGAAGTCGCGGGCAACAGCTAGTATCGTAATATCTTTTGAATAGAATGTCCGATTTCAATAATTCAAAAAGTAGTCAACAGTCATTGAAACAGTCTTAATTAATAATTTAGATAAGAATTATTTAAATGGTGGAAATAACATCGTCTGATTTTGATCGGAATTTCTATCAACTTTTCTTCTTCTTCTCCTTTTTTTTGGCAACAGAGCCGACGATTGTGTCGGCTATTTCTGCCAGCGTCAAATTTAGAATAATATTCTTGTTGATGAAATGGTATATTACAACGATAAAAAATAGAAAAATGATCAACTTTTTAAATCTAAAAACGTAGTTATAGTGACATAACTACAATAGTTGGACATAATAATATGGTCTCGCAAAGATTTTTGTAGATATTGTTCTTTAATATTGTACAACATTTTTTGTTCTATAATCAATACTTACCGCAGCGCAAGCGATGAAAGACATTTTTTAACAAATTTTTTTACACATTGGGTTGGTAATTGTAGGAATTTCTAAGGATCTCTAATATTTCTATTAATTTATAAAGCCTATGTTACTTACCGATAATGTAGCTGTCTAATGGTAAAATAATTTTTGAAATCGGTCCATTAGTTTTTGAGTTTATTCGTTGCATACAAAAATACAAAAATACTACTCTTTCCTCTTTATAATCTGTAATAATAATAATAATATTTATAATAATAATAATAATAATATTTATAATAATAATAATAATATTTATAATAATAATAATAATATTTATAATAATAATAATAATATTTATAATAATAATAATAATATTTATAATAATAATAATAATATTTATAATAATAATAATATATATATATATATATATATATATATGTCCACCAGCAACTTGCTCTGAAGTACAACCTTGTAGTCTCTGAGGTACCGTACTACAGATATGTGCCCGACCCAGTTCTCGCAAATGGTCGTGCCACAATATACTGGGATCGATCTATCATCAGTCATCACTGATAGGACTGTTGTTGCCAATAAACCTGATATAGTAGTGATCGATCGATTAGAGCGCCTTGCAATGATCATCGATATCACCATTCCACATGATGACAATCTCGTGAAAGCAGAAAAAGATAAACAGATAAAGTATTTGGATTTGGCTCTCGAGGTTGTCGATATGTGGGATGTGGATTCGGCGATCATTGTTCCGATAGTCATATCAGTTAATGGACTGATTCCTAAGAGCCTCCATCAATATCTCGCGAGGCTCGCGTTAGGTAGCTGGATCGTGGGCCTGATGCAAAAGGCTGTGCTCCTTGATACGGCCCGCATTGTGAGGCGGTTCCTATCTCTGGAGCCCTAACCACCGGTACCTTGGTCCCTGTACCCGATATCGGTGGATCTCCATATTTTTATATTTTTAAATGTATATTTCTATTATTTTTTATATATATTTAAAAATGTAATTTTGTGTGTATATAGTTAAATAAAGAGAATAATCGCTGAATGTGTTGCTAAACGCAAGTCTTGAGAGCAGATGAATCGATTTCGCTAATTCTTTTTTTATAATATTCCTTAAAGTACGAGAATGGTTCTAACGGAGAGAAAAATTAAAAAATAGCCTAAAAAAAAGGAAAAATTAAAGAATCGACTGTTAGGCGGTACGAAGTTTGCCGGGTCAGCTATAGAGATGAGATATACTTGCAAAATTCAATACCAGGGCTTCTAAGTACAAGTACATGGTCGTGTGAAGCGTGAACTACGTTTCATAAACTATTTTATAAAATCTTCTATGTTTATTTTTATTAGAATTATAGTTATATTTTGAAGATAGTTATGTTTTTGATACTATAGGACTGACATGTTTTTTAACAAAAGTCCTTAAATAAAGAGAAAAAAAAAAAAAAAAAGTACAAGTACGTAAAAATACGAGGGTCGAAAACCAGGTTTTAAAATACTTGAAAGTATTTGTCGTCCAACCCGCTAAAGGTCGGGTTCGAGTATGGCAACCCGCTCCACGCTGGACGCGAGCGCCTTACCTAAAATACTTGCATAGGAATTCAACCTGTATTCCCAGTAAGATAAGGAACAAATTCGTGTGAATAAAAAAATACCTTGAAGATAAAAGTATTTATTATACACAAAGTACGAGTGTGTTTCTTATCTACATTGAAATATGAATCATTTTTCTATGCTATCGTTCGCCTTAAAGCACTTACTTTCAAACTTGCAAGTATTGGACGCGAGCGTCTTACCTAAAATACTTGCATAGAAATTCAACCTGTATTCTTAGTAAGATAAGGAGCAAATTCATATGAATAAAACAATACTTTGAAGATAAAAGTATTTATTGTTCACTAAATACGAGTGTGTTTTTTATCTACATTGAAATATGAATCGTTTTTCTATGCTATGCTATCGCGCGTTCGCCTTGTAGCACATACTTTCATACTTGCAAGTATTGTCTGCTCGTACCAGGGCGCCCTACTTTGAAGCGAAACCCTGGTAGCGTAAATACTCATCTCTAGTCAGCTAGTATTAGTATAGATTGAAATGTGCTCCTGGCGCCGCTGCCGTGCCGGCCTCTGCCATTCTGGGGAGGTGTGGAACGGTCCTTTCTTACTTTTTTGCAACCAGACCTCATTTGATTTTAGCATGTCTGTTAATTTACCATAGCCCATAAACAAATTTCATCTATCGATATTTGGTCGGCGGCCATCTTGAATCGATCTTTAAAAGCGAAGTACACAGACAAGGGTATTTTGACACTTCGCTTTAAAAGCGAATTCAACAGTCAAGGGGACCAGCATGCCGACACAAGTTCCTTCGGTTTCGGCGTACCTGTTGGCTAATGGCCGTATCGATTAGGAGGTGCTCCTTAGTATCGGCTGTGATGACTACGTGAGCCATGTCTGTAATTTACTCACATGCTCGATTAACATCCCGCATCCAGTCCGCCTCGACATGATCAACGGGCACCGACCAGATGCTACTCCAGAATTCTTTTGTGGCAGTCTTGTCCGGCAGTTGACCGTTAGACCCGTCGTTGATCGGTCGCTCCTAGTTTCTGTATACCCACCTTTGATCGTTCTGGAACATGCGATTTACGGTATATCGGTCCACGCGTTTTCGATATCTGCTGATTCGGTTTGCCCATACACAGATCTTCTGCTTTAAGAAGTCAATGCGCTCTGTGACCCTAGACAAATAATCACTACGATTAATACCCATCCCAGAGAATGCCTGGTTCACAAAGCGCATCACTTTCGGGCGAGTATTGCCCGTCCTAAAGCAGATTGTATTGGCCAAGTACAGGCAAAAAAAGACCGAAGCGAAAAGAAATTACTATAAACAACTAAAGTCACTAGTGTCATCAGCTTTATATAGGGAAAAAATGGCTTACTTTAAACAAAATTTTAATAGTCACATTAAAGACCCTAGATTACTCTAGAAAAATTTAAAAAGAACTGTCTTGCCACCAAAAATTCAAATGGAGCTTCAGCCTCAGTTTTCATGCCCAAATCAATTGAATAATCATTTCCTTCAAGTTCCTGGCCGTGAGCAAGTCACAATATCACTGCTTACCTATTATGAGTTCCATAGGTACGCATCAGCCACATTCTCTATTACGCCAGTGACGCAAAACTCAATATTACGTTTGCTTTCCAGTCTAAAGTCTAATGCCGAGGGTTGCGATAGGATTAGTCTTGAAATGCTTACTCTAACTCTTCCACATACCCTGAACTCGATTACAAATATTATAAACTGTTCTATATTAACATCAACGTTCCCAGAAGTATGGAAAGCTGCTACTGTCATACCTATTCCCAAAGTATCAAATGCCAGGGATTTCAAAGACCTTCGGCCTATCAGTATTCTCCCCTGTCTTTCAAAGGTAATGGAGAAAGTAGTATGTCAGCAGCTGACTGCCTTTTTAGAAAGAAACAGAATACAACCAATGTATCAATCTGGCTTTCGAAAGATACGCAGTACGTCGACAGCACTAATCGATGTTACTGATAATATTCAGTCAGCACAAGACCAGTGTATGTGCACTTTGTTAGTTTTGCTGGATTATTGCCGTGCTTTCGATTGTATAAATATACAGCTACTTTTGTCTAAATTAAGATACTATGGGTTTGATCAGGGAGCACTGCAATGGTTTCACAGTTATTTAGACAATAGAATGCAATTTGTTGAACTGCGCAATAGTGACGGCAATGCCAAATACTCGACTATGACGTCACTAAAAAGGGGCGTGCCGCAAGGCTCAATTTTGTGACCTATTCTCTTTATTCTATATTGCGCTGATTTGGCTTCGTGTATTAAAGACTGAAAATATCACTTCTACGCCGACGATGTTCAACTTTACATATCATTTAAGCCAAAAAATTATCAAGTTGCTTTAAGAAGTCTGAATAATGACTTAAATAGTATCGCTGCATGGTCAGATGAGCATTGCTTAGTGCTTAATCCACAAAAGACTAAATACATGTTGTTTGGCACGCAGCAACAGTTGAGCAATGTTCCGGCAAATTTAGCTGTAACGCTCAAAGGGATTGTAATAGATAGGGTTCAGGAAGCCAGGAACCTTGGTCTCTTTATGGATTCAAATTTAAGGTTTGAGAAGCACATAGCCACTTTAGCTCAAAATTGTTTTTATCGCCTTAAGATCCTGTACAAAATTAGGCCTTATCTATCTCAAGAATTGCGTGCACAATTAATGGAATCTTTAATTTTATCTAAGTTGAATTACGCAGATGTTGTATGCGGTCCTAGGCTACTGGCAAGGACTCAACGCCTCATACAACGTATCCAAAATTCATGCGCACGGTTTTGCTTTAGTGTACCACCACCAACACACATAACACCGCACTTGAATCAACATGGGATATTAAAGATGAAATCGCGACGTAAATACCATTTAGCATGTTTACTTTTCAATATCAATCATCACCAGGAACCTTCGTATCTGTATGATAAGTTGAGTTGGTTAACAAGCAGGAGGCAGTGTGAGAGTAGGCTGTGCTCGCAGCAGCTATCCATTCCGTCACACACAACGGCTTCGTTCCAAGGTAGCTTCCGATATGCTGCATCAAAGGTGTGGAACAACCTGCCACCGCCTCTAAGACACATCAAAACACTGACCACATTTAAAACACGGTTGAGACAGTACCTTATTAGCGCGCAGAGAGAACATGGTTACATTAATGTTGATATGTCCTTTATTTGAGCGTTTTAAGTATTCCTCTGTCATTCTGCTACTACATCTGAAAAGTGAACTCTTTGCCAGATTGTATCGGGTTGTATTAAGTGACTTGCACATGATCTAGGGTACCAATAGATTGTTAACAATTTTATTAATTCACATTTTTAATTATAAGTTTACTTATTTATTCTTGCTCTGCTCGGTAGTTTGCTTGTAAGCTATATTTTGTTGTTTTGTTTATGTTGGTGTTTTTTGTACAGTCGTGGTGATGTAATTTTTATGTAATAATTTGTGGCTAATGGCATTGTTGTTGGCTTCCGTGCTGTTACTGCAACAGGCTCCCAGCGCCAGGTCTCTGTGACCTGGCACATGCTGAACTGGAGACCTGGTTGCTGCAAGTGTAGCATAGTATGTATTATCATGTATATTTTTTAGTTTTTGTTTTTATTTGTCTTGTATCTGTGCTTCGTAATTTAATTTGTTTATTATTGTGGCTATACTTGTGGTAATAAATGTTTTCTTTCTTTCTTTCTTTCTTTCAGATTAGCTTGCCGATAAGCACCCTTGCCTCAGCGATGCGCCGCTCAATCCTGATCTGCCAAGCCGGCGTACTTGCCTTTTGCTGCACACGGTCAGCTGTTGGGAATTTTACTCTCGCTAGCCGACATGCCGCGGCAGCTGCACTATACAGGATTGAATGGGTATCGCCGAGATTTTCACTTCCATCAAAATATTTTACTAATAGTGAATCAAGGGTACTTACCAGCACCATATTTTTTCTGTGCATAGGTAAACGAGGCAGACGTGGCCTAAATTCTAAAGGTGTATACCGATAGTCCGCAATCGCCCGTTCCAGAGCATCAATAACCTCCTCATTGCACTGTGTGTTCACTATAGGAGTCCGGTCACCCTCCTCAACATTTATGTCATCAAGTAATTGAGGCTGTGGTATTGGTAGGACAGTTGGTAAATTTCGTACGTCATTGGGGTGACAGGACTAATGTGCACACACTCTGAGCGAAGCCTTTCAGGTACGGTGTTATCCAGCATCCTACAGCGCTGGATAGCCCGCACCTGATCCGATAGTCGTTGAGCTGAAACGTTACCGGTTGGTTCAAGTCCCTGAAAATGAGCAAGCATGCGGCTACAGTACGCAGTGAGGTTAGTTCCCCCCTCTGTCGCCGCAAAATATGCGCGCATGACGTTCTCATTCATTGTCGACGTCCACCGCATGCGCTGCACATTACCACCGGTAGCGTCCCCGGGGCCCCAAGCATGCCGGCGGCCGGCCTCTCTCTCGCCGACGTACTGGTGTTGGCGAAGTCGGAGGGGAGAAAAACTCGTCGCTCGAAGTGGAGCTCGACGCCTCAGCAGGAACCGATGTTATTATCACAAGGTCTGGCTGCTGCGAGGCGGAGCTGAGCGAGGAGTCCGGAGGTTTTATTAGTGCGTGTTTCTTCGATCTTGTCAGCAGACCTTCGTGTTTTCATATTTTTCGGATAGTTTCGATTTTTCATTGTGACATCTGTCATTTGTATTAACTATTGTTGTACGGTTTTTATTTTTAATTTATGTTGGTTTTTAAGGATGAATTGTATTTTCTATTGTTGTTGAGAAAGCAAAACTATTAAATATTGTTATGAAAACTTGTAGATAAATATAAAAATAAATTAATTCAGAAGGAGGAGTAAAACGCGGTATGTTGATGGTGTTGCCAGATCGAGTTTTTTTTTTAAATATTATTATTATTTTCTACGTCTTCCACTAGTGCAAATACTCCATTTTTATCATAGCGGTCGAGCGCGATGATGTCACGGATGATGTCAATATTACGGGAAAAATATTAATTGTGGAAATTTTAGAATTATACATTCGGATTAAAGCTTTAGATTCGATATTAGTAGATTAACCATTCGTTCGTTTATTTATTAGAGACAAATAAACAGTTCCTTGCCAAATACAGTGGAGTTATTCTTATATCTTTAGCAAGCACGTATCCACACTATTGTCTACGTAGTAGGTAGGTACACATAAAATATAAAAAGAAAGCGAACAGACTTCTACTGCATCTTTTACGATACTCATAATATAGTTATTTAATTAGTGTGAAAGAGCAATTAAATAATTTAAGTAATTTTTGAGGTATATTTCTTCCCTTTTTTTTCGTTTCATTAGTGGTGGCGGTAAAGTAGCTGCTGTTGCCAAAACAAACGCCATTTTATTTTCTTTGGAAATTGTAGACATGGCACGAATTACACATCCAACAACGACTAGTCCACAGAGTAGACTGGACCGTGCGATGAGTTGTCCGGTCGTCTGTTGCGCGGAGCGCACCACACCATCACTTTGGTGCGGCCGTACCAAATCTGGTCGTCTATTAGCACTTTTATTAAAGTAAATTTCCATTTCAACTCATTTAGTTTGTACTAGTTAAATTTTTGTAAAAGAGTAACAAACATGCTAATTACACAACGCTATCTAGGCTCAAACAAGCATAATAACATTATTAAAGCTTGTGATATGGGTGCGCATATAAAATACATACACATTACACAAAGGATATATACTGGGTGGCGCAAAAGTAAAGACCCTATTTGGTTCAGCTATAACATTTTTTCTAAATTAGAAAACTAGATTTAGATTTTTTTAAATGTATATTTGTGCCATTAAATTTCGTACCATTAGGATTTAAAGATGATGTCTTTTAAATGGTGACCTCCAGAGTTGATACACATTTGAGCCCTATTTATGACATTTTGCATAACTTGCCGTAACACTTCCTGCGATATGTTCGTTATTTCTTGACGAATGTTTTCTTTTAGAGCTGCGAGAGTCTGTGGCTTGTTCACATACACCCGAGATTTCAAAAAACCCCAAAGAAAGAAGTCTGGACTGGTCAGATCGGGTGATCTTGCAGGCCAAGGCAAATCGCCAAAACGAGAGATAACTCGGCCTGGAAAAGCGTCCCTCACTAAGTCCATAGTGTCTCGCGCTGTGTGTGCCGTAGCGCCGTCTTGTTGAAACCAGATGTGCTCCAGCCCCAATTCGTCCAAACTGGGTATCAAAAACTCACGTAACATGGTTCTGTAGCGTTCTCCAGTGACAGTAATCGCATTGCCTCCAGCGTCTTCGAAAAAATAGGGTCCGATCACTCTGTCAACACAGATGCCACACCATACAGTAACTTTTAGTGGGTGTAGAGGTGTTTCTTGAATAATGCGCGGATTATCAGTGCCCCAGAACCGAGTATTCTGCTTATTGACATGCCCTGAGAGATGGAAATGCGCTTCGTCACTCATAACCAATTTTGAAGAAAAATGTCATAAATAGGGCTCAAATGTGTATCAACTCTGGAGGTCACCATTTAAAAGACATCATCTTTAAATCCTAATGGTACGAAATTTAATGGCACAAATATACATTTAAAAAAATCTAAATCTAGTTTTCTAATTTAGAAAAAATGTTATAGCTGAACCAAATAGGGTCTTTACTTTTGCGCCACCCAGTATGTGTATAGCATAAGACTATTTTAAATTTACCTCAGTAAAAATCTTTGTCACCCTATTAGAAAGGGACACACGGCCTCCGTCTATACTACATCTCTCGCTCGGTTCGTTTTTTATTGCTAGTGTAGATATGAAAGTACATTCTAAAGACTGGTGTCAGGCTGTCAGGTGTAGTGTAGTCACCACAGAACAAGTACTAAAGCATAGAAGTACTATTATGAGAATAAAGCGTACACACTCAGAGACAAATAGAAGTTTAATAGTGCTACGATACCTTCTGACAGTTTATCGATATCGATAGATGAAATGTGTCTATGGGCTGTGGTAAATTAACAGACATGCTAATAAAATGAGGTCTGGTTGCATAAAAGCTCTCGTAAACGAACTACAAGAAACAAACGGCCGTTTTACACCTCACCGGAATGGCATAGGCCGGCAGCGGCGCCAGGAGCACTTTCAATGTGAAATAATTTTGAAGTTTATATTCATGTTTCATGCTGTAAGTTCAAACACAATGTAAACTGTATATGAACAAATTAAATAAATTGAAAATTGAAATATACATGATCGATCCACACACTGCCTCGCATCACGGATCGTAGTGCAAGCGTGCGTGTTATTGTATTGTTTGTAAGTATCTCTCTTTGTATAGAAATCACGCGTGGTACAACACACTGAAAACGCATTTAAGCGCTGTGTTACTGATCACACGCTTACATGCAGAGAAACACGTACTCACGCGCGTGGGTTCGGAGCCAGACGGTATGGACACCGAGTTCTGCAGTAACGTGCGTGATTGATGATGCAGACCAGTACTCTCGCATCTGCACGCGTGGCACCGTCGCCGCGTCGCCACGCTCCCGCAGCGTAGTGTGTGGATCACCAAAATACCAGTATTGGCTCTCTGTTTTTTTCTGACTTTCTTAGTATAGCATCAAAACAGATACCCCAAGGTAAAAATAAAACACAGCTGTAAGATTAATGTCACAAATGTGTGATTATATTTCCAATAATATAGAAACACATTATTACTGCCCCTTAAAATTACAGTTTTGTTTAAGAATATCCTGATTATTTGTGCATAAGCAGAAATATTTTTTGTTATGTTATGAATTGGTACTTTTAGAAATTTTTCCCCATCAATTTTATCAATAAATTTCTGTAGTCATCTAGAACATTTATTTATTTATTGAAAAAGTATTTACAATATCATTACAGATAAAAAATCCAATACGATATCATAAAAAAAACCTAAAATTTAAAACAATATAACTAATTACTAAATAAATATACCTATTTATCCAATCCTATACATTTTTGTGCAACATCTTTGAATTTTGACAGGGTACATTGAAAATATTAATTTCTATAGAAATAATATTAATAAGTCGTATGGCGCGTGACAATGGAGCAAATTTGAGTAGATTCGTCCTCACCGCTGGAACGTTAAACGTGTAGCAATATAATATATAACATAATTCTCTCTTAATTTGCTTCATTTATCTTCCGGTCTGATCTTTCGGAAACCTGCAAAAGAACACAATGTATGAAACACTATGAAAGGTACAAAGATACAGTCTGTCAAGAAAGTCGTGAAAAGAATAAAATCGGAACTAATATTTTTCTTAATTTTATTAGGCAACCCAGTATTTACATGTCTATGGTGGTAGTTTAAATGTCAACCTCTGATAATTTTATTGTGTAATATCAACAAAATTATATTTAAAGTTACAAATTAGTAATGTTTGTACTATGAATTAACAGAAATACTGTCACCATGAGTAAATCTATTCGAAGTGCTGGTAGAGGAATCATTTTCCATGTATACAAACAATGTTTTACTGAATACACCAAACCGGTCGAGTTTTATGGGATTTAGATGATGTGTACGCACGTACAGATAAAATGACTGGTATGTAATAGTGTTTTACTTATATCTACACATATTGTAATTAGAGATGCTAAACAAAATCGTTGTTTAAGATAAATACATATAATGTTTACAATGCGATATTTTGAGGTTAAGTATTACATAATCTACAACAGTTTATAGATCAATTTGATGGTTTTGATACTTTTATTACACTTGTATAAAAGTATATAATTATAGTATATATATAGTATGAAAGCTTCTTTTCTGAACGATGTTAAAATGATGATTTCAGGCAAATCAGAAAGTCCCTCGTATTGTAAATGAATGTTTCAACAACAATGGCAAAATCACCACACCTGGAAAACATCGCAATGGTCGATCCAAAAAAAATGCTGAATGCTGAAAAGATACAATTCTTTCATACGGTACGAAAGGAAGTTCCTTCATTAAGAAAATTGCTTGCCGTTGTCAAGAAGACCTGGGTTATGATAGCAGTCTTGAGCATTTTAAGCAGATTATTACATCGATTGGTATTTCTTACAAAAAATAAAAATCAGAGCAGTAAAATTGTTTTATTTTGATTAAATCTGTTTATTTTATACTTTCAGCAAAATTTTCTTTCTAATGTTGATATCATGAATGCATCATTATTATTTCAAAGTGGCTGAAATTTACTGTTGCATATTTTAACTTTTGAATTAGAATCAGTCTTTTAATAATATTTATACGGGTTTCACCTTATTAAATAATCACACAGCCTAATGCGGGTTGGTGAATCTGACATGCCCATAGAATTTCTTTTAGGACATGTGGTTTCCCTCAAGATGTTTTCCTTCACCGCAGCAGATGGTATATCGTTTGACTAGTACTTATAAATTCCACAAAGTGAAATTCACATTGCTTCTGCCGGTGGGGATCGAACTCACAGCTCCACTGCCGTTTTTACATTTAAGGCACATAAACAACACAATTTGTTATGATGTACTTAATTTTAAGCTCAATTATGATTATAATATCTACCTATATATGATTGATAAATTATGTGCTTATGTTAAATTTAACAATAACATTACAATTATCTTAATTATTCTAGTCCTAGTACAAATGATACCAGTTAAATAACAGTGGCGCCCTCATTTATTGTCACGACTTTCTTGACAGACTATAGTTACCACAAAATCGTTAACTACAAAATATAGTAATATTTTTGTCATCGATAAAATATGCAGCACAAGTCACAACACTATTGAACATGACTACACAAATTGATAAAAATGTAAAATACTTAAAAATTACTGAATCAAATGGCAAACAGACGATTTTAATATGATTGCAGTATAGTAAAGTATAAATCACTTAGGTATTTTGCACTTATGTATAGGTCTTTAGTATATATTATTGGTTTGTTATCTACTCACCGATGGAAGTTGACGATTTACTTGATTTTCTTTGCGAAAAGAATGTAATTTACAACCTACAATAACGCAGGACATTGCTTATCCAATGGGCTTAATTTTACTTCACAATAGCACTATGTAATTATTAAATAACATATTTATATTATTTCACAAAACAGATAAACAACAATAAAAATTACGAGCGGCAGTTTAATCCGACTAAATTGTCTAGAGGCCTTGACAAGTTGGAACATTTGACATTAGTTCACTTTTTAATTCGGCATCCAAAGGTAACCAAAGGTAACCAAATTGACGTTTCTACAGTGTACACCAGCCGTCCTTAGCAAAATTATTTGTCTCTTTCTTTTCAATGTATCCGGCTTATTTGGAAAAATAGGACAACTATATGAGGGTGATTAACACTCCTTCTATGCTTTAGTACTTGTTCTGTGGTAGTCACTCACTGGTGTATTGTAGCAAGACAAGGACAGGACTCTGTCCGTGGCGCTGACTATGATTTTTTTTGTTTGCAAACATCAAAAGCATCAAATCAAAACACTATTTTTAAATTGCGGATGGATTTCTGGCTGACAAGTCGTGAAATTGAATTTGTGAGCTATTGAAGTAATTACTATTGGTTTTGCCTGAAGTGTCTTCTGTTAAGGTTTTTTGTTTTTAAAATACTACAGCACATTCAATGAGAAAAACGAAAGATTGAAGTAACATATAAAAAACATATTCCCGAGTAATTCTGAGCTCGTCGCGTGATCTCAAGTTCAAGGCTAAGTAGTGAGGAAATAAACAAAACGGTTAGTAGCATTTTTTTTCACTCGAGCTCGACAATAAGTAAATAATAAATTTGTACAATTACGTCGTAGGGCTTATTTATATTTTAGTCAAATATATTAAAATGTATTTCAACAGGACCTAATTTATTTCGCGTAATTACTATTGTTCTACTTATCTGTATTGACAGAAATAGGTCTTTGACCTGCGCACTTATTGATAATAATATTAAAAATATTTAATCATTCAACATTGAATTTTCTTGTGTAGCCCTATACCTTTATCGTGCGGCTTTATTTAGGTTATGAGATAAGACTATTATTCATACACATATTTTAGAAAATATCGAGTTATTAATCAGGTTATGTCTTATATATACCTAAGTACCGCGAAACCCTGATATGTACCTACCATGCTGATGCCAATATGTAGGTATAAAAAAAGTGACTCATA
Source organism: Parascotia fuliginaria (assembly GCA_963082885.1). Taxonomy (NCBI): domain Eukaryota; kingdom Metazoa; phylum Arthropoda; class Insecta; order Lepidoptera; family Erebidae; genus Parascotia; species Parascotia fuliginaria. The sequence continues at coordinate 13,659,887 of OY720171.1, forward strand.
AACCAGTTTCGTTTAAGTACAAGAACCTATCTATGATAAAAAATTCAACAAATTTATGCTTGTCATTTATTTCTTGCAGATGGGCTACCTAAAGACTAACCAATCCACTTATAACCAAACTAGTTTGTATGATCGCATCAAGAAGTTGCTAGTATCATATGAATGGAGTGACTGCACCTTCTCTGTCTCAGGGAAAAGCTTTAAAGCACATAAATTAATCCTAGGAATAAGCAGTCCAGTTTTTGAGGCTATGTTCTATGGACCACTATCTTCTAATGAAGATATTGTAATCACTGATATACAGCCTGATATATTTCAAATGATACTCAATTATATCTATACAGACACAGTTGAAATAAGTACTATAGATCAAGCCTTTGAGTTATTATATGCATCTAGAAAATACATGTTAGAACATTTGACTGACATGTGCATTGCTCACATACAATCAAATATTAGTGTTGATAATGTAATTGAAGTATTGAATTACCCAGAGTATATGCAAGACAAGCAACTAATATCATTTGCTCTCAAGCTATTCTGTGAACATGCTAATTATTTATTGCAAGAAAAAAAAAATCTACTAACATATCCTTGTTTGAAGGCTATACTTGAAAGTGATCAAATGAATATCACTGAGAAGGATCTTATCAAGCATGTTTTTGAGTGGTCCTCTTATTGTTGTGAACAAAATGAGATTCCAGACACAATTGAAAATAGACGTAACATGCTAAACAAGAATGGTCTGTTTAAGTTATTAAGATTTTTGACACTATCAGTAAGTGAACTGGAGGAAATTGTTACAGATTTAAATAATCTTCTACTGCCTTATGAATCTGAACTTATCATGAATAATATTAAAAGTTCAAATAGCATAATTCAAACAGGATTAGCAGAACCAATAGGTTTGAGTGATATGCCAAGAAATTTATTACAATTGCAGTGGCATCTTTGTTATAGATGTCCCATAAGATCTGTTGCTCCTATAGTAATAGATTCAAACAATTACATAATACAATCAAGAATAAAAGTTAATAAATCTGTATTTATTAATTCACTTTGTGTGCCTACAAGAATGGCACCAGCTGATCACTTCTGCAATGAAAGGAGCAAAGAGTACACTGAACAATTATCTTTATCAATTATGTGTGAATCTGATAACAGTGTTATAAAACTGACCAATTATAGCAGTACAGTTGAATATGATTCAATGGTCGACATACCTCTCTCAGAGCCTTACTTTGTGAAGAAAAATGAATGGTACAAGATTTGTTTTGTGTGGCCTCCAAATAGATCAAGCACCTACTCTTATGTTGTGGAGTTTAGACACAGCCATTACACTGGTCATAAGGTAACATTTGAATTTGATGATCTTCCATTCACTGCAGGTACAAGTGGTAGTTTCCTAGGAGGGTTGAAATTTTGTTTGTAATGTTATTTATATCATTCAACAGTGATTTTGAAGTATACAAGAGGAATTTAAACTCTACACAATTGAAACCATATAAGTACTTTAAATTGCCAAATTCGGCCACCTAATAGCTTTATTCCTTTGCCATATACAAATCTAAAATACTTTATTATAATTAAAATGAATCACTTTGAACAATCATAACTTATTTCAATATGCTAATATCCTACTACTTGTATACTTATTATTTTTCGTGTCATATAAATTTATACAGTGTCTTAGAGTATTAATGTACCTCTTAAAGTTTGGTGTTTGTTAGGGCAAGATTCACAGACCGCACTTTGACTTTACTTTGATGCAAAGATCTACTTTGTACCAAAAATATGTTTGAATATGAAGTTGAAAGTAATCTTCGGCAATACAAAGCTTACTTTGCGAAGGTGCCTTTGCTGTAAAGTAAAGTCACAATTGTGAATCTGGGCCTAAGAAACATATTTTTGGTACAAAGTAGATCTTTGCATCAAAGTAAAGTCAAAGTGCGGTCTGTGAATCTTGCCCTTAATGATGTTTTATTATAAATAACTTGTCGCCGAATAGGGTGACAGTGTTAGATGAAAACAACTTCTTTTCTTACAAAAAGCTTTAAAAAATTCAAAGATTCACAAGACTGAATCCTCCTCCAATTTAGTTTTCTTAGTGCATAAAAACCGCTTTACAAAACTCGTTGCGGCCTTGTACCTGAATGAGCTGAAGTTTTTATTAAAAGCCCGGAGTATCAATCGTACGCACGTAGACATGTTGGCAGTAATCCTTGGTTAACCTGGTTACACCATGAATGGTCAGAATCGACCGGGGAAGTACTACTCCCTCATAGAATATCGGCTTAAAGTAAATACATAGTTTACATACTATTGCCTTTCGTTCAGTGACCGATTAGATGTGACTCTTAATCATCTAACATTATTATGATGCGTACCTACCCTAGCTTCCAATTTACGGTCTAATAAGTTTGCAATGTTATTTATTTAGCACACAATCGTACGCGTATTCCACCTGATTATATTCAGAGTTTCAGACGTCTAAATGATTCAGTACCTAACTAAATTTAGTCGTGAAATAGCATTTAGAAACTTCTCAAATGCTATTTCACTTGACTGCATTTCGTTACTGAATCATTTAAACGTCTGAATTTAGTCAGGTGGAATCCGCGTTTTAAGTAAGTAATTGTAAAAGTTAGATGTGGCATCTGTCGAATATAGGTATTTATTGCATTAAATTATTTGTTAGTTATACTTACTTGGTTGTTTTTAATTTTCTCCTACCTACTACCTACTGTGAGTGATGAACACTCACAGTAGGTGTCCGAGGTGAGCTAAGACCCCGTAGTTCATCCTATCTGGCGAAATTGCCACTACTTAGAAGTAGAGATGAGATATACTTGCAAAATTCAATACCAGGGCTTCTAAGTACAAGTACGTAAAAATACGAGGGTCGAAAACCAGGTTTTAAAATACTTGAAAGTATTTGTCGTCCCACCCGCTAAAGGTCGGGTTCGGGTATGGCAACCCGCTCTCGTCCCACCTATCACGCTGGACGCGAGCGCCTTACCTAAGATACTTGCATAGGAATTCAACCTGTATTCCCAGTACGGTAAGGAACAAATTCGTATAAATATAAAAATACTTTGAAGATAAAAGTATTTATTATTCACAAAGTACTAGTGTGTTTCTTACCTACATTGAAATATGAATCATTTTTCTATGAGACGCTATCGTTCGCCTTAAAGCACTTACCTTCATACTTGCAAGTATTGGACGCGAGCGTCTTACCTAAAATACTTGAATAGAAATTCAACCTGTATTCCCAGTAAGGTAAGGAGCAAATTCGTATAAATAAAAAATACTTTGAAGATCAAAGTATTTATTATTCACAAAATACGAGTGTGTTTTTTATCCACATTGAAATATGAATCATTTTTCTATGCTATGCTATCGTTCGCCTTACAGCACTTACTTTCATACTTGCAAGTATTGAACGCAAGCGTCTTACCTAAAATTCTTGCATAGAACTTCAACCTGTATTCCCAGTAAGGTATGGAGCAAATTCGTATAAATAAAAAAATACTTTGTAGATCAAAGTGTCACGGTTGTACAGACACAGTAATGTAAATAAAAATAATAAGTTTTTGCACCAGTGATGGACAGGAGCAAACCCAGTCATGGACACCCAATAATGGACAGACCCTTAATGGAAAATAACCTAGTCATGAATCACGTAGATAATAATCGTCAAGCTTTTGATGAATCCTTAGCTGTGGATATAATAAATTAGGAACATAGAATGGTACGAAGTTTTATTTTTAATTAGCTTTTAGAAAAAAGTCAAACACAGACAGAAGAACATCAACGTGAACCTATATGGGCTCCGGTTCCGTTTTGTGAGGTAACTCTAAAAAAGAGTAAAATTAAATCATCATAAGATCAATAAAAGAAACTCGAATAAAAAAATCGTATAATGAATTCCTTTTAATCGATATTCTACAAATTTGTCATCTGGCGGGAAAATATTAAATAGCTTCAGTATTTTTGTCGATGGTTAAATCATTGTGTTTAGAGCTCAACGCTTACCATAAATTACATTTATTAATTTTTTTGTCTTTTTAATTACTATCTTAATGTTTTTAATAAATAAATAAATAAATCAACGGTTACAATAAATACAATACGATATTTATTATAAATATTTGGAGTAATAATAATTTAAATAGAAATACTTAATCGATTACACAAATCGATTTTGATTATCATTCGATAAATGTCCAATAGTGAAACTGAACTTTTAGTGCACCAGTAATGCTGGGGCCACACTATGACGTTAACGCGAAGATTTGCGTTGTCGCGAGCGACACGTCTGGCCAAAGAATTCGTCCTATCGCGAATCATCTTCGCGAATACGAAAGTGGCGCTGTCGCTAAATTGCCGCACATCAAAGGGTTTTCTCGCGACAAAGTTCGTGCGTTTGCTACACTTCGCACGCTTTAGTCACAGTAATATTATCTTATTACCGTGCTATAGTTGACTACGAGACGCCGAGCGGTTAGAACGTGTTTGATTGAAATTGTTAAATAATTAACAAGTAATTATTAGGAGAGGATAAGAGTTTACACAAAATTATGATCATCAATATGAACATCCACCATCGGCTATGAAACTTTTTGCCTTTTTTATTTTTATTCAAGTACCTACTTAATGAAGATGCAGAAAATAATTTATTTATTTAAGCTTCTTACACACATAATGTATAACGGCGGACTTAATGCCAACGGCATTCTCTACCAGTCAACCGGGTAATGCAGAGTTGAACCACAATAATATGTGCATGATGATAGCAGATAGTAAATGTAATAAAATTGTTAATACTAATATTGAATATTTTACTAAATAAGACCATAACAATACACATATGTATGTATAAATATAATGATAAACACATAAAAATCATACATAGGTATAGTACTACACATAAATATATATATGTACCTATATTTATACAATAACCTTTGCACGACTTATGGCCAAAAAGAATAACGTCCAAAAATACGAATGTCCAAAGGCATGTCCAACTGATAAAAATATCCAACCATAAAAATGTCCAATGTTAATATCGCCCAAATATAAAAATTACCAGAATTAATATAGTCGAACTATAAAAATATCCTGTAATAAAATTGACCAAACTCAAAAATGACCAGTAATAATATTGCCCAACCCTAGAAATGTCGAATGATAAATATAGCCAGTAACAAATTTGTCCAAAAAGACAAATGTACAAACACAAGTCAAATGATAAAATTGACCAATTATACAAAAGTCCAATGTCCTAACTAAAAAGATACTTACTAAATATGGCCAAAAACACGGCACCCAAAAATTTAAATACGTCCATGACTTTAATTGTAAATCTATACCATTATATTAAAGCAGAAGAGTTTGTTTGTTTGTGTAAACGTGCTAATCTCTGGAACTATCAGTCGGATTTGAATAATTCTTTTTGCATATGATAGCCCAGTTCTCGAGGGAGGTTATAGGCTATGTAACATCACGCTACTGGCAACGGGAGCAGAGCAGTAAGCAAAGACGCGGATAAAACCGCGCCGCGGCAAACTAGTTCATAATAAAAAATTATGACGGCAAAAAATATACCGTCATAAATTTAAAGAATAACTGAACTAATAATTTACTTTACCCGGTCCAAACCACCTGAAAATTTTTTTGAGCTGTGAGAAACGGTCAAGGGAATTAGCTTACTAAACTGACAAAACTGCGAGACAGAGTTAATATAATAACCAAAGTAGATTTCAATCTATACAATAGTACGAATACAATTAGACATTTTTATGCCTGAACATTATTAGAGCTGATCGTGTATCTGGTTGGTTATATCTACAGTTTGACATTTTTATGACTGGACGTTATTATAGTTGGTCATTTATCTAGTCGTGTAGGCATACCTATAGTTTGACATTTTTATGGCTGGACGTTATTATAGCTGGTCATATAAGTGATCGGTTGTTTCTATAGTTGGACATTTTTATAGCTGGTCAAATTACAGATTGGACTATTTTTCAGTGATAGACGTTTTTCTTTTTAGACATAAGTCGTGCAAAGGAACAATAAATGTAAACTATTGGGTTGATTTTGCCAATTTATCCATGAGAAGTGTCCGAACCTTTACCTTGAACGTGTTTCGGTTAGTTGCCATCCTGATTTCCAGAGGGAGGGCATTCCAGAGTAATATAGATTGGACAGGAAAAGAGGAGTGGATGAAACCGGATTTATGAGAAGGACAGGCTTGGTTGCGCTGTATCTTAAGGCAACTAATATTATTATATTAGCCGCCTTAAGATACAGCGCAACCGGCTCTTCCATGCTTGTCGCGATTTTAATTATCGCGTCGTAGCGAAGGTTTTCTTTGGTGTAGCCAAGCACTTCGTCGTGGATCGAACACGAACTTTTATCGTGATAACGCAAACACGAATCTTCGCCTTGAAGTCTGCCGTCTTATTAGACATTGCCAAATAACGTGAAACAAAACCTTTCTGGAATAATAGCAGTGTGTTTTCTTTATAGTTTCATAGTTAATACAAGCAACAAAAACCTTCTGATTATATAAAGCTATAATAAATGCAAAGGCAAACCTCTACTACACTAAAATTTCCGAAACAAAAGCCGCGAAAACAATTTTCAATAACAGGGTACCTACCTCACACTATATAGAACTAGCTGTTGCCCGCGACTTCGTTCGCGTGAAAATTCTGATGTGCGCCTGTATGGGAATAAGTATTGCTTGCCTGATCTTACGGCAATCGTACCTACATTGTATCCGTCGAATCCCATTTCATTTATATCTATTCACCCGCTACCAATAAAACTGACGAAATTTCACACAAACTTGTGACTTTCCCATTTATGAGCGTAGTTTCTTAATTTTAATATAAAAAAATGTTGCCTAACTAATTTTAATAAAGAGTATAATAATAATTATTTTTCACCCCTTTGTGTTTAAAAAATAATTAACAAAATTTTAACTTCTTTAAATAATAAGTATTTATAGAAATTTTGAAATCCTACTAACTAACTTAGCCACCCCTTTTTACCACCTTGGAGAATGAATTTTGCAGAATCCCTTCTTAGTGAGCACCTATGTTCTAAAAGGAATCCTCATGCAAAATTTGAGACTCCTAGTACCTACTTGTAGTTTCTGAGATTTCGTGAGACCTTTCGCTGGATTTAAATAAAACTTCAAACATTGATAGCTCGACGACTTTTCTATATGGTCGAATATTCTCAACATATAAAAACTACCTACTCTACAAGATTTAGTTTTTTTTGTCCATCAATGGTTCCATGTCCACTACTGGTTCCTTAGTAAGCTAATCAGAACTTTTTCATAGGACCAGTGTACAGTAGTAGGGTGGAATTCATTAAGACGTACTTATTTACAAGGAAGCATCTTTATTAATACAATTTTAATAAATAATTCACAACAATTTAATATTAAAAATAATTTTAGAACAGGATACCATGCTTGAATATGTTGCTTACAAACACAAAAAGAACTAATTTTTTGGAGGACCTTCGAATTTTTTTGTTAGCAATATAATTCGTTCGGCTTCACGAATACCGCTGAGCCGCGCTCCGTGTACCGTAGCGAAATATCCAGGCACTGTGGCCTCGCCTGCGAATAGTAGGATAGGTGGTACTGAGTCACAGGGGCCAGGCACTGGCGTGCCTAACTCACACTGGTGACTCACAGTTGAACAGCAGCTCATATAGGAGTAAGCTCCGCAAAAGTGTGGATCCGCAGCCCACCGGGAACGTAGCATCATTTGAGGATAGGGTAGACAGGGGTTACCCGTGAATCTACGCAGTAATCTTGTAAGACCTTCGGCAACATCGTTATCCGCCATTGACTCCATCACAGCAGCTTCTTGGCCCGATATCATAGCACATAACACATGTTTGCTACCGGGTAGTTCATCTATTGCACACACCCCTCGCGTCCAGTCGGACCGGCTTTGTAATTCTTCTGCTGACCATGCTAATTTCAAATTTCCTTCGTGGCATGTCCAGAATGGTTCAGCATATTCAAGAAATACTTTATCGCTGAGACCAAATCCTAGATTGCATATTGCATTTAGCTTGCAGGTAGGTAACGGTGGAGCAAATAATTTATCTGCCTGACACTTCAGGCATCCAAGAGACATCGTACATATAACATAGTCCGCACACATTTCTTCTCCATCACAAGCTTTGACAAGTACGCGACCAGATCCACAACCCATCCATCGAATAACGTTTACTGGCTTATTATACCGAATACAATTATCTGGAAGTGTGCGTAATAACGGTGCCATCACTCCAACGAAGCCCAAAGGAACTCTTACACAACCACCAGGCAACTCGATGTAACTACCGTACTGATCGGCACTAACAAGTGACAAATCGTCCCCACATCTATTTCTCAGTGTATTACTCAGGCCAAACATGACTCGTGCAGCATCATATCTTTGGTCTTCTGGAAAATTATGTAATTCTTGTTGTATACGTAAGCCAATAAAATTTAATAAAGTTCCATGCTGTCTCTCACCGGCGAGTCTGAATAAATTGGCTGCTTGTTGTTCTATTTGTCTGAATGTATGATAAGCCGTAATTGTCACTGGTAAGTCAACCGCGCGTCCTTCGCTCGTACAAAACAAGCCTCGTGATGCGTCCAAACGAGGTAAAGGCGTTTGTAGAAGCCGGTCCTGTGATGCCAGAGTGTAAATTGAATTTGGCAGGCAGGCACCATAAATCCATTCCGCACCCATCTCGATTACTGAATCTCCCAGCCAACAGGAATGAATTCGTCCACCGGGCCTGTGGATTTAATGTTTCATTTCAATACATGCACTTATCACTTATCTAAACTGAGATGCTTCATGGTTAGGGCACCCACCTCAGACACTAATACCTAACCTAAACTGCCTATGCACCTACTTTGTTGTGTTTGAATAACACATAGTCACTGCTTTGCGTGGTACAGAATACGAATAAACAGCTACAACTGACTATGGTTTATTTTTTATTTATTTTATTTTGTTTATTCAGAGACGAACAGTCACAATACCTACATCTATTAGGAACCTACAAGTTGTTAAGTTTTTATAAGACCTAAACCTATAGTCGCCTACATTACATAAGATGGTTCACAAATCATAACAGTTACATATCATTACTTGTCAATGAGTAGTATTACCACAGTATTAATATAATAATAAGACTGGTGGAATGTGGTATTACACAGAATTGTAATAGAAATTTAAAGAAATATCAGAAAGCTAAAACAAATTTGATGTACTTTAATCCCTCGTCTGTAAATGGTGGTTAAGTATTCTTAAACTTTCTAAATCACCGCGCAATTTGCTTAGTTTTTCTTTCAATAAGAACCTTCACCTGACAATAACAAACACAACAAAAAAAGAATTAACGAAATTGATCTAGCCGTTCTCGCGTGATGCCATGACCGAGGGAAATAGGAATTCATTTTTATATATATAGATATATAATTATGTTCGTATAATGAAATCTTCGTGAGAAAAACTATATAAATCTATCGGCATCTGTGTGAGGTGGTCTTTTGGGATGCTACAAACACCGCCTCGGACCCATGACAATACAAGGCAAGCTGAAGAGATTATCTACATACCTAGGCTGTTGGTCATTATGCGTATTAGACGTTTTGCGTGTGATCGGAGACATCGATTGAATAGTGGAACAAGGATTATAAAACTGATTTTCGAGTGAATCAGATCCTTTGTTCTCACTAGTTCGATTCATTAGTTCCATGGTCGAAGAATTTTTTCCTAACATTACCTAACTACCTGTAGCATAGCGGTGAATAGGTACCAAGCATAGCAGTGGTCTTCAGACGGAAATCTTTTCAATAAATTTCTGCAATTTATTTATTTTTTGTAAAAAATTCTACGTGCTATTTTTACCATGAAACAAAGTTTATTTCATGGTTCAAATTGCACGAAACTTCGATCCGAAATTTCGTAATTAAGTTTTATTACAGAGGGCCTACCCCTCTGTTTCTGTGAATTCGTGGAAGCGCGTGCGACTGCGATTACCACACGGGAAAAACATTGTCTGAATCTGATTCATATATAGTTTGTACTAGGTAGGTACCTATTACACCTAGACTTGTAATAAATATTTATGGATCACACAAAGTTTTGGCTCGTGAGAGATCTAATCCACAACTTCGTGCACTACAGTCGCTTGTGCACCATGGAGGCCGTCAAATCAGAATTGTTGACATAATGTCCTAACCATGAATCTAACACCCGCGCCAAGGTCTTAAATCTAAAATCGCCAAGTCAAGCAAAAAAAAAAGCGGCACGGCAGTACCTACTGATGATAAGATATATAATTATGATTGTAGCCAAGATAATTATGTTTTCTTTATTAGAACGATACCTCTCTTTAGCTTCTAGAATGATGAAATTGCGTATTCCGCACTGTGTGAGACGGTGTGCAGCCGAGAGTCCCGCCATCCCGGCCCCTATAATAATGACTCGTGGTTCCTGTACATTAGGGCCGATACTGCACGAGTCTAAAATGCAATTCTCTGTTCCCGACGTTGGTAGCATACTGGCCAAATGTCGTTGTGAAAGGATCGCCACCTTGTTCGACCCATTCAATATTTTGACGCAGCGACGCCTTGTCATATGCCAAAAATCTGAAATCCATACTAGTTTAATACGAGATATTTTCATTCTTCTATTACAAATGTAAATGGTATCTAAAACTTTTAAAATTCCATGGCACTCTCTGATTTTGAAAGCATGTATCCAATAGAGTGACATTTCAAAAAACCATAGTGTAAAAACAGTATAATTTTCTTCTTTAGATGTAATATAGAGCTTTCAAAAGCGATCTTTGATAAAGACCAATAAATGTTTTAGACCTAGTCTAAAACATTTATTAAAACTTTTTCGATCCGTCCCTAAGCTTTGGCTATTTGTGTGGAGGAGAATAGGAAGAAAACTAGTAATTGAAATATTTATACTTAACGTTATTTTATTTGAAAAAAAATATAATTTACACAGAGCAAGAGATCTAAAGAGATCCCTCTCGTGCTCTGTGTACCTATATTCTTTTTTTTTTTATTATATACGTCGCAGGCAAATTGTATTAATCGGCCGTTTACAATCTGCCTCGGCATATTACTTATATATGTTCGGGACGAGTGTTCCAGAAGCGTCGAATGGTTCGTGGGGTAAAGAAGAGACTTTACAACTGTTTGGCAAACAAGTCTATCCAGAGACAATAAGTACATACAACGTACCAACTATGGCTATGCGTAGTCAAATAATGCCGGATGTGTTACCAGAAATGTGTGTACCAAAGTTGGGATGTTAAACTAGTTTGACAACAATTATAATTCGTTTAAAGCACTCGCCGGCCGCTGTCGCGGCACGCTCGTGCGCAGGGTGTCACAGTTCTAACCTAACCCAATCTGCCTGCGGCATATTACATAATGCCGATGACAGCGAGTGTTTACAATATGCCTAGGCAGTATGTAAATGGCGGATTTATTCAGTTTGCCTGCGACATATATATAAGAGAGGAAAGGAGGAAGAGATCTTAGGGCAACGTTGAGACACGATTCGAGGTCCAGCGTTAGGGGTTGGACACTTACCCTACGAGGAATTCCCGCCTTACCGTGGCGTGAGGGCTTAGTAACCGTGGAACGTTTTTCCACGGCGAACCAAGAGGAATCCAGTCAGGATCTCTCGCATGTCCCTAGGGCTATGTAAGTAGGGGAGAGTCCGTGTGAGGTTGGGCTGTGTCGGTGCCTGGCTTATGTCAGTCCTCCTGACACTGCCAACTCGTGTGCCTGACTTTTTTAGGAAAGTCAGGAACTACGGCCGCCACCTTTAGAGGTGGGGCTGCGAGTAAGAAAACCTTTCTAAAAATTGCGCGTGGAGAGCGCCTAGCGAGCTTTTGCCCCTGAGTGCTGGCCTGTGCGATTGGGCCGTCGTCGCCCAACTATACAAGGCTTGAGACAGTGGCGCGCACGTGTTCCGCGTGCACCTCTCGTGAGCAGAAGTGCAGTGCAGGGTGCAACCCTCCAAACCGGACAGAGTCCGCTAGGACCGTGGTCCATTCGGGGTTGCGGATGAATGCGCAAGAGATTTCCACACATGTCATCTGAAGGAACACCGTGGGATTTAGTCGGTATGCTGGTCGCAAGTATTATGTGCAAGTGGAGAGTCCGACATAACCATCCGCTGCTAGCCCGCGCGGATGTGTATGCGTAAAGAGCTTCCCACGAAACAAAAAAAGGGGTTGGACACATAATTTGAGCGGCTCGGTCTGTTCGTGAGCGCTATTGCACTGTAGAACCTTACTGCCCTAACGGCCGCCAGTACCGCGAGCTGTGTCCTACCCATTGCTGCTTCAGTGAACCAGTTTTCCATTCTACTCTAATAATATAATATTCTAGTCTCCTCGAATAAGAATCATAAGTTTTAAATATTATGTAACGTCAAGTCAGGTGTTCAAATCATTATTCATTCTTTGAGGAAAATGAAACGCAAAACGTGTCCTGTTAATTAGATAATAAAGGCACGTACCTACTTATTTTGCAGCAGCTGACCCTGACTAAAACAAACAGCGTTTTGCGTGCGTCTAACAAATACGCGACATATATGTATCTATGATGTAGGTAGGTATATTCTAAGTAGAAGAAAAACGAAAACAAAATTTGATGGTAGGTACCTAGAGGTATTAGGTGTTTTCTGATAACTGGAGCTCATATCAGCGCGGGGTCATCGAGCGGCGGAGATGCGTTGAACTAATATTAAGTAACTAAACTAGTATTATCTTATCTGAGACTTAACTTAGTAGTGTGAGCTACCCTAAGCTGTACCCTGCCACTTGCGTACCTACCACGCACCACTTGCGCGTAAGTAAGTGATGAGTGAAAACAGTTGTTGCGCACTATTGCAAACATCTCTGAAGTCCTGCTGTAGATGGAACTGGGGATTGGAAAGTCCCACAATAACACTGAACGCTTTTTTAACTAAGTATTATGCGAAGTATTGCTTAAAAAGAGTTGAATGTGAACAATATAACAATTTCGGTAGTAGATCTACGCTGGTTTCAGCATGAAAGGGCCGGATCGTCTGGGGAAGTACTACCCTCTCACAGAAAATTGACGTAAAAGTAGTAGTATCCGTACTACAGCGTTTCGCTCGGTGAGTGAGAGCGCCGGAGGCCCAATTTCCCCCCTTTCCTCTTTCCTCACCTCCCTCATTCCCTTCCCCTAACCCCATTCCCAGCCGCCATAGTGGAGGCCACCATACCAGCAGTTTAAGAAGATGGTATGGTGGCCACCACTTCTAGATTCCACGGACTGCTTACCATCAGGCGAGGTGAAGTCACTTTGATAAGCTAATATAAAAAAAAAAAAATATGCAAACCGACGAGCTATCATAATTATAGACTTTCTTTGACAACGCTTCTAACATAGCCGTTCGGATTGACAACTACCGCGTACTGGGTGCCCGGGGTGCCCTAATTAAACGATTACTCTGTCAAAGTGTAAACGTAATTTTAGTGATATACTTAGATTCTTAAAAAATAATTGTTACCGTTCTGAAAACAGTCCACAATCCTTGCGCGTGAAGTAGGTAGAGCACTATGTTGCCGCCGCCGTCATAGTGTAAAACCCGAGAGTGTCGAGTTAAACGGGCAATTATGTAAGTATATTCATCAGCTTAGGCTTAAACAGAGTAGGTGCCTTCAATAACGGATAATAAAACCTGTTGTTGTTTTCGGCATTTACCACCAAGTAAAATAGAGGTACCTAGAAGGTAATTGTAAATTAAAAAAAAAATTACCTACATAAGAGTGAAAGAAAGTTTTTTGTCTAATCGCCAAATAAATACTCAATGACTTTATTATATAATGACTATAAATACTATAAGAACCTTACTACAATAGCAAATTAAGATTGACAATAGTTACCTATAAGTACCTAGTTATGGTTTTACTTGGCACCAACTTCAAAATTATAAAATACTTATTTAATTATTTCTGATTAATTAAATCAAAATACGAAATACTTTGTGCTATGTAAATTTATTTTTTACTTTTTAGTTTCCTTCCTGATTGAAGTCGGTTTTCTTTTTGTTAAAAAATATTTTATTTATCATTGTATTATACCATTAAAATCATCAACTAGTATATTATTTTACAGTTGACGCTGGCAGAAATAGCTGACACAATCGTCGGCTCAGTTGCCATAATAAAGGGAGAAGAAGAAGGTAGGTAAGAATAAAAATTTGGCATTAAAAATCAAAATTAGATATACTGATTGTTTATTGTCCTATACTTATAACATTGGATATATATAGACATTTACCATTTAATATATCTACGTAGTACCTACGTATAATGTTTTTAAAATAGCAAATAAACAAACTCTTTCATAGCTAGTTAAGCTAGTTAGACTAGTAGGTAAGGTTAGTAGTTATCATGTACCTACTCACAAGTTTTAAAAAATATTTCCTATTTTATGTAAGTACATTGCTAAAAATATCACAACTAAATAATCACTACACCAATATATTTTAATGCATTGACTTGTATAAAAAATAAATTACCTAATTTTAAGTACATAAAGCACCTACGTACATTTTTTGTTCCCTTCAAATATAAAAATCTAAATTATAATTTGCCGTTACCATCTCGCAGAAAAGTACTTAAATTTGGTTTTAGCTAAGCATTGACTTAGTTAATATGCTTTCACGTTTCGTTCAACTGTCAGCTTTTCGTGTTGGACAATTATTATTTACTTAGGAACATAGTATGGAATAAAATAATATACCTACTTACAAGTAATTAAGTAGGTATTTGTACATAAGATAACTAGATACGTTTCCACATTTAACTGAATAATCGTAGCATAATATTCTACGACAACATCTACACACTACACACTCATTTACCTTGTGACATCATTAATGTTATATTTTGTTTAAAGTTTACAAAATTAAATACTTGAAGCCTTAAATGGCATTTACCTATTTATATAAATACTAACAAGTAAGTAAAAGGAAGAGACTTACTAACCGAAATGTTATTGTCGAAATATCTTTAATATTTAATGTAGGTAAATAGAAATGTAAGAACATTTTCTAAAAAGATTGTTTGATGCCGGCAATAATAGTAGAAATCTATTAAGTACCTACTTAATAAATATGTTTTATAATATTTTAAATACACTTTTATATCTAGGATTAGTGGCAAGACAAGGCTCAATGATATAATTATTATTCTTTGGATTGGTAATTTTAATAGGCTATTGTGAGTAGCAGTTGTATTTTGAGCAGGTCTATTGCAGCTAATTCTCTTATTGGCCTTTATATACCTCATCAGCTGCAGCCTTAACTTCCTCCCAAGAGAACTGAATGTCACTATCTTCACTAAAACGTGAGCAAACCGCTAATCTGAGGAAATAGACGTCATCGATCTTTGAGGGTACAAGATGAATTTTGCCACGACCATTGATACGCCTCAGCAACTCTTCGTTGTGTTCATTATCACCCTTCAATCTAAAGCACACGAGACCCAAAGTCACTTCTTCGAAGATTTCAAATCTGTCATCAGAAAGGCAGAGTTTCTCGAAGAGGTGCGCCAGTGCGATATGCTTTCTAATATGCTTCTGAAGATTTTCTACTCCATACAACCGTAAAACAAACCATAACTTGAGCGCTCTAAAACGACGTCCAAGAGGAATTTGCCAATGGCGGTAATCTGGTGCTGATCCCTGCTGATCATGTTTCAAATACAGTGGGTCTACATTAAACGCATCCACAATCCAACGTGGCTCCTTCAACCACATGGCGGAGCAATCGAAGTTAACTAGTAACCATTTGTGGGGGTTAAAGTTAAATGAATCGGCTTTCTCTACGCCCTTCATCAAGTATCTGTATTCAGGGCAAATAAATGCTGACCCGGCGTAAGCCGCGTCTACGTGCAGCCAAATGTCACGTTCTGTACAAAGGTCGCCTATTTCATCCAAGGCATCAAACGTGCAGGAGGATGTAGTACCCAATGTAGCGACAACCTGTAACAGCAAATTACTATTAAATTGGTTTCATGTGGTCCAATAAAATTAACTATAATAAACTAAGTAGGTATAATCCATACTTCTACGAGTATATGCGAAAGTAAATTTTTTTGAATTGTCTGTCTGTCTGTCTGATATGCTTTCACGCCTAAAGCACTGAACCGATTTAGATGAAATTTTGGTATAGAAATAGATTAGATCTTGGGTAACAACATAGGTTATTTTTAATCGCGAAAAATGGCTTGAAGGGGTTAAAATATGAGATCAAAGATTATATAAAAATGCGATATAACCGACATTTACGCAGGTGGAGCTGCGGGCAACATCTAGTAAATAATATAGGTAGCTAGGGTTTATTTTAACTTTGTTATAAAATAATTATATAATTAAGTACGCTTACATAGAAAGGTATAAGTCCTTTGCGAATGTCTTCATCCATAGCGTCTCTCAGAATATCACCACGAAGACGTCTTTTGTTATCAGGTTTTAAACAGCGCAGTTTTACGCCACCCAAGAGTCCTGCACGCTCTACCGAAGAGTGGGCTTGGTCTGTAAACAAAGAATAGTAGTTATTTCTTTTTTTCTTGACTTGGATTTTAGGTTAGGTTTACTGTTACACTGATCATTGTGCAAAGGCACACGTTTAAAATAAAACTGTTTTTAGGTACTTTTTTTTAGGTACCTAGAGTCATGTCAGGTATTATCATCACAGGTCTGAGGCATAGGGGACCAACTTACCAAATCAAACTTACGAACATATTAAAATGCATTGAACTTATAAAGACTGTTTTTACGATTATCTAAGCAGACAAAAACTAAGAGCCCACGACGGCCAGACTTTCGTTATTTTATAAAAGCTGAAACTTTTTCTATGCATGTCCCATAAACAGGTAAGAACGACCAGGGACTATAGAGTTTGGGTTGTCGTTACTTGGGCAGGTAACAGGTAGTAAAGGTGTATAAAATAGTAACTTATCTAGTACCTGTGATGAATTAAATAAATTTTCTTTCTTTCTTTTTTCTTTTCCTTAAATTCGTTAAAGTAAAAAGCTCATTTTTTTATTTTATTAGCGATAACTTTAGAAATCTCGTCATCCATTGCCGGACTCATATGACAGTTGCTAACCCCTGCCAGACACCCCTAAACTTTAATACATTGGTACTTACTTTTATACATTATTATTATAATTATACTTTTGTTTTAGTATAAAAGCTAAATTTTGTATACTTGGGGACCTACAAAAAATGTTGTCTCAATAGCCGGACAGTTTTAATGGTTTTTACTGGAAGTTCCTGAAAGCTTCCTGGTACTCGGGATATTTTTTTTATTTTTTGTATGGTATTGATTGTCCTTTTCTGAAAAACGCTGGGTTAAAATTACAACTTGTGATGGCATAAAATTCCGGTAAAAAAAAAAAAATACTGCATAAATAAAAAATAAATAAATAATTATAATTGCATAAGTTCATAAAAATGCTATGCAATAGCTTTACCGCGGCAGTACCCGAGTGCCACAGGTTTTTTTTATTTATGCAGTATTTGTCTTTGATATTAATTCAAGTTTTTTCTTTGATATTAATTCAAGTTACACTTTTTGAGCGTGGTGACCGATAAGAAAACATTTTTTTTTCTTTTATTGAATAAATAAGAAGTTAACATCGTTTAATCAGATAAAGCACCCGCTTCGTAAACACGAGGTAGTGGGTTCGAATCCGGGCATGTACCAATGTGATTTTTAAAATCATATGTACTTTCTAAGTTTATCTTGGACATTTCTGACTGACGGTGAAGGAAAACATCGTGAGGAAACCTGGACTTAAAAGTCTGAAATTGCCAATCCGCCTTGAGCAAGCGTGGTGATTAATGCTCATACCTTCTCTATATGAGAAGTTATAACTTCATTGAAGAACAGAGCCTACAATCTATGTGACCCTGAGCATTTAGAGCAAGAACTAGATCATGTTCAGGAGGTACTTAGTCGTAATGGATATAAAGGGAATCGGCGACGTAGGCAGCCAACGAAAAGGGTCAAACGTCCAGAGGTCAACAGACAACCTGCTTTTCTGCCCTACATTAAAGGTGTGACTGATAAGATAGGAGACCTGCTTAAACAATACTGTATAAACACAGTCTTTACACCTGGGGCCAAAGTAAACAGCATGGTAGGCACGCCAAAGGATGTTTTGCCCCTACAAACACCGGGCGTTTACAAGATCAATTGCAGCTGCGGTAGTTCGTACATTGGTCAGACTAAGCGGACTATTGCTGAAAGGGTCAAAGAACATATCGCCGCTGTAAAGAATCGACAGACCAGCAAATCAGCGATTGCCGAACATATTCTTCAAACGGACACCAATCACTGGATTGAATTTCATCGTACGCAAGTCCTCTCCACTGATTGTACCAATTACTCTCGGGTTGTACGAGAAGCTATTGAAATTAAGAAACACATAAATTTCAATAGGGAAGACGGCTTCAAGCTCTCGGCTACGTGGAATCCAGTGATTCAAATTACGCAACCTCGCTTTGCGCAGTCGGTTAACGCTCGGAATACGGACGGCATACAGAATAAGGACACTGTCAGTGTGTTTTGTGATAGTACGTGGAAAGACAAAAATGTGAGGGTAGATCTAGAATCTACTTCACATACGGAGCCGTGACATCGCCTCACCAGTCTGCTTGTGACCACGGCCGGTGTAACCTGGTCGAAACGTCGAGCAAAATAAGGTATGTAGATACCTAATGCATGATCGCGTTAATTCCCGTATGATTATAAATTTAAAAACCCTTAGTACGCCTCTAGGCATTAAGACTAACCCACCCTCAAAATTTTAAGTCGTTACGACCAGCGGTTTAGGCTGTGCGTTGTCTGTCTGTCAGTCAGTCAGTCAGTCAGGACAAAACCTTTTAAATAATTACTGTTTATGGATAAGTTAAAGTTGCCCGGTCGAAATCGCTCTTAGCGATTAAGTAAGGCCGCCCATTGTATAACCTAATACCTACTGCTTGTAATAACTATACGTTATTGTTAATTTGGTGTAAAATGAAGTACCTATAAAATAAATACCTAGGTATAATATAGATAAAGTAATTTTACAGGCCTAACTTACTGTTGCAGTAGCCGACGAGTTTGGAAAGAATTTCAGTTTCAGTCCATTCAGGGTGTTGTTCCTTGATGCGATGCATAGTGCGAGATTTGGCTCCAAGTAGAGCGACGAGCGTAGCCTCACTGGCAGTGCCTTGGATGACGCCTCCAGCCTCGCCACCAGACCGTGCCAGGAAACAGTCTGGAAGACCCAACATCTGGCCCAACCAGTCCAGCATCACTACTTCCAATTCGGTACATGCTGGGCTTGCAATCTGAAACATTTGTAAGTATTTTGTTATCATCCATCGTCAACGTGAGATTTCACTAAGCTAAAAATAACTGACCAACTAAAAGAAAAATAGCGCTTTTGTTACAAAAGGGTTAGGGTTTGATTCTGTTCAGAAATTTAGGTACATTTTGTTTTATTGTAGGAGCGAGCGGTAGATTGTGGTGCTTTAGAGCTATATAAATGAGAGTTATCTAAAAACCTAAGAGTACTTAAATCTTCGTCATTGTTAAAGTAGGTATGTAAGTAATTTAATCTTTTGTGTTACATATTTTTGAATTTAATTCAAGAGCGAGTCATTAAGAGTAGGTAGGTACTTAAGTTTGGAACGAACTACCAGCTGCGGTGTTTCCCGAGCGCTATGACATGCCCTTCTTCAAACGAGGTTTAAAGAGAGCATTAATATCACGGTAGGCAGCGGCTTCGCAGAGCCCCTGGCATTGCAGAAGTCTATGAGCGACAGTTACCACTTACCATCAGGTGGGCTGTTGGCTCGTCTGCCACTGTACGCAATAAAAAAAAAAAAAGACGTCAACAATTTACAATTTACTTTTTTAAGTACTAGATATCGGCTACAATATTATTTAAACAGGTGCTACGTATGTAACTCGTTTTTCTTGTTTGAATCACCCATGTGACATTGACACTGGCACTGATTCAAAGCGCCTTGTCTACCTTGACTGACCTTGAGTTCACAATACACTTTTTACATTAAATGTTATATTATTTTATGGTCCTGCTTTTAATAGGTCAGAGTACTTCGACCCTTGATCTATATCGTATCGTATAATTTATAATAAAAATATATTTTTATTATATTATTTCCTTGTCAACTATAGGTATAGTATTACCGTGACGGAAGCGTACCTACCTAAATAGCAAGAAATAGGTAGGTACTTTTTTTACGTAGGTAGGTATGAATAAAAAAATCTATATTTCTTCTCATATACGTTTCTGTCGTGAAAGTCTAATGGTGCGAAAAATTCTATATTTTAGGCTTCATAGATGTGTGTTGTTTTACCAAATTTATTGTTAAGTATTAAATTGTCCTTGGTATCAATAACAATGATTGGAATGATTCACTGTTCAATTCCCATTTAGGTACAAAGCAATAATTTATCGCTATTAAATACAATTTTACCAATCGGTTAACATTACATTCATTACCAAGCATAAAAATGATAATAAAGTATTATACGATTTATTTACAGCAAGAAATTGACAGTAGATAGGTAACTACCCACAGGTCAGAGAAAATACATTTTCCTGTTCTGTGAAGTAACATAGGTAGAGCGTAGACAATATAGAATACATATATATAATAATGGGTGGCGCAAAAGTAAGGACCCTATTTGGTTCAGCTATAACATTTTTTCTAAATTAGAAAACTAGATTTAGATTTTTTTAAATGTATATTTGTGCCATTAAATTTCGTACCATTAGGATTTAAAGATGATGTCTTTTAAATGGTGACCTCCAGAGTTGATACACATTTGAGCCCTATTTATGACATTTTGCATAACTTGCCGTAACACTTCCTGCGATATGTTCGTTATTTCTTGGTGCAATGTAACTTGGTTCTGGGGCACTGATAATCCGCGCATTATTCAAGAAACACCTCTACACCCACTAAAAGTTACTGTATGGTGTGGCATCTGTGTTGACAGAGTGATCGGACCCTATTTTTTCGAAGACGCTGGAGGCAATGCGATTACTGTCACTGGAGAACGCTACAGAACCATGTTACGTGAGTTTTTGATACCCAGTTTGGACGAATTGGGGCTGGAGCACATCTGGTTTCAACAAGACGGCGCTACGGCACACACAGCGCGCGACACTATGGACTTAGTGAGGGACGCTTTTCCAGGCCGAGTTATCTCTCGTTTTGGCGATTTGCCTTGGCCTGCAAGATCACCCGATCTGACCAGTCCAGACTTCTTTCTTTGGGGTTTTTTGAAATCTCGGGTGTATGTGAACAAGCCACAGACTCTCGCAGCTCTAAAAGAAAACATTCGTCAAGAAATAACGAACATATCGCAGGAAGTGTTACGGCAAGTTATGCAAAATGTCATAAATAGGGCTCAAATGTGTATCAACTCTGGAGGTCACCATTTAAAAGACATCATCTTTAAATCCTAATGGTACGAAATTTAATGGCACAAATATACATTTAAAAAAATCTAAATCTAGTTTTCTAATTTAGAAAAAATGTTATAGCTGAACCAAATAGGGTCTTTACTTTTGCGCCACCCCGTATAATATACAATCTACGGCGTAGAGGCACAGATTACAGAACCTAAGAAGAGGGGTTTATTTAGCACTTGCAATTGACGAGAAACCTATAAATAAATACGAGTGTTTAAAACATAAAAGAGGTTAGTTTGATTTTTATAATTAATTTAGACTTAAACTACAAATCGATCTGTGTCACGCTGAATTAATTGCGTTTCCATTAAAACAACCGCATTATGAACCAAGGTTTGTGTTGCAGACGACTTTACAAACCGCAATGAATCAGTTAATTTAACGAAGCACACTTAGATTCTCGAAACAAATATTCTTGGACCAGGAAAATATTATATTATTATGTTTTTCGTAGGAGCATTTCATGACACACGGGCAGAACCACATAAAAACAGTCATGCATGGCGTAGTGATCACCTAAACTGCACAGACTAGCGGTTTGCTGTGGAATTAATTTAATTTTGTAAATAAGGAAGTAAATAAGTCTATCTACTATAAAACAATTATAATTTTTATCTTACTTATTTCTTAAAAAAAACTTTAACGCACCCATGTGAAGCCGATGCAGGCAATGGCACCGCTAAGCATATCAGCTACGATTGCCGGGTATGAGTTAGCAGTAGGAAAGTAGGCGTGGAATCGTGGGGAATGCCAGTGGGTGACGCCGGACATGACGACACGTTCGATGTCCGCCATCACCGCCGTCCATGGTTCGGCCTGCTGCGGTGCCTGCTCTGGTACCAGAGGTCGCAGGTATCCAGGCTTTACTGACGGTACAACTTGCCTGAAAGACATCAAAGAAACGCGTGATTTAAACTAAAAACAATAAAATAGCACCTATACTGATTTGCCAACACGACATGTGCATCAACACGTCTACCTTGTTCGCTCATAGGCCATGGCCATAATGCCTAGATGACCACAGATCTGATATGGTACGTATAAGTACATTTATATATTAGATACCAATACCCCGGTGGCATGCGACAATAGTATATGGGTGGTACCTACCTAATAACTTATTTTCTTCGTGCGGACGCTGCCGCCGGCGAGGCAGCATCCGCCCGCAGGTTACATATAATTATTATAACTATGATTGACGTTCATTTCATGTCACAGCAAACAATTCGTCTTGCGGCACTCACTAGATTAGTCTTGACTACAATGAGCTGCCCTAATTTAGCGTTTTATAGCCGTATCTCTTTTTGTTATTGAACACAGAGGCTTCAAAGGCTTTCACTAAATTTCATAGTTACCTGTCTCTGATGTTCTCCAAATACTCTGCGATGTAGTCAGTCATCGCTTTCGCGAAATCTTTAAAGTCAGCGGCTTCCATCGTTTCTGAAAATCAAAGACAAAAAAAAAATAAAAAAAAAATTAAACAGTAAGGAATACTGATGAAATTTCAGAACTAAACTACTTTACCACGCTTGCCCAAGGCTCAAGGCGGATAAAAAATTTGAATATGACTATTATTAGTCTCGATGTTTTCGCCTTACCTACGTGGGAAATATTTAAGATATTTATTCCTAGTAATTATAATAAATGCGCTCTCCCACGTAAGGAAATAATTATTAATAAGTATCACCGATAGAGTTATAAATAGTTATAATATATCGCGCAGATGTGCGATAAAAATAAATGTCCGATACACCGAAAATTTATGTTATTTATTATAATGTTTTGGGTAGAGTAATAGATGTATCTACTTTTTAAAATACCAGCCTGAAAAGTTCTTGTTTGAAACTGACTGAAATCTTTTTCGCACAGTAATGCTATAGGCAAACAAAGACTGAGCTAATACCATCGCAATCCCTAGAGAGAAGTTGACCGAAGGAGATCAGCGGGAGCTAAAACATATAAAGCCATACACTAGAGTTTTCTGGTTGCATTTTATAACCAGTTCAGCCACTCTTACATTAATATTATATAATATATACATATAAACTTATTATCTATAAAACTATTATTACTGTACTGAACGCAGTTTAGTAGGTAAGTACATACCAAAGTTAAGTTTTACATCCAGTTCAGACATGGCTAGAAACAAATTGTTGATGTTAGTAAGTATATTATTATAATATTAAGTAAACATTAAAAAACCGGCTAAGTGCTAAGTTTTACATCCAGTTCAGACATGGCTAGAAACAAATTGTTGATGTTAGTAAGTATATTATTATAATATTAAGTAAACATTAAAAAACCGGCTAAGTGCGAGTCGGACTCGTGCACAAAGGGTTCCGTACCATCTATAAAAACGTAACAAAAAACAGGTATGTTGTATGGGAGCCCTCTTAAATATTTATTTTATTCTGTTTTTTTGTATTTGTTGTTATAGCTGCAACAGAAATACATCATCTGTAAAAATTTTAACGGACAGACAGACGGACAGCGGAGTCTTAGTCTGTTACAGGTTTTCTGTAATCTGTGCTATTACTGTCTGTGTCCATTTTACCCTTTGGGTACGGCACCCTAATTAGACTAGGGCTAATGGTTTAGTAACTAGATAAAGATAGTTAGGTACTTATAAATATTTCAAATTGAAATATTTCTTTAGACCTATTTTTGCGCCTGACGAAGTAATAGTCCGAAATAGTAATTATTAACGCTACTCCAAGAACAGATATTACAATTCCAAGGGTAACAAATACTACAATCTGTGCGTCCTAATAATTCCACCTAAGGCATAATTATTTCGATTTCATGCATGCAGCGACGCAACCGCAACGCTTTAGAATAGTACCTACCTACGTCACACCCAGACACACCTTTACCTTTTTATTTATTTATCATTCTTTTTTTATTTGTTAAATTTATTTAAATTTAGGTAATCTTAACTGTAACTGTTTTTATATGCACCTAACATAGGTATATTTAATTTTAAAAGTTTTTTATTTCGGTAACACTATTTTCTTCCGCTTCTCTACAGAAGGTCTCAACATGATACGGTCAATGTCAAGAATTACATCATTTTAATTGTGTCAATTTATGTCACATATTCAATGCCAGTGGAAATGCTACCGGTTGTCAAGTAAATAATGTGAATAGACTTGAATTTGTGGTCCTTGTTCAATGCCGAGAGAGCGGCGCGAACGTAATGCACGACGTGCTTGCGCAATCCGGCGAGTAGGTACGCGCCGCACGGCGAGCAACTGGTGCGAGGTTATGCATGGACCTCGCCACCACACCGCTGCACCGCCACCGGCCCCGTTATTTACATAGTCTTTTGACTAAATATTTGTTTAGAACCTAGACACTCTGCGAACCATCGATACCAAGTATTACCAAGGCAATAAACCCTTTTCGCCAAAGAGACTTTTTATAAAAATTTTTTTGCTAAAAATCCTGACTAAGCTTGTCTAGATAGGACAAAACTACCTTTGTAAAACAATCACACGCTCTACTTTAGCTAACTGTTACAGAGTTTATATACCATAGACTAAAGGATATCTTATTAAGTAAGTAATTATTATGATAGATATTTATTTATTTATTTATTTATAACTTTATGTACAAAATTGTACAATGGTGGGCTTAATGCCAAAGGCATTTTCTACCAGCCAACCTTTGGGTGATGCAGAGATAAACGAAGTAGGTGCAAGTTAACTTCAAAGGAACAGATAAATATGACTATTACCTATACTTATACAAAAATACATATATATAGATATTAAGTATTACGTGAGTATTTACAGTAATGTACATGTAGCTATATAAAGATTTTACCTGAAACCAACCAGGTAGGTAGTATACAAGTTCATAAAAATACGTAGGTACCTAAGTACCAGTAAATAAAGCTGATTATAACATGTATGTGTATGATAGTTAACAGCTTCCGTAATTAATTCAGTTAAAAATAACATTAACAAGTTTATCAGCAAAATCTGAACTCTCCCGGGCATAACGAATTTACTTTGACTTGGAATTCAGCGAACAACCTTCTTATAATGCCGAAGGACAGAGTGTAGGTACTTACTTGCGATTCATGAATATTGAGTATCGTACCTATATATAATTTTATGGCAGGTAGGTACAGCACTATACTTAGGTAGGTACTTGTCGAAGAAATAAAATGAACCAATCATATAATAATGTAAGAACATATTTGCTACACAACTACAGGTATTATAATACTTATTCATCTATTGTGTGAACTCAACTAGGTAAGTACTTATTATTTTTATTACGCCAGTTACAGAAACTGCGGTCATAATTTATGGCGTTGTTCTCTTTCAGCGATTTTCCCACAATCGCCAACATGTATTATTCATCGAAATGTATCTGGATTCACGGCATCAATCGTTAGATTTAGGGCCAAGGCCAGCTGATACTCACGCGATCGCAGAAGTGCGAACTGTATTATTGAGGAACCGACCTACTCAGTACGCTAGAAGTAGTAACTAGTACAGTATTGGTGTTAAGACTATTAGACTCAATTAATACCCATTTAGTTGCAACTTTTTCGTTGTTCATCTTATCCTGTGTCAAAGTTCGACCAATAAGCAGTACCAGTAGTGACCTGGTAAAAAGCCAGGCTAGTACCTATCTATCTAACCACTAGTGACACGCGCTACTTTATTATCATAAAGGTTAATAAAACCAATTAATTTAAGTATCTTTTAATGAAATATAGTCTAGCTAATGGTGAACATTGTTGCAAGTACCCACCTACAAATGTAGGGCAATTTCTCTACTTATAGATACTGAAAAACAAATAAACGCAGATAGATACACTGCAGAAAAAAGCAAATCCTTGTTTGCATAGTTTTGTGGTGGATAATAATATGTGGGTAGTGGTAGCTTTTATTATTGACTAGCTGCGCCCTGCGGCTTTGCCCGCGCGAAAATTGCTATGTGTTTAATTAATGTAACTTGGGAATCAGAGCGATTTTCGGGATAAAAAGTAGCCCATGTCCGGAAACCAAATCTATCTACATACCAATTTTCATCGAAATCGGTTTAGCGGTTTAAATTTAATATGGTGGTTAAGTATTCTTAAACTTTTTAAATCACCGCGCAATTTTCTTAGTTTTTCTTTCATAAAAACCTTCTGCTGACAATAACAAACACAACAAAATAAGAATTAACGAAATTGATCTAGCCGTTCACGCGTGATGCCATGACCAAGGGAAACAAGGATTCATTTATATATATGTATATATATGTATGTATATAGAAGATATCATCTAATATATAAAATTTTCGTGTCACGGTGTACGTTATTGAACTCCTCCGAAACGGCTCGACCGATTTTCGTAAAATTTTGTATGCATATCGGCTAGGGTTGAGAATCGGAGAACATCTATTTTTCATCCCCCTAAATGTTAAGGCTGGTCTGAAAAGGGATGAAAACGATTGTATGAAACTTCTTCATATTTTTGAAATTTTGTTTTGGAATATTTCTAATTTTTTTAATTGGGCTGGATTTAGAGGGACGGAATTAGGGATGAAATATTATTTTGAAGTTAGCGACTTGAAAATTGAAAAGACGGGCAAGGGAGGGGGGGTGAAAGAGAAGTGAGGGGTAGGGAAGAAGTGAGGGGAAGTGCGGAGGAAGTGCGGGGAAAGTGAGGGTAAAGCGAGGGAGAAGTGAGGGGGTATAGAGGGGAAAATGAGAGAAAGATGAGAAGGAAGTGAGTGGGAAGTATGGGGCAAGGTAGGGGAAGGGAGATGTAAGTGAGGGGGAGATGAGGGAGAAGCCAGGGAAAGAGAGAGTGAAATGACGGGGAAAGGAGAGGGGAGGTAGGGGGAGAGGGGAGGGAGGGAAGAAGCTTAAAGGGAGGAGTGGGGAAGAAGGGAGAGGGGAATAGGGGAAAGTAGTGAAAAGTTTACGGGGGATATCTGTAGGTAGGTGAAAGAGGGTTTGTAGAATGGGAGATTAGAAATATATATTTATTTAAAAATAAATTCCTATTTCCCTTGGTCACGGCATCACGCGTGAACGACTGGACCGATTCCGTTAATTCTTTTATTGTTGTGTTTGTTATTGTCAGGAGAAGGTTCTGCGAAAAATTTGATAATAATTAAGACAGGACAACGTCTGTCGGGTCCGCTAGTATTATTATAATTTGCTTACAAGTAAATTAAAATAAACAAAAGAGTATTCAATGTCTTCTAATTTTAATTGCATTGACTTATTGTATTTACTTAATTAGCCACTTATTTTTATAATTACTTAGGCTTGTTTGACTACAACTGGAAAGACTAGGTAGGTAAAGCGTACTCCAGCAGTTTACCACGGTGGCTTTTGGAATGGTGACCGACACTCCTAGATCTACTGACTGCTTACCAATCCAGGCATTTTGGTTAGATAGTTTAATATAATGATAAAAAAAGTAAGTAGATAGGTATTTTTCCCATGAAAACGAAAGGTTTATGATAAAAAATAGTTATAAAACACATCAGAGGCCCGAGACAAGTGTCAAACATTTCTATTCTATTCATAGAATAGATAAAAAAATGTATTGGATTGACATAAGCTAACGCCAGAGCTTATGTCAATTTCATACATTTTTTTATCTATTCTATGAATAGAATAGAAATGTTTGACACTTGTCTAGGGCATCAGTTGTCATCAAAAGATGTCACGATGGTCAAAACACATCAGTTGGTTCAAACTCTAAAATGATCAAACCTATTGATGTTCAATCACCTATTGTGGGATCCAATTGCGCTACTTAATTCAATGGGTACTTAACTATATTATTGGTGTGAAAAACCCAATTATTAAATGTTCTAATTTACAACAACGCACTCTATTGAATAAGAAAGTACCTACCTAGGCTTGGTGTTTTTGTGATACTTATTAAAAAACTTTAAATACCTATCCCGTATTTAATAAAATTAGAACTATCAGTAAGTTTAGTAGGTATATTAATTGAATAAATAAAATGTATTAGTTGTTGTACAACATTTTATTTTATATATTCGATTCATGTTAAGTCAAGGTCATGTATGATAGAAGTCTCTAATTATATATTTTTATCGCAAGCATCGGTTGTCACTTGTCATGTCGTTTATGAATAAAATATAAATGAGTTGCTGACTTGATTGCTGACCTATAATCTCTAGGTACCTAGGTATTTGACCTCGGATAGAACAGCTCAATTGCAATTCGCAAGTAAGATAGCTCTGTAGAAAGTTACATAAATATTATAAATAGCTGTTGCCCGCGACTTCGTTCGCGTGAAAATTCAGATGTGTGCCTGTATATTTCTTACCTAATCTTACGGCAATCGTACATTGTATTAGTAATAAATATCAGTATAATCAGTCTATAAGGCGAATCCTATTTAAATCTATTCATCCGCTACCCCTATAACAGACGAAATTTTGCGATATTTAACGAAACTTGCCACTCCTATTTTCCCACTTAATAAGAATAGTTCCTAGTTTGGAAATCGTATTATCAAAACTCCCGTTTAAAAACTATAGAAGCTTTATACAAATTTTGTTCCCCTTTATACTACAGGGAAATGAATTTCGAAAAACCCGTCTTAGAGAGCACCTATTTCCAAAATTTGAAACTCCCAGCACTTGTAGTTTCTGAGATTTCGTGATGAGTGAGTTTTTCCAATAGACATTTTTATATTGTTTAAATACTGTTTTGCATACTATTTCTAATCTCATCATCATCACCATTCGTACAAACCCTCTTTCACCTACCTAAAGATATCACCCGTAAAACAATATACAACACACTAAGGCAAATTTCCACTACAATAACTTTCCCCTTTCCCTCATTTCCTCTCCCCCTTTTTCCCATTCCCCTCCCTTTCCCTCCCGTCTCCCTCCCATCTCCCTCACTTTCCCCACACTTCCCATCACTTTCCCTCACTTTCCCTCACTTTCCACTCACTCACCCCTCACTTACCACTCACTGACTCCTCACTTCCCTCACTTTCCCTTACGTCCCCCTCAATTCCCCCTCACTTCCCCCTCACTTCCTTCTCACTTACCTCTCACTTACCCTTCACTTGCCCCTCACTTGCCCTTCACTGCCTCCTCACATCCTCCTGAGTTCCCTTTTTCTTTTTTCCTTTTTTTACACAACGCTATCTAGACCCAAAGTAAGCATATTATATGCTTGCTTATGGGTTCTAGAATACGGATAAACATACTTAAATACTTTTATTTTTGTAAATACATACATATTATACATAGAAACACCCAGACCAATGCAAATAGACATGTTCATGCTACAAATATTTGCACTGAGCGGGAATCGAACCCGCAACCTCTGCGTGGCAGTCCATACACAGTACCACCGAAATACAGAGGCAGTCGATTTCCCCCTGACTTTACCCTCCCTTTGCCCTGACTTCCCCCTCACTACCCGGCACTTCTCTCTTCCTTTCCTCTTCCTCCCCCTCCCTTCCCCCTCCCTCCAAATTTCAAGTCGCCAACTTCAAAAGCAAAGATCTTTCCATACAATATTTAATCCCTTAATTCACGCCTATAAATCCACTCCAGTTAAAAAAAAATGAGAATTTTTTATTTAAATAAAATTATTCCAAAACAAAATTTCAAAGCTGTAAGTTAAAAATGTAGACGTTTCACACAATCTTTTTCATCCTTTTTCATACACTTAAGGGTTGAATTTTTAAAAACCATCTTAGTACACTTCTAGACATTAAGACAAACACACCCTTCAAATTTCAAGTCGCTACGACCAGTGGTTTAGGCTGTACGTTGTCTGTCAGTCAGGACAAAGCCTTTTATAATATGTATGGATGTATGGATTAGACGTATAGCCATCAGGGATCAATGCATACAGGCTGCTAGGAATGCTAACACGTGATGGAGCCACATAAAGCTGACCGTGCGAAAAACAGCTAATACTTAGACCCACACCCACAACCTTTAGTGTCTTACCTTGGGTTAAAATCTCTGCTTCTAAAAGATTTCGTAGTAAATTAACGAATATTCGATGTGATTCTTTAAATTGGCATAACTTTTTTATTTATGAACCGATTGACATGAAACAAACACTAAATGTTAAGTGAAGCTTACCACAATATATTAGTGAAAACCATATTTAAATCGGATAAGCCGTTTCTGAGATTAGCGTGAACAAACGCACAGACAAACAGACAAACAGACAAACAGACTAACAGACAAACAGACAAACAGACAAAAATTGTAACAATCATTGTTTTGGGTTCTACTTGCGTTGATAAAGGTCCCAATATTTTTTTTTCTCATATATCTTCCATGTACAGACAGCGTTCGGTTACATTTTTATTATATGTATAGATATAGATAGATTTGGTTCTACATGCTTTGTCCATTATATTAGACATACAAATTTTATTTGATTGTAGGAACATTGTTTTACGGCTCTGAAAATTCAATTAAATAAAATAATAATATTACCTTATTGATTAACCTGTATTTGAGGCAGAAAAATTCGATAGCTTGATTCAATAACAAATTGTGTGACAAATTTTGTTACAATTGGTTGTATATTTATTTTTTATGATTTTTTGTTAGAAGGAATGCGCTTCTATCTTAAAAAATCAATAAAATATGGATGAAATACGAGCCGTAATAAAGTACTTCGTCAAAAAGAATATGACGTCAAGCCAAATTAAGGAAGACTTTGACAACGCATTGGGGAAATTTGCGCCTTCTTATTCCACGGTAAGAAAGTGGACAGAGGCAGGCCCTAGACAAGTGTCAATGAGTTCTATTCTATTATGAATAAATAAAAAAATGTATGAGATTGACGTAAGCGTTGGCGTTAGCATATGTCAATCCAATAGATTTTTAATAGAATATAAATTTTTGCCACTTGTCTACACTCTTTTTGCCATGTTTAAACAAAGCTGAGGCAGCTTTGTTTAAACATGGCAAAAAGAGTGTCGAAGATGATCCGAGGAGCGGTGGGCTGTCGACGTCCACCACCTTACAAATGATCGATTAAATTCATAAAATGGTTTTAGAAGACTGAAGATTGAAAGTGCGGGAAATAAGTGATACCATAGGCATCTCGACCGAGCGAGTGTATTATATTTTAAAAAGGAATGAAAAAAATTTCAGCAAGGTGGGTGCCGCGATTGCTAACTCAAAAACAAAAGCTTAATCGCATTGAAATTTCAAGAAAGAATCTGGCGTTTTTCTTAGGGATACAACCGATTTTTTGAGAAGATTTGTAACCGCTGATGAAACCTGGATTCACCACTACAATTCAGAAACAAAAGAACAATGAAAACAATGGAAATATAGCAATTCTCCTCCGCCAAAAAAAGCCAAGTCTTATGCGTGAGTCGGCCGGAAAAGTGATGGCGTAAGTGTTCTGGGATTTCAGGGGAAATTTTTTTTATTGACTACCTCCCAAAGGGACAAACTGTAACAGGTCAGTACTACGCGAATTTGTTAGATAAATAAGACGAAAATAATTGCGAAAAAAGACCAGGATTGGTCATAAAAAGATTATTTTTCATCAAGACAATGCGCCAGCTCACAAGTCGGTCGTTGCCATGGCTAAGCTCTATGAACTCCGATATGAAGTACTGAATCACCCACCTTATTCGCCTGATTTGGCACCGTCAAACTATTACCAATTCCAAATTTAAAAAACACTTGGCGGAACGAAAATTTTAAACAAACGAAGAGGTGATAGCTGAAACAGAGCGGTTTTTTGAGGAGTTAGAGGAATCGGCTAAAAGACGGGCATAGACACATATGGAGAATATGTAGAAAAACAATAAAAACTATCTCATTTTCAATGTTTTATTGGTTATGCTGAGAACTTTTCAAACAGCCCTCGTATATTAAACTACCTACTTAATAATAATAATATTCTACCACATTCACACAGCGCCATCTAGCCCCAAATTAAGCAATTATATTTTCTTGTGTTATGGGTACTATACAACTGATATACTACTTATATACATTTTTTTTTGTAAATACAAACACATTATAGATAAATTACACCCAGACACAGAACAAACAATCATGCTCATCACACAAAGGTTTGACCTGGGTGGGAATCGAACCCACGACCTCCGGCTTAGCAGTCAGGGTCACTAACCACTAGACCAACAGGCCAGTCATAATTACTACCTAATATTAGAAATGAGAAGGAAGAAAATTGAAAATAATCTCTTCTCCACATTTTGCGTATTAGATACATCACTTAGTTTGTTACCTTCATCTATACTATTATTTATAGCGCAAGAATTTGTTTGTTTGTTTGTTTGAACGCGCTAATCTCTGGAACTACCAGTTGGATTTGAAAAATTCTCAATAATTTGAAAGTCCTTAAGGAAGGTTATAAGGCTATGTAACATCACGCTACTGGCGAAAGAAAAGCAGTAAGCAAAGATGCGGGAGAAACTGCGCCGCGGAAAGCTAGTTATAAATACTTAATAATATTAGAAGTCGAACGTGCTCTGAATTTTATTTAATTTTTATAAACTCTACCCGCGTCTTAGTCGATTCCTTTTTCTATATTAATTTACGAGTAAGTAACTAACCATATTAAATAATATTTATTATGTGTATTGATTGTACCTATATGACTATTTATTTGCTTAAGGAAAACAACGTCAGCAAAAGGAAAGCTTGTGTTTGGGGAAAATAAACAGATAGGATTATGTGCCGCACCAACACGGAATCACACCTTCAGACAGAAGGAAAACCCCGTATTAGAGGTGTGACGTTTGTAAACAAACCGGTACTCCCCTTATTTTGTCGACCGGTATGTTACTCATTATAAGATGACGATAATATGAATCAGACGTATGCAAGGTGATTTTTGATTTCCTCAAGCGAAATCAAAATAATTTTATAAATTGTTGTTCCAAACAATTTATAAAATTAGTAATTGTACTTATTACTTACTACAAAAAAAAGTTGCTTAATATGCTTAGTTAGTAGGTTGCGTAGTAGGTAACTATGATTGTATCTACATACAATATTAATAAGTATACATAAATTGCAAGGAGTAGGTATTTTAATTAGTTTCTAGTAAGTATAAACACAAGTTTCTGAATGTTGGTATCATTGAATATTACCTACCTAATACTCACAGGTTTGATTTCCTACAAACTTTTGGAAACACCACACCTACACATTTAAACTTTTATTCTAATTTTTACGGTAGTAGATCCACGCTGATTTCAGCATGAATGGGCCGGACCGTCCGGGGAAGTACTACCCTCTCATAGAAGATCGACTTAAGAGTAGTAGTATCCGTACTACTGCGTTTCGTTCGGTGAGTGAGAGCGCCGGAGGCCCAATTTCCCCCCTTTCCTCTTTCCTCACGTCCCTCATTTCCTTCCCCTAACCCCATTCCCAGCCGCCATAGTGGAGGCCACCATACCAGCAGTTTAAAACGATAGCTTTTGGTATAGTGGCCGCCACTTCTGGATTCCACTGACTGCTTACCATCAGGCGGGGTGGAGTCACTTTGGTAGGCTATACTATAAAAAAAAAAAAAAAAAAAAAATTACTAGCTGTGCCCGCGACTTCGTCCGCGTGGAATAGTGATTTTGGGCAGCATTTTTTGGATATATCTTTTGGTTTGTTTTGAATTATAAACATCTTCGTTTAGGTGAATAAGAAAAATCTTTACAGTAAAAGCTTCTCTATATACGATATTAGACGTATAGCCATCGGGGATCAAAGCCATACAGGCTGCTAGGATTACTTACACGTGACAAATCCACATAAAGCTGACCAAAAACAGCCAATATTTAGATCCAAACTGACAACATTTAGTGTCTAGGCTTTATTAATTGTCATCGCGAAACATAGACTCACTGGAAACTGAACTCGTTTAAAACTAAACGGGAAATTGTTTGGAATGAGAGGAATCCGAGGAATAAAAACGCTATAATGTTTTTTTAATATATTAGCTTGCCAAAGTGACTCTACTCTGCCTGATGGTAAGCAGTCAGTGGAATCCAGAAGTAGTGGACACCATTCCAAAAGCCAAACTACTGGTATGGTGGACTCCACTATAGCTGCTGGGAATGGGGTTAGGGGAGTGAGGGAAGTGAGGAAAGAGGAAAGGGGGAAATTGGGCCCCCGGCACTCTCACTCACCGAACGAAACGCAGTAGTACGAATACTACTACTCTTACGTCGACCCATTCATGCTGAAACCAGCTTGGATCTACTACCGTAATACTACGGTTAGGTCTAATTGGGCCCCTGTACAATGCCGCGGGTAGCCAGCGGCAACACCGTTTATACAGGTCTCTCTGGCCGGCGGGTTGACCCACACCAACCACACAATGACTCCACGGATACTCAGCTGGTCCCACACGTACTGCGAGGATTGTCATCTCTGCATCAGTTGGGCCTCTGGCTCTCGCACTTACCGAACGAAACGCAATAATATGGATACTATTACTCTTACAACGATCTTCTATGAGAGGGTAGTACTTCCCTGGTCGATCCGACCCATTCATGCTGAAATCGACTACTACTATTTCGTAATTCACTTTAATTCCACCTATTTCGTAATGAGACGTGTTAACAAACATGTTTTGTCACAAAAAATAAAAATAAAATAAGTCCAGAAAACTATAAATCTAACTTTTATTTACATTTTAATAAAGAAATAAGAGGTGTTAACCTAACTTAAAAACACTAACCTAAGCTAAATACATACCACATGTATGACGTGATTATTTAAATTGGCATAATTTTATTATTTATTTTATGAACCGATTGACATGAAACAAAGACTAAATGTTAAGTGAAGCTTACCACAATGTATCAGTGAAAACCATATTTAAATCGGATAAGCCGTTTTTGAGATTAGCGTAAACAAACGCACAGACAAACAGACAAACAGACAAAAATTGTAACAATCATTGTTTTGGGTTCTATTTGCGTTGATAAAGATCCCAATAACATTTTTTCTAAAATATCTTCAATGTACAGACAGCGACCGGTTACATTTTTATTATATGTATAGATAGATTATACATATAAACTCCCAGACCAATGCAAATAGACATGTTCATGCTACAAATATTTGCACTGAGCGGGAATCGAACCCGCGACCTCACAGTCCATACACAGTACCACCGAAATACAGAGGCAGTCGATTTCCCCCTCCCTTCCCCCTCCCTCCAAATTTCAAGTCGCCAACTTCAAAAGCAAAGATTTTTCCATACAATATTTCATCTCTTATTTCACTCCTATATATCCACCCCAGTAAAAAAAAAATATGAGCGTATTTTTTATTTAAATAAAAGTATTCCAAAACAAAATTTCAAAGCTGTAACTTAAAAAATGAAGACGTTTCATACAATCGATTTCATTCCTTTTCATACACTTAAGGGTGGAATTTTTAATAACCCTTTCTTTGTACACTTCTAGACATTAAGACAAACACACCCTCCAAATTTCAAGTCGCTACGACCAGCGGTTTAGGCTTTACGTTGTCTGTCAGTCAGTCAGTTAGTCAGGACAAAGCCTTTTATAATATGTATGGATGTATGAATTAGACGTATAGCCATCAGGGATCAAAGCATACAGGCTGCTAGTAATGCTAACACGTGATAGAGCCACATAAAGCTGACCGAAAAACAGCTAATACTTAGATCCACACCCACAACTTTTAGTGTCTTACCTTTACTTTAATTACTTAATTAATTAATTACTTTAATTAGTCATCGCAAAACATAGGCTCACTGGAAACTGGACTCGTTTAAAACTAAATGAAAGACTGTTTAGAATGACAGGAATCCGAGGAATAAAAACACTATCAGCTATTCCGCAACCTGTTAAAATATCTGCTTCTATATTATTAAGATTTCGTAGTAAATTAACGAATGTTCGATGTGATTCTTTAAATTGGCATAACTTTTTTATTTATGAACCGATTGACATGAAACAAACACTAAATGTTAAGTGAAGCTTACCACAATATATTAGTGAAAACCATATTTAAATCGGATAAGCCGTTTCTGAGATTAGCGTGCACAAACGCACAGACAAACAGACAAACAGACAAACAGACAAAAATTTTAAAAATCATTGTTTTGGGTTCTATTTGCGTTGATATAGGTCCCAATAGTATTTTTTCTCATATATCTTCCATGTACAGACAGCGATCGGTTACATTTTTATTATATGTATAGATTAGCACGGCTGTATCCATTGACATAGTGCTGTATCCTAGCTTAGCGTAAACGGCGATTAAGAAAGGATGTTATTACGGCGTCCGCAGTTAGGAACTAATTACTGTTAATCTATAGAGATAAGTGATTAAAAGGTAGATATATACCAGTATGACATAATTGCTAATCAGGTAGGTACCTAGCAGATATTTCGTAACCGGTGTAGTGGCTGTTAGCATTTTTGCCCACATCAACCCATTATTATCTTGATTGATAATTTTTAAGTATTGTATTGTAATATTAGTAGTCATAAGACTGATATTATTAACATCATAGTAGGTACATAAAATTATCAACTTATTTATTTATCAATACATAATATTTTTTATAATTTAACAGATAATTCCATCCTTTGTAAATACTCATTATTAAAGCCCTGACAGGGGAAGTCCGAATTAACAGTGCTCTTCAATATTGTATTCGTTTGTGCATAAAGTTTCAATAGTTCTTTAAAAAGGCTCTGTTCTAAGATCGGATTTGAATCGTCTCAACCGTCTTTTTCACTGCCAACATAGCGATATATTAGATAGTTTTTATAAGAACAGCCAAGTGACGCAAGAACTTACAGTTACCGTAGCTACTTAACGTATTGTTATTAACTTCATAGGTGGTATAAAAATATTTATGAAAAAAGAGAAAAACTGCAAGTAGGTAGGTAAGTAGATATCATCTAGTTATACCTATTGACGTTTATCTGTTTTAATTATAATAGCAGAAATAAAAGATTATGATAAGATATTATACCAGTATGATTGAGAATTTTCCTATGAAAATAAAAAATGATAACTCTTTATCACAGTCACAGTGTCTCAATTTGTTGCTACTATAGGTATGTGTAGATGTTTTGTAGGTATTTGTTGGTATGTGTGCACTTCCTAGTTCCTACCTGTATCTGATACCCTGAGGGATCGGTTTATTTTTATCAGTCCGTAGATATAAGATAAAAGACATATTATTTATTTATTGATATTTCAGAATATAACATAACACAACATAACTTCAAACCTTTTTCCCCAAGGGGTAGACAGAGGACACCCGCGTTTTGCCAGCTATGTTGAGTTCCATTCTATAAACTATTGCCCAGTCAACATAGAGCGAAACTGTTACCAAATCTACCGGACACAATTCCAGACTTCGGGCTAATACCGAGTAAGTACATACATAAAAAAAGTCTAAAAAGAGAGTCTCTATAGACTCTTTAAGTTTAATCCACCCCGTTTTCAAAAAATTGTTAACTCAGTAGGTGCATGTTTTCATAACTCGAAATAACTGTGCAAATAAATTAGCAAGCTTGAACTGAAGTAGAAGGAACTAACCGCATTAC
Organism: Parascotia fuliginaria; assembly: GCA_963082885.1. Classification (NCBI taxonomy): domain Eukaryota; kingdom Metazoa; phylum Arthropoda; class Insecta; order Lepidoptera; family Erebidae; genus Parascotia; species Parascotia fuliginaria. The sequence goes on from OY720171.1 coordinate 13,698,070, forward strand.
GAAATTAAACAAACTGTTGTCTAGGTCAAGATCAAGTAGACTCGTAATTTTAGCAAATTAAACGCTACAGCTACTAACAACGAGGTCTTTATCGGATAAATTCTACTTGCCTATAAATTTAATAAAGTGAGTCTTGTTTTTGTAAATATCTATAAATAGTGACTTTAATCACGCCTCATCATCGATGCGTTTATCCGACAATTTGTCGTGCAGTAAGGCGTTCGCGTTTTTTTAAACACTAGTTAGTGAAATTAACTGTACCTATAAATCATTAAGTAAACATCATTAAAAATACCTAAAGGTACAGTATATATCTAAAGACGTAGCAAATTATCACTCTTCTATATTAAGACCTAGCTACTAACCTTTTTGAGAGTACAAATGAATAAATGATTATTATTTTATATAAATAGTAAAATATCAAGAAATAATCTAAAGTGTTTACCTAGGTCTTAAACTATTGCCTAAAGATTACTACAGTTTTATTAGACTGAGGCATAAATTTTTATGGTTAATTTTGATATAGCACAATGACACAACTACGTGAATGTCAACTGTAAAGATTTTTGAAAGTTGTAATTTCAAGGTTAAAATTAAACAATTACCATTATTAGGTACCTGACCAGCGAGATTAAAATTCAATTTACAGGTACTGGCGTCCTACCTAGATATGCATTAATTGTCTAGTACCTGCCTCCATAAATTGGTATCAATGAGTAAGAGAAAAATAAAGGTATCGCAATAAATTATTATTGAATGTGCAGATCGATTATTTGCAAACTCCTAGTGATATGAAGTTGTTATAAATTCGTAAAATAAGAAGTATTTTTACTTAGGTACCTATATAAAGTAGGTAGGTAATCTTTACACATATAAACTTTCAACTCTAAATCTGAAAAATCTTTGTAGAATGCGAAGTACTTAACAATAATTTACCTACTTACCTAAAGTTACAATAATTGACGTTACTTGGTAGTTAGTATTTAAGTTGGTTCCTATGAATAATACATGCATTAGCTGTTTTAAAAAAATGGTTTAACGATAGGTTAATAAGTAGGTAATGTACCTAGGTATATGCCTACCTACATATTTTTTAAATTAGGCAAAAATATCATGAGTTAAACTTACCAAAATAGGAAGTTATAAAACTGGAATCACAAACAACACAGCGGTCACGTAGTTAATTAGTATTTATTATATTTTTGTTATTCTGATAATTGTTTTACTTTACGCTACCGACCGATCGCAGAGTCGAGTTGCGCCCAGTTCACTGTCTGACTCGGACTACGCCCGCCGCGCAACCTCGCTACTTTATATACCAACGATACAAGTGAATTGTGCACTATAGTTATAGCCGACTCCATTTAGAAGATTAGCTGTGGCGCATGAGCTCTCTGCTCAAATCCCGATAGAAGAACTGTAACGATGAATAATTCTTCGAAGTTCGAACGAATCTTTTATATGTAGACCTTTATACCTATGTGTGTCCCTAGAAAATTGCCTGAAAGTATTTATTAAAATTGAAAGAAGTATACTTAAATAATCCAAGAAAATGAAAAATATTTTGTTTGCCGCCGTACTATATATACATTGTCATTGAATGGAAGTAGCCGCCTCATGCCCTTTGTAATTATACCTACGTATTTCATACATTTCTTAATTCCAAATGGGCTCTATTATTTTAAGCCTCTTAGATTTTTAATACAGGAGTGTAATTTTAGATTTGTTATAGTACTTGCCCACGGCTTCGCTTGCGTGGATATAGTTTTTCCCAGAGACATTTTATATTATTTATATACCTATTTAAGAGACGCTATGGACTACGGACAGGACATAGCTGTTCAAACACTTTATTTCTTGATAAACGATATTATTTGTGCTTCTATACGGGGCAGCTAAAATAATAACTGAAGATGGTCACTCACCCCTGTAGCCATACCTGCCATAAATATTTAAAACACCATTATTCATTTTGGTTAAAGCAATGAAATATAACTTTTCTCAATTAAGTTTAACTTCAAAAACAAAGAGCTGTATATTTAATATCACCCTCTGAACACACCCCTATCAAAAGTATTTAAAACAACATTTTAAGTATCCCAATACTAATTTGCACATCGATAACAAAATAATCAAAACAAATAAAAGGTCTTTCAATTCAACGTTTCATCCCCAATTTCAACCCTTCTAAAGCCACCGGTCTCAAAAACATTGATGAGAGTATTTTTTATTTTGATAGTAAGTACCTAGTACCCGAAAACAATATTTCAAAACTCTAAATTAAAAAACAAAGAAGTTGCATAGAATCATTTTGATCCCTTTTCACTCACTTAGGGGTAGAATTTAAAAAAATCGTTTCTCTTGCACCTAGTAGACATTAAGACAAACACACCCTCCAAATTTCAAGTCGCTACGATCAGTCAGTCAGTCAGTCAAGACAAAGGCTTTTATAATATGTATGGACTGTTGCTGCTTTTATCTGGCGAAGGTTAGAAGTCGCCAATAAATTGACTTGACCACTTGGCCAATATATTAACGGTTGAGAGCCTTCTGCTCACCGACAGTCCGCATAAAGTTGTGAAAGCCATTAGAGGCTAACAACCCACACCACACAAAAAAAAGGCCAAGATATTGAATACTACACACAAACTGAAACATAGAAAGTTGCGGACAATTTTCCATCTAAGTACTTACTATATTTTATAGGTAGAGTCTTCGATTAGTACTCAAAATAAAAGTGTGGCTCAACAATTGGCATCATGGTGTAAGTGATATGGCTAGAAAGAAAACCGTATTATGAAAGTAACATTGCTCGGACCCAAGCAGCCAGGTTATGGAGAGTTTTATTGATAATTATAATCAACGGTAAGTTTTATTAATATAATTCTAATGTAGGTACACACATAACAGTATTAAATGCCATTACAGCGATACAACTAACATTGTCAAAAGTATCACCTAGACTACTCTACTATCATACAATTAGATCTGAGAACCTTGAACGGGTCTAATTTATAGTATAAACTTTTTGTTAGGTGACTATATAAATACGTTATTAGAACGCTTACTGCAGTGCGCTTCTATGATCTATCATCTACAGTACTCAAACAGGTAGCTTTTACCAAAACTATGTTCATGTTGCACTTCTACAAGAAATTACTCTACATTTAGAATCAGAATATTTATTATTTAGCGGTGCGACGTTTTAACATCTCTAAAATAAAATCGTAAATATTCGTTCTAGCCTAAGCGTATGTGCCATGCCATAAGCTCACGACGGGTATTTTTAATCGTTAAAAAAGTAAGGTTTGTTGCTTAAAAGGAGTGCGAAAGGGTTGTGAATTTACAACAGTAGATGAAACTAAAATAGGTACCTATGCTAGGACCATAGCAAATTCACGTCGGGGGTTCCTGTCAGCCTCTACAAATACCTGTACGCGGGATAAGTGGCTACGATCCTATCTCCTACGAATGCCTACGGTTTAAGTAGGTACGATTTGATGTGCTACAGACTACGATATTAAACCGTCTACACTCAACTAGAAGAAAGTCACCAACCAAGATGCTCCAATTTAGTAACGTTTTGATTAGATATTTTTTTGCAATATTGTTAGTAAAAAAAATGAGTCGTTAGTTTGGAATTTTAATTTTGCGAATATTACGCAACAATAGACAAAGTTAATTGTCCAATTACAGCAACTATTTCGTACCTATCATCGCAAGTTTTGTAGCGAGTGGAAATGGATCATGATTGAATATAATCGTGGTTCTTGGAAATATATCTTTCATTTGATCTCTATATTATACGTATTTTTAAATCAAGTAGTACCTATATAATATAATATTATTGTATGGCATAATAAGGACTTGTTCTTACAAATACCTACGCATTAAGTATAGGTATTTTATTTTTGTCTAATGACTACATAAGCATATGAATGGTGTCACAGTGGTAGAGCCTACGTATTATTAACTATACTGTGGTAGGGTTTACGAATGGCATATATGGTATCGCTTGATCCTCGGATGCCAAGTCCTTTAAAAATTACGTAGGTATCTACATTTTGAATGTATGTCGAGCACGAAATATTATTAATTTACTTATTCCGTGATGTCAAGTAACATGACACCAAAAGTGCTTGTTATAAATCAGGACGAAAGTGCTCTTTGTACTTGATTTACTTAAATATTATAATATTTTTAATCTGGGATAGTTATTATTTTTGTATATTATTACCTTGTACTGGAGTTGAAACCGAAATTGAGTTAAGAATCACTGCTGTTGCCAGCGTGCATTTGCGCACGATTTTATTCAATAATCAACAATATAATAAACATAGGTCTGTCGTCTCCAGCTACCCAGCAAGCGGCACGTAAGTGTATACGATGTGCTAACACGTATCTAGGAAAGTACATAATAAACAAATGACGTCGTGTTACATATTATAACGATTTAAAATCGGCGTCTACGTAATAGGTACTTTATCGACCGATAAGAATCAACATTTTACAGCATGTATTATACAATAGTAGGTTCAATAATAAACTAAGTGAGAGAAAGTTCTGAAAAACATTTTATCGTAACCTAGAAAAAGAGTAACTTTTTATGCAACTTTCTGAAAGGCTGATCAACGAAAAGTTAACTAATCACCTGTTAAATCTCATGTGAAGTACCTAAAAGCATGAATAATTAGTTTAATTTGATCAAAATAATGGGTAGTTCACATGAGATTTAACAGGTGATTACTTAGTTAATTTTTCGTTGATCAGCCTTTCAGAAACTGGGGGTAAAATGCGTGACTCCCATCTTCTCACTCTATAGGTATTCATCGTTACCAGCTTTCCGAGTCATCAACGCGGTACACCCATCAAATACTATAAATTTTCTTGTCGCACTCTTCGTCATCAGTAGAGGCTTAGTCCAGAGGTTTCTTTAACCTTTTCATTTATCCCAGACGTATAGCATATATATATAGTGCGTATGATGCGTAGTGCGTATGACGTCTTCTTGATTTTTTTACTAACCACATTCACACGGTTACAGTATATTAGTCGATGCTCTAATTTGATCACCTAACCACTGCCTTCTCCCTGGTAAAGTACCCGCTGCGTTATCTGCGCGCAAACGCTGTCTCGCCATGGGTTGACAATGTCTGAAGTTATCTATAGCCTAGCAGGTTCTCATGACATAAACTCATGTAGGATACTAACAATTTTAAAATTCTCAGCTAAGAGAGCTCACTAAGTACTTAGTGTTAGATAAACAACATTTAACAAGTTCTAGACGCCCAAATCTAATTTTAATCTGTTATCGTCTCTACTATAAAGTCAGAAGGGGCTTCATCTTCGTAGATGGTTATGTCAGATAGGTAGGTATATCAAATTACAACATCTCATTTCAAGATTGAGCTATTAATAATAATAATAAATAATAAATTCATTTATTTCGGACCACAAATTAATCCATAGTATTGTTAGTAAAAGACTTATAAACTAGTGTTAGTAAAACATTACAACATTACTTCACCTTTTATGATCCAGTAACGAGCTATCAACTACATAATTCTGGCTTGGAGTGGGGACTGAGTTTCCTTCGAGTTCTTCTCATGGCTCTACCTCGTTGCGGACACATGCGGACTGACTTAGTTTCATTTTGTGATTGTTATTTTGAAATATATATATATATATCATTGTCATGTGATGTGATTGAGTTTGGTTTAAAAAAGAAACCATTATAGTGAATACCATTTTATCACTTCATATGTAAGGACTTCACAATTATTTTGGTAAATCTCCTATCTATTCTAATCAACTGCTTTGTACCTAAAGTCGAAAGTCGAAAAAAATTTAGTTGTGGTGCAATAAAACAATATTTAGTATGATGAATTGATGATTAATGATTGATATTATTTTGAAAAATCGTAAAAAGTGTAGCGTGTAAATAGCAATTGTTAGTAATTGTTTTTACTTTCATTATATATATTATATACCTACCTATATTATTATACACAAGACGAAAGAAGATCTTTAGACTACTTAATACTATTTTAAAACAACTAAGAATAGTTATATAGGTAGATAGTTGAATTTAGTATAACAACAGTTAATCATAATCAATCAAAAATAAAAATACTAGGAAATAAATGTAAGTATCAATAAGAAATAAAATGGTAAGGGCTGTCGAGCTTTCGGATAACTATACCCACTCCATTCTTGCAGGGAGCGTAGAGTGGAGAAAATTGATTCAATTGCTTTTAACCTCGGCAACTTGACGAAAGCCGCTTTGCTGGAAAAGTGACCCATTTATTGAGAGAAAAATAAAAGTGACGTGCTGTAACTGTAAAGCATTGACCAATTGGGAAATACATTGGGAACATGATGAACATACAGGTATTTACATGAAAATTTCATGTAAATAGGTAGGTACTCTAATTTTGCCAAGACGAGACCAATATCTGACGCTGTCAAAAGTTGCTAGATCTCATGTAGAGCCAAGCTTCTATTTCTACACGCCATAACGTCACAAACTCTACATCTAACACAGACTATCTGGCTTGGCCGTTTGTTCTAAGAAAGTTTTAACATTTTGGGTATTAGCTCGATTAAATAACGAATGCGGGATCCGTACTTACATTTATCTAACAAACGAGAAGGCCCTAAAAAGACCGAATTGACAATTAAATTATTCAAAAGTCGTATCCGCCATCAGTAAATTGCTTAATTAGAATAATAGAATACTTACATGAATTTGGATTTAGTAAGTGTGTACCTAGTACCTACTCAGTTAGGTAGGTATTCTTATTCAGTTCAACCTTACATTTCTTGTTTATGAGAACTGACGAGTGACTAAAGCAAAAAAGGTACTTAATAATTGTAGTGACGTGCAGCATTATGTAGGCTAACTCACTGTAAACAAGGAGTGCAATAGTCGTAATCTTAACTAATAAAGCAAGCATTAAAAAGTCATGTCAGCCGCCTAGATAGCATAATTACAGACATTCTAGCGTAGAAATTAATTAGTAAGTATATTATCTAATTTGCATTACAAATTAAGTTTACATTTTTATTCAAGAACGCGCATACCGAAAGAGTTTATTTGCGAACATAGACAAATGCGAGTACGTTAAAAACTACCTAATGTAAGAGGTACTGTAGCCGTATGTAAGTACCTATAGTACCTATTACTACTTGTAGGTACCTAAGTAGTTAATACTACGGACTTTGATGCATAGATCCGGCAAAAATTATCCCCGAGACACTTAGGCACCTACTGCTATATTTAATCAAAGATCCTCTATCCGATTGCCACTAGTAGGTAGGTATTTTAGTTTAAAACAGATATTTATTACTATTTTACCTAAGTACCTACCTAACATCCAATTAATCATTAGAAGGTACACTAAGTTCTAAACTATTAATACAGCGACAGGTTTAGGCGTTCGTCTAACTCAATTTCCTAGTCATGATAAGTCTCTAACCGTATCGGATATGAATAATTGCTTCAATGTCCCACCCTACATAAAGCTCTGTTCCAAAAGCTTTAGATGTGTAATTACCGATGACGCAACCTCACTCTCGGCTCTCGACTTCACAAGAGACCGAGAGGGTGGCAGGGGATGACGAGGCTGAGTGAGGGTGGCGGCCGGTCTCACCGTTACCATGGATACCATAGGGAGGCTGATATTGCAACAAGTGAGACTTAACACGTCATTATTCTCGATATTTCGCTTGTTATCTTTAGTCAGAAAAATATTGTTGAAATTATTCAACAATTAGATTATATAAGTATTGCATTATAAAATATATTTTAAGGATACATTTTCAAATTCACAAAATCAGCCATAAACTAGGAATGTTATTTTATTTAATTATTATCATCCTAGTAGTTTACTACCTGTATTTTAGCATTAAGCCAGATAATTTGTGAAGGAAAATAAATGAATTTTTAACTATTATTATTCCAGCCCGTTATTTTCCTACTGTAGGGACATCTCATATAGAGAAGGCATGAGAAATATGAGAATTAATCGCTATGTTTGCTCAATGCGGATTCGTAATTTAATCATATTTTTGTTAGTCCAGGTTTCCTCATGAAGATTTAATTTATCGTAATTCAGTACCACCTATTAATATTCAAGATAAACTTAGAAACTTACTTTCGGTCTTTCTGAGTTACTACAAGTACTAGCAGAAACTGTCCTAAACAATGTTAGTGAGATTAAATAATAATTTCGAGAAATCCTAGTATCAAATGGGGTGTCTCCCATACTCCTGATTCTATGGGAGCGTGGGCGGAGAGCATAACTACGAGTCTCAGAAGAATAGAATGTATGTACTTATCTAGTTAGTAGTAGAGAACTTAACTGAAACAACTATAAAAAGTAACATTGATACCACTACTATTTTACTTAGGTAATTTATAACATTTAAGAGAATTAAAATTAACAATTAATTCTTTTAGGTTGTAAGTTAAAACATCAAACACAGCGATACAGTATATTATCTATTTGCAGACTTCTAGTTTGAATTGACAAAGTATGGCTAAGAAAGAGCCTTCGCCCCAAAGAAAACTACAGACATAGCAATGCCTAGGTAATGTTGTGTGCCTGTTTGTGAGTGATTGCTTTCAAGGAAAGTACAGGACCTACTGCATTGATTGACATTATCGTTTCGATTGAAAGTATCGTATTTGTTTTAAAAATTGGAGTAAGTAGGTACCAACATGAATATATAATGAATAAGAAATAAGTACCTAGGTAGGTTTTATATTTAGTTAAGTAGGTAATAGTACCTACTAATTATTTTTATAAAATGTAGGCACAGTCTTAGTAGGTACATTATAATACTGTGCTATAGGTTATTATATATACCTTCATTATTATAAAAAAATAACTTTGTAAAATCTTACTAGATCAGAGGCTGGAGAATCTAATCTTTCTTTTCAATTATTTGGAAGAATAAAGTAGGTAAGTACCAAAGAGATTAAATATTGTAGTAGGTACCTACCTCGTTAAATGTGTTTGGTAGATACCTGACATCAAATTATATTAGTAATCACCGTAATCACTACTAATCACTTTCAACATGTTTGGCGGACTAATAAACTGATTATAATGGTTGTAACTTTAATGACCATAGATTGGGAGTAGAATACCGCTTACAGTGGCTTTCTACAAACTTTGATCGAAGATTTTTCAAAAACGTTCGACGCTGAAGCGCTGTCAATAATAGAAGCATGTAAAAGCGATTCAGCTCAGAGCGATGCTTTTCAAAAATTAAGGGTAGGTAGGTATACCATACCTACCTTTATATTGTTTTACCTAAACCTACCAAGCAGGTATTTTTTATGTTTTCAATCGATATTAAACTATTTCTGGTAGACGATTGTTATTCCAGCAGAAAAACTATAGGTACCTTAATAGCAAGAAATGTAAATCAATATAGGTAAATGCTAAAGTTTCTCTCTCTCTCTCTCTGTGTGTGTGTGGGTGTGTGTATGTTTGTTACCAGTCAGCGCCTAAACGGTTGAACCGATTTCGAGGATAATTGGTATGTAGCTGATTCCCGTGGAAAACAAAACACATTTTAGGCGCGGACAAAGCTAGTTAGTATAAATTTGTTCTTGCGATTTCACATTTTGCTGAAATACCTACCTACTTAGCGTTTTGTATATTTCTTAATCGTTTGATAATTATCAATACCTATTCTTTCCCGGTCGATAAATTGCTAAGTACCTACCTACTTTTGATGGACAAAAATATAACTTCAGTTGTCAATTAACTGATCATTATTCAGAATACCTATAACCCATAATTTCAGCTTACAAATCTCTATTCTTAGATTGATAACCGAATAAATTAAGACAGCTGTAAAAAACCGGCCTCACATTATTCGTTCGTATCATACTCTCAGAATTGACGTCATCCTAGGGAATATTACGTCGGCTTACTGCAAGAAGTCATTAAGCGACAAATTCACTATTCTGAGAAAAGGCGATTTTAGTTTCAATTGGTTAGTGGTTTATCCTAAATTATAATTACTGAAAAACTGGTGATGAAAAATGAAATGTTTTCGATTAACATAATAGGTAGGTAAGTATATTAATGAAAACAAGTGAGAGTAGTTAGTTCTACAAAGTAATTTATTTTTTTAAATAATAAATGAAAGGTAATGACTTCTTGCTATTTGAAGTCTGTTCAGTATTGTGAATTAATTATTTCTTAAATTGTAATAAAACAACAAAACTTTACTTAAACGTTTATTAAAAAAAGTATATTAAACTGTATTAAAATAAACAAAATAATTTTAGGCATTTATAAAAAAAAATTAATTCCTCATACATACATACATACATAACTTCACGCCTGTCTTCCATTCATGGGCTAAGTAAAGACTAAAGAACGGGATTTGCTGCGATCAAAACATACTTTCTTTGCCTTTTCAACATTCATTAATCTTTTCATACACACACACGTTGGTTACGGATGTTTGTAATTGTGCCCTTTGTCAACACATCGCCTGTTTGGTCCGCGTATGTTCGTCTAGGGCAACCTCTACCAACTTTCTCAGTCATTTCCGCTTCATATAGCTCTTTCGTTACCCTACTTCCATCTATCTTTTCGACACGTCCAAACCAGCTTTACATACAATTTTAGGCACTATAATTATCATCATTCAGTCCACATTCTTCTCTTATCGCGCTATTCCTTACTCTATCTGAGATAAGCTCTCATTCCACACATACTTCTCAATGCTCTCATCTCTACTGCATTTATTCTGCTTTCATGTTTTTCGGCCATACCCAAGATTCACTAACATAAGTATCAGCGCTAGTATTGCTTGTAGTATGACTAACGAGCTTTGTTAGGTATCATTTCGCTAGCCATTACCGAATTTAAGGAGCCATTGACTGTATTACCCTCTCACTTATTTCAATATACACCCAAATAAACAAACTCTTTCACTTGCTCCACTCTTTCATGACGTGCAACCATTATCTGGCACTCTGTCATAGTCTCATCCCTCTCTATTACCATCACTTTAGTTTTAATAACATTCACTTTCATACACTTTCGTTCCAATGTATTATTCATGACAGTCACCATTTTCTTGCAATGAATACCACTGCAGAAGAAGCTCCTCAAGTGAAAGACTCCCTACTGCAAACGGGAATGCGACAGTGCGATGTTGCTCGACAACTGGATTTGAGCCGTTTTACCGTTTGGCGAGTATTCAAACGGTTTTCGGTTTTGAGTGTTCAAAGAGACTGGGGGCTACATACGGAGGCGAGGATCAGGAAGACGGCGCTGCACATCTGAGAGAGATGACCACTTTATTGTGACGACGTCTTTGCGGAACCGTTTCTTCAATGCTGTTGAGCTGCAACAGCAGCCCCGAGGAGCTCGTAAAACCGCTGTAAGCATATCTGCGATTAGTAAAAGGCTGCGAGAAAGGATTACAGTTCGCTCGAGAACATCTCAACTGGGAACTCGTTTGCGTATGCCGACTGGTGGGGCTCGTGGACGGGGATCACTGATCGCTCATCGGTACATAACCGAAGTGGCGATAGGTTCACATTAATGCAGGACAACGCTTGTTGCCAGACCGCATTAATTGTGCAGAATTACCTCCAAGGGGTTTGGATTTCAGTTTTGCAGTGGCCAGCGAGAAGCCCAGACCTGAACCTAATAGAGCATCTCTGGAAAGAGCCTAAGTGACAAGTACGGTTACGTGATCCTGCCCCAGCAACTCTTCAAGACCTTCATGATGCTTATGTTGAATAATGAAATAACATTCCTCAAGAAAGTGCTGTGCGGCTGATTAAATCCATAAGAGAACAAATGGAAGGTGTAATTAGAGCAAGAGAGGGTTGCACTAAGTTTTAAGGATCCTCTAATACTGTTTTCTTTCTTGTTTTTGTAATTTATTGTCTGTTTTTGTTTGAATTTTTTTTCCCAATATAGATTTTTTTATACGGCTGTTATTTTGGATGCATATTTCTGTACTTTGTGATTATTATACCTACTAATCTTTTAAAGAAATAGCATTAAACAACCATACAAAAGATTAACAACTACTTATATAAACCGAATTGTACTTGTTTTTGCAAAAGGTGTGAATTTTTTGACGCTTTTACCTATCTATACTATAATTACTTACTAAACTACAATCGAGGAGCTACAAAGCTTGCAAGAAGTTACTATCTTCCTTTAATCGATGTTAATTTAATTTAATTATGCGAACGACACATAAAAAAATAATAACTAAAAGCTATAAATGATTTTAGGAAAATCTTAATATTACGATTCGTATAAAATTAATTTCGATAAAAATCATTAAGATTACTTATTTGTGCAATTGTGATAAATGATTAATTACAGAAACTAACTAAATGCAAATAATTAATTTTATCGAAACCTACTTATAAGCTATTTATAGTACACTTGTTTTGATAAAGTTAATTACACTAATATATTTATTAGTAATAATTTTTTATTGACAAAAGATACTATGTATCTATCATTATTTTCTAAGCGACATCTTGCTAAGTTATTACTTTAGCTTATAATTTATTTAATGACACAGGTACCTGTAGGGTATTGAAGAATTTGGTAGGACAGAGTAGTGTAACTACTAACATTTCTTCGTCTATTAGTTTAAACTAGTAGACGAGACAAAGGATAAGCAGACATTTAATTTAAACTTAGTTCACCAAAATATTCAGGGCTTATCCGGCAAGGAATTAGAAGTAGAATTATTTTTAAAAAACTATAACATTCATATTTTTTGTGTCACTGAACATTGGCTTAAAAGTGATCAATTTATATTTGACAAGGAATACTACAGTATTGGTAGCGCTTTTGCAAGGAAAAAAGCTATTCATGGTGGCTCTCTGGTATATGTTTGTAATAGTATAAAATATAAGGAGCGTAAGGATATAGTTAAGCTTTCTATTGAGCGCACTATTGAAATATCTTGTGTGGAACTTGAGCAACATGTTATTGTGTGTGTATACAGACCACCACAGAGTGACTTCACCTTATTTGAAACTGTAATGGAGGATGTACTGAAGCGCTTAAGCATTGGTAACAGGCATGTGGTAGTGTGTGGTGATTTTAATGTGAACTTACTCGAACAGTCAGCCATTTGTAATAGATTAATTAGTTTATTCATGTCATTTGACTTAAATTATGTATTCTATGAATCAACCAGAATCACTGCTCATTCTGCTACATGCCTAGATAATATCTTCTACAATTGTAACTTTTCAGATAGTTCTATATTGAGTGACTTATCGTCTGATCACTATGGGCAAAAAATTGTATTGTCTGTAGGTAGAGTACCTAAAGTAAATTATAAGATCACATGTAGGCCAGTGACCTCTAAACGCCTTCAACACTTTAGCGAGAACATTACTACCAAAGTCACCAATGTAGACCTTAGTTGCGCCGATCCTGATAGCCTCTACCTATCTTTGTTTAACATAATTAAATTAGAATATGAAAATATCTTCAAACCCAAGACTTTTAATAAAAATATTAAAATTAAATTTAGTGACTGGGCAACAAAAGTAGGACTAAATTGTATGAACTATATGGTATGAAAAAATATAATACAAATCCGAACTTTGTAGATTACGTTAGAAATTATTCAAAAAATTTTAAAAAGGCTTGTAGCACGGCCAAATCGTTATATTTGAGCAATAAAATAAAACAATCAGACAATAAAATAAAAGCAACTTGGAGAATTATTAATAGTGAAACTGGTCGTAACAAATTGCGCGATGCCAATTTTGAACTAAGAGTAAATAATAAAATTGTTGCAAATAATTTAGATTTAGCACGAACGTTTAACGATTTCTTTACTAATACCGGTTAATGCAACTAGGTCCTTAGATTCTTGCCCAGTCAAAGCCGAAACTTTAGTTAGGAGCAGCGTGGGAGAGTGCAGTGTTTACTTTTGTTTCCAGTATATCAACCCCAATGATATTATAAAAGTCTTTAAGTCACTTAACTCAAAAAACACTGCTGACTTATGGGGAATTTCAGTCAAGCTAATCAATAATATAATAATTAGTATAGCTCCACATCTTGCTACCATATTTAATAGATGTGTGGATACAGGCGTGTTTCCTGATCTGATGAAACACAGTAAAGTGATAACTTTATTTAAAAATGGATCAAAAAGTGACCCAAGTAACTTTAGGCCTATTACCATATTGCCAGCTATAAGCAAAGTGTTTGAGAAAATAATATTGCAACAATTAGAAAGTCACTTTATCTCAAATAACTTATTACACAATGAGCAATATGGCTTTACGAAAGGTCGTTTTACAATAGATGCAGGTGTTACATTAATTAGGCATATTCATAGTGCCTGGGGAAATTCGATGGGTGCTATTGGTGTCTTCTGCGACCTCTCAAAAGCCTTTGACTGCGTCGAACACAATACGCTTCTACGAAAACTCAGTCATTATGGTATCAGGGATGCTGCACTCAATCTAGTTGCCTCTTACTTAAGCGATAGAGTACAATATGTTGATATGAACGGAAGTAGGTCTACCAGATTACCTGTAGCTATTGGCGTGCCACAAGGTTCCATTTTAGGCCCTTTTCTTTTTCTGGTTTATATTAATGATTTGCCATTCCATGTTCAGAATTTTTGCGATATTGTACTATTTGCTGATGATACATCACTTTTATTTAAAGTTGATCGTAAGAATCCAAATATTGACAAGGTGAATAATTCACTAGTGAAGGTTCGGGACTGGTTTAGTGCGAATAACCTATTGCTTAATTCCAAAAAAACTAAATGCGTTAAGTTTAATATGCCCAATACTAAAAGTTCAGCTATAAGCATAAGTTTAAATAATGAAACTTTAAGCTTTGTTCAATCTACAGTTTTTTTGGGTTTAACTTTAGATAACAAGATCCAGTGGGGTACCCAAATATCGTGTCTTGCTGGTAAACTTAGTTCCATGGTCTTTGCAATAAGAAAAGTAAGACAGTTTACTGACATTGAAACAGCCAGACTTTTATTCGTTATTTTAGCTATTTCCATAGCGTGATGTCATACGGTATACTGCTCTGGGGCAAGGCTGCGGATATTGAGTCAATTTTTATGCTTCAAAAACGAGCGGTGCGATCTATTTACAATTTGGGCCCTAGAGTTTCATTATGAGATAAGTTTAAAGAGATAGATATTTTGACAGTGGCGTCTCAATATATCTTTGCTAACACTATGTTTATCAAGAAAAATATTCACTTGTATTCAAGAAACTGTGACATGCATTCTGTGAATACTCGAGGTAAACATATTAAGATAGTTGGTACATACCATCGCCTACATAAAGTAAACAACACATTTGCGGGTCTTGGTGTACGCTTTTATAATAAACTACCCATTGACGTTTCGAAGCTACCCTTAGAGAAATTCAAACAAACTGTTAAAAACCGTCTTAATCAAAAGGGGTATTATAATATTAATGATTATTTAAATGATAAAATAGCATGGGTATAGTTGCCCGTTTAATGCAAGATTAATGTTATATTGATTAATTATTATTATTGTTTTTATATTGACTTTGATTAACTTTATATTATTATAGTAATATTTAAAAAAATGTATTGACTATTGCAGTAAAAGTTTGATGTGAAGTGAATGCATATCATGATCATTATGAACTCGTAAGACATAACATTTTATTATGGTTCGTTTTACCACCCATGCCTTGCATTGTCATGCTCACTAAAATGTCATGACTTGTGGTGTCGTATTGACCGGGTCATCACCTTCCCTCTAATATGGCGAAGGTGCTGATGGCTGGTCTGTGCGTCATGCTCGTGAACGGGTGCTACCTGGGATGACTGGTCAATCTTGGCATGGCATACATTTTATACTTAATTCAGTATTACCTTGTAGTTCAATATGACTGGGAAATGCATTTACTTTTTTTTTAATTTTAATTAAAATACGTAGTCAAATTACCATACTAGATGAAACAAAATAATTGAAATCCTCTATTTTCGTTTCTTTTCTTTTTTTAAAAATGTTATAAAATAATTAGTTGTTTTGTAATAATTACTTTGTATGGTTCTTTGGTTGCGTTGATGTGTTAAAATTGTTAATTCATACAAAAAAATTGTAATTATCTGGCGATTGAAAAGAGTGGCGTGAGTTTCTTGCCAGTTCTTCTCACAGCTCTACCTCGTCAGCGAACTGGCTGACGCTTTTTAGCTGACTTCATGTAATTTGACTTTTCATAAGTATCATTCTTTATGATCAAAATGAAATAAATACTTTGAATTTGAATTTGAATTTGAATACATGGTGAAAATGAGCTCTGTGTAATGTTGTTTGCTGTTTTTAAATAATTATCATTTTAATAAAAATAACTTGCGAAACTTAGTGATTCTCTTTGTAAATGCCTGTCTTCCAAAATTGCAATTATGAACTTTATAACAAGGCCGTAACTCCTAAATTTGAATAGATAGAGATTAGTGTGTTTTTGCAATCTGTAGAATGAGTAAAAATGAGTCAATAACAGATAAAAACGCATTTAGTGATATTTTGTAGTTAATGAGTTCCTGCAATAAACCGACGATTAGCTTGTACAAACGCGTAGGTACACAATTGCTTGGCAAATATGTATTTTAAGGGTGGTTTTATAGTTACGGGAGCGGATAATATTTAACGAGTAGAACTAGCGCGGTTTGATTTAAATACATACCAAACGATACAGGAACCAAGAAGCGCTGGCGCTTGTATAGGTACAACCACCATAAACATACCGAGAGGTACAGTTCGTGCTTTGACATTGCGAAGATACGTTATACGAATATCGTTTTATTTATCTAAACTTTATGCACTGAATTTGTACACAGGAGGGCTTAATGCCAGGTGACATTTTCTACCAGCCAACCTTTGTATGACGCAGAGATGAACGTAGTGGCGCACATTTAACTCAAAGAGTAGGTATAGTAAGTTGATTTAACTACACGACTAAACAAAGTACCACTTAAGTATTAGGTATAATAAAAAATACATGCACTACCTACATAATAGTATTGCTTGGTACTAAATTGGTATGTAGATAGATTCGGTGCCGGAGACGGACCGAGGGGAACAACAAAACATATTTTACGCGCTGGCAAAGCCGTGGGGTGCGGTGCAGCTAGTACCTATACATAATACATTATTACTACATTATACTTATAAGTTAATGATGTGAAGATTTTGCCAAATTGTTGAAGAGGAGTTTCCCTACCTTGAATTTAAACTTGTACCGATCTGTAACCATACTGATTTCGAGAGGGAACGCGAGAGAAGCGAAGTTTTCTCTCATGTAATGAATGTAAATAAGAATGTCGAAAATAGAGTTGTTAGAGATCGTAAACTTCGGCACTGCCGTACGGGTAACCATGTAAGCTCAAAGCGATAGAAATAAATATGATCATATTTGCGAAGATTAAAAATGAATCGAATGCAGTTATTGACAAGTCGGTCGTATTTATTAAGCAGATTTGCATTCAGGTCAAAATAGCATAGGTAGGTACATCAGCAATCGATCAGAGGAATAATAATTAAAGTCTGCACAAACATTGTTTTGGTTTTAATTGGAAGGAAGATCCTTAGACGGTGTATGGCACATAGGGTAACTTTACCTGTAACTCTTTCACTGACACTGATAACTTGAGCTTGCGAATTGAAATTAACCTCGATGAGCAGCCCAAGATTTTTAACTACCGGGCTAAATGGAAGAGTCGACCCATCGAAAACGATCGATGGTTGGAGTCGAATATCCAGTCTGTGTAGTAACCGTTGACTACCTACAAGGATAGAGGACTCAATAAATTGCTCTGTTACACTTATTGAGACAGCTGCCTCTGTAGGTATAGGTACAGGCCTCGGCCACTTTCGATAGGAATTTGAGAAGGGATATAGGTCTGAAGCGATTGGGAATTTTAGGTAAGGGGTTAAGTAATAAACGCATTACACCATACCGATGGAAATTGCACAGATTCCAGTAAAAACATCACCAAATGAGATATCTTAGGAATAAGATACCTAGAAATGTAGACAATCATACGGCGGCTAATGCCATCACAGCCTATCGTGTTGGACTCTATAGAAAGGATTATCTTTTTGATTTCGCCCGGTGCAACTTAAGAAAATTTGAATGGATAAGTTATGCTAGGTGTAGGTAATGCAGCAACGTAATTCACAGTGCAACACTAGGTCTAGTGATCAAGTGAAGTAAACCGTAGAGGTGAAAATTTGATTAATTTCATCCAAAACAACCGTCGACTGAGGATTCGCACCGCGCTGTTTACCGATACCTAGCGTTTCTAGAAACCTCCAGATATCAGCAGGAGTAGAAGAGTTGATATTGTTGAAAATATGTCGGCGTTTTGCGTTACGTACTTACCTATAATCTTATTACACCGATTCCTTGCAACCTTAAAAGGCGCCAGTTGTTTTTAGAGCGGTCTCCTATACCTGCGGAATGGCTTATCCCTGACCCGCATTGCCACTACATCACCCTTTGACTTCCAGGTAGCAGGAGGTCGCTTTATCTTGACCTTTCTAATCGAAGCGTGCGTATTGTATTATATGGTAACGACAACGTCGTTGAATATACCTACGCATCTTTTCGTCCATAATTCTGGTGTGAGCTTTCTATATTCATACTACCACAAAAACCAATGTGCAGAACTTTAGGACGTGATTTACGTTTGAGGTTATAGTCGATCGCGGTGTGAACCATAGTATGAAAGAGGTAAAACCATGCTCTTCTGCCTCGCTCGACATTATCACGTCATAGGTATTTCTATAAAGATTGGTAAATTTTTGGTTTGAATTGCAGGAGCCTGGCTGAGAAAGTTCCTTTATCCTACAGAAAACCGCAGTCATTGTAAGTGTTGAGTACCTGCTGATGAGTAGCAGTTTTAGTGCTATTTGTTGAAGTGTTGTATGAAAGCAGTAGAGATTGCCTTGGGTTGCGATTAGGTACTAGTAGCTGACCCCAATATATTTGGGAGTGGAATATAAGGGTGTGAGTATGACTAGTAATACCCTTCTTGATTTAACCGTTGCCTTCCAGGCTTTTAAATAGTTGCACAAAATAAATAATACGAATTATATAAATTAATTTATTTAGTTAACATCTTTCTAAATGAATACATACATAGACAGAAATAATTAACAAGCAATCTCTAACAGGACATAACATTCATTATTCACCAATATACTTAGTATCAAAATGTTTAATTCTGATTACCATGTTACTCTTAATATTCTCCTTATTATAAGTGAAATTCTTTCTTAACATTAAACATGGGATACTATGTAAATGATTATATTCACAATACAATATAAAGATGGATCATTGTGCTTTGATCACGATTAGAACTTTAAGCACTTTCAACACAGGTTTTGTAAGGCAAGTTTTAATTTTTCTTTTGAATACATTCGCCGTAATAACTTATTGATGTTATGTTGTCACAGTTTTCAGTAGGAACGATCCTTTTGTTTAAATGTTGCATTTTTCTATAATTACCAAAAAGAACCCAGCATATGCATTTCAGTAACTGCTCATTTGTTTTGCCAGTCTAAAAAAAAGTTCGCTTGGACGGTCGCAGGTTACGATTCCAGGCCCGTACAATGACAACAAACTTGCCTTGCAAAAGAGCATCATATAAAAGCCTTACATACAGCAGCAATGCAATCTCATAAATAAATATCAAACAAAACTTATCTAAAAAAGCGAGCCAATGATCGGGCCACAAATTAAGACATTCAATCTTAAAGTAAATCTTAGTAAATCTAGTTATGAATATTCAGTTCTTGTAGAATTTCTTGCTAGAGTCTCTAGCCATGTCTACAAGGGTCTGGGCAGGCTTGAACGGCGCGCCATACAAGCCTTGGAACTCTTCCATTTTCTTCACTAGCTTGTCAGCACCGAATTGATCGACCCATCTGAAATATAACTAATGTTAAAAACTGAAGAATACTAATAGTTGAGATATGTGTGTGAAGTGTAATTAGTATTAAGTCAGATATTTTGCCGCTTTTTTATCTAAAGTTTATTTATACAACAAAATTATATAGAAATGCACTGACATAAAAAAAATGGACGGCGGGTCTGGCACAAATTCACGAAAAAAATATCACAAGTCTTCTTATATAGAAACACTAGCTCTCCGCGGCGCGGTTTCACCCACGTCTTTGCTTACTGCTCTGCTTCCGTCGCCAGTAGCGTGATGTTACATAGCCTAAATCTTCCTCGAGAACTGATAATATAATATTTTAGACCGGAGACCACACGACACTACTTACAAAATTTTCGAGATGCAATTTATTCCGTCCATGAATATAGCTTTAAGTAACTGACGTCATCTATGACCTACATGAATAACTTTTAAGACATTTAATTATTAGTAGAAAAGGCTATATATCTGTATTCGTAGACGTATAATGTACGTCATACTATTTTGCCTTGCGACAGGTCACACTCGTAATATTCAAAGCCTGTATTGTAGTTTTGACAACTAGTTTATGTGACCTCGCCTCGTACTAAGATATTATCTATATCATGATAATTTAGGTAACTAATAATATTTCATTAGGTATTTTTATTTATGTTCTTAACAACAGACTTATTCGATCCATGAGATCTTTTGATTTCTATAATGTTATCCAGATTTTCAACTACTTTAATTCTAAACTTATCGTAACACAGCAAGCGAAAGCACTGGCATAAGCTAGATAACAGTAAAATTATATTACACAATTAAAATAATTTTAAAGACCAAGGTTTTCCTCAATGGGAATTTTGTTATTTGTCACGCTTGGTAGTTAAGAGTGACGATCGCAGTGGCGGCAGTCTTGTTATACAAAGTTTTCGGTCTGTATTGTAACTCTCCTGCCTTCTCTTATGAGTGTTTGATCATTTACGTTACTAAAGTTTACACAACCGATATTATTAATTATACTTCACTAGTCAAGGTCAAGGTCGTTAATTTTTACTGTTTAATTGTTATTGTTTACTTATTTTATTACTAAAAAATAACAGTAAGAACAAACATCTTAAATTAAAAAATATTAATTACCAATTGTTTTACTAAATAAAAAGCAAGTTTGTTTCTTTAGACTATCAATTATTGCTTGTTTAAACAAACAAACAAACTCTTCCGCTTTATATGATAGTATAGATAAATCATGTAAACAGTTATTTACAGTCACACTCACAGGATGATTATTGGTGTATGCTTAAAAATATGAGACTTTTAGTAAACAGGTCAAGTTCAGGATAATTAGGTTTGTTTTAGTAGCAATCTTATAAATAATGACTTTTGTCTTTGGAGCGCAACTTTATTGGCTTACTATTTGATTATATGCTTATCGTAAGCGAGTTTGGAAGCATGAATAATATGGAGGTCTTATATGCAGTGTTCGTAGCTTTAGGTTGGATCAAAGTATTTTATGTATATTATTTTGTACATTACCTGAACGGTCCACCGGTGAATGGAGGGAAGCCGAGACCGAACACAGCGCCGACGTCACCCTCCAAGGGGCTGTGTAGAATCTTTTCTTCCAAAGATAGAACAGCTTCATTTACAAATCTATAATAAGTATACGTAATATTAAATATATTATTATAATCATTTGAATATTGAAGGCTCTTATATAATTTAGATTAGAAAATAAGTCTCAATAACTATGGTAAAATTAAAATTTAACGTATCTAATATTTATACATCTAAGGTCGTATTCAAAAATGTTGTAATAATAGGAGCAGGGTAGGGTAAAGGTATTACTCATTAAAGTATATGTATGACTCATTGGTCTTATAGCATTAGTGCTCGACTTATTACTATTACATAATCATTTTTTGGGATTGTCATAAATTACTCATAAATATAATGAAGTAGCTTTATAAATACATGAAATTATATATAATTGCTAATAAAGTCTTTATATTTTAAACGGAAAGAAAGCATGGAATATTTGACACTTCAAAACTTACCTAGAAACCATTCGCAATTGTTGATCTTCAACTGTGTTAGCCCCGCGGGGTTCCAAGGAATACTTTTCCTTCAAAATTTTGACAGCCTCCTGGTTAACATCCCTGTTCTTTGTGCCCTTCTCATATACATAGAAGCCCTTGCCTGACTTCCTGCCCATAAAGCCGGCTTGGACTAAGTCCTGCATGATGTTTAAGTTGCCTCCACTGATGCGGTCACCAAATGCCTAAAGAAAACATACATTAGACTAGTAGTACTTTGTCTTAAATTTATTAAGTAAAAAAAAAAAAAAGTTAATTGAAAAACCATGCATCATTGTAAAGAAACCTCGACTTTAAAGTCTAAAAAGGCCAATGCGCCTCAGCCTTTGTACTGCATTAGGACAATAACAGACTGGTATTATTGTTATTATTTAATTTAGATTTGCAAACAGTATGATAGTCAACCAACAAAAAAGATACCCGATATTTGGTTTGTTTATACAGTGCAAATAGTGTTTTACGGTACCTTAGATAAATCAACAGCGATGTGTGATCCGACATCAATACCGACTTCATCAGCTAACGTGGCGGCTCCTACTGGGAAACCGAATTGTTTGGTCATATTGTCCAAGTCTTTGGGATCCACTCCCTCTTGTAATAACCTGCGAATATTATTATAGATGTAACAACTACCAAAAAAGTATTTTTATCTATGTTAAAGTGATACATATATAATTTTTAGTAGGGGAAGTAGAGTGATGCACAAAACGTACAAGTTGCTCTGTGATGTTACGGTCAAGCATTTGGATAGACAGAAAGGTGTCCGTAGTGAGCTCTTGTACCGCGTACAAACTAACGAAATGCAACATGCAATGTTACAGGCAATGAAAGAATTTCCATAGTGTGCACGAACTGCGCACAATACGCGCACGAACAGAACATTTCAACTCGTGTTCGCTGCGATCGGCAATTTGTTGCAAAGAGGTGCGCAGTGAACTATGAGCATGGAATAAAACACAGCTGCGATAGAAGCTACTGTTGATGCTCGTTTCATGTTCGCGCGCACGCCGCAAACAGATGCGAGTACGTACATGCTCGGTTCGTGCGCACCCTGTTCCACACTTATGAAATGCTCATTCCATGTTACATTGCATGTTGCATTTCATAAGTCTGTACGCACCATTATACTAGCGAATACCGGTAGAAGATGTGAGCATCTATTGCCCTGTGGCATCTATTAATAGGTTATCTGTGAGTATGGCATAATAAATGAAATGAAATGATAATTTATTCATATAAAATAGAGTTACATAGGTTGTTAGTCATGTTTTTTTTACAGTCCATCTATTTTGCCAATTAATATTTGGCATGTGAATATTGTTAGTGAATTATTAATGAGTTACGAATTATAATGTCAATTAAAATTAAAATGCATGTCAGTTTCATCTATGAAATAAAATAACCTACTTAACAATTGTCAAGTAAACGATAAAAAAAATAAAATATGATTAAGTATGTCCGATCAAATACATTTTTTTTTTACCATATAAATTTACAACAATTTATATTTATAATCATATCAATGTATTTAGTTAATTACTCATTTACCCATTCACGTACTAAATATATTAGTTTACCTAATAGCCACACTTTTAATTGCCTTTTAAAACTATTGAAAGGCAGGTCTTTAAGAGCAGATGGTAGTTTGTTATATATTTTTATACATAAAGCAAATGAGTTTTTATGAAACAGTGTAGTTCTAGGGTTAAAATCCAGTACCAGTCTTTCACCATTGCTTGTGTTACGTGGATAAATATCTTTCGCTCTTGTGAACACATCAGGATTACTTTTAACAAATACACCTATTTCAAAAATGTACATGGAAAGTACGGTTTGCACGATTCGTAAGGTGGGATTCCTATTATGGCTCGTACACATTTTTTTTGCGCTAGAAATGCCATTGTGAAATCAGTAGAATTTCCCCACAATAGTAGCCCGTAACGTAGAACTGAACTGAAGTGACCATGGTAAGCTAACAATACTGTTTCGCGAGTAGAAGTCTTTCTTAACCTATTTAAGAAGTACACAAAACTATTAACTCTTTTGCAAACGGAGTCGATATGAGCTTTCCAGTTGCAATATTTATCCAAATTAATTCCTAAAAATTTTACTGTTTCAGTTTCATTCACTGGTGTACTATTATATGAAACTGTTTTGGGTTCAAGTTTCTGTCTATGAGTCTGAAACTGGACCACAGAACAAGTACTAAAGCACTTTAGTACTTGTTCTGTGAACTGGACAATATTGGTTTTAGCAAGATTAGCATTTAGATTGTTTTTATGTAACCAGTCAATAACTAAGTCAATAGTATTATCAATGTCAATATCAATATTAATTTTATTGTTGGATGTCAGTATAATGGAAATGTCATCAGCAAATAATACACATTTATGATTAGTGATGTCAGGTAGGTCATTAATATTATATGAGAAACAGTAGCGGGCCTAAAACGCTGCCCAATACATAATATTAAAACCTCACCCAACTTAACTAGTTTATATTTACGAGTATTTACCTGACGGCCTCGCTAAGCATGGTAGACAGGATCCTCGTGGTGTAGAAACCAGGGCCATCGCCGACGGTTATCACAACCTTGCCCTGTTTAAGTCCAACGGCTACAGCGGCAGCGGCTGTGTCATCACTAGTGCCGGGGTGGCGGATGATTTCTAACAACTGCATCTTGTCCACGGGAGAGAAATAGTGCATGCCTATTTAAATAAAACAAAATGTTGTATGTTATTGTATTGAAAAATTCTAGTAAGACATATGAAATTTGTGGACAACAGATAAGCAATCAACTCTTGGCTCTAATTGACACTCTTCGGATTAACGATTACCGTGCAGGCAATCTTATCTCACAGGGTGCTGCTTTCTGCTGCGGATTTTTGATTTCAAACTTTCACTGTAATATTTGGGTTATTGCAATATTTAATTTAAGTAAATGAAAATATATAAATGGCAATAGCTGTTTTGGCAGCATGCTACGTAAGTATGACTCTACTCGACTCCAATCATAAAGTATGATGCTTATGAAAATCAAAATTACACGAAGTCAGCTCATTAACCTACAGCCAGTTCGCTGACGAGGTAGAGCTGTGAGAAGAACTGGCAAGAAACTCACGCCAATCTTTTCAATCGCCAGATAATGACAGTTTTTTATGAGTTACAATTTTAATACTCAACGCAACCAAAGAACCATACAAAGTAATTATTACAAATTAACAATTACCAAGATTAAAAAAAAAGAAAAGAGATGATTTCACAATACTCAACTCATTCTCTTGGCATTACCAGCATTCATAGGCTGTTAGCTAAATATCATTAATATAAATAGTTGAGTTTTAGGTGACTTTACCAAAACTAGTATAGTTTAGTGTAAAAAGATTAATAAGTATAGAATGCTCACCAATAAGTTTGTCAGGGCGGCTGCTACCGGCCGCGATCTTCGTGATAGGAATAGCGCTGGTGTTGGTCGCAAGTATAGCGTGTTTGGGGATCACGGCCTCAAGCTCTTTGATCACCTTGTGTTTGATGTTAATGTCTTCGAACACGGCCTCGATCACACAGTCCACGTTCTTGAATTTAGAGTACTCTAGTGTTGGTAACAGGTTCGCCAAGAACTTGTCCCTCTGCAAACTATGAATATAAATTAATATTAGAAATGATTAATTGAAATAAATGATTTATTTAGTTTTATATTTTTTAAGTTCTAATAATTAGACTGCTTAAATAAAAAGGCAATCAACAAGCAATCCAACGGAATAATGGTGTAAAAATTATATATTGATGTTAAATTGATGCAGAAAAGCATTACCACCTCAAACGCGTAATTTTAAAGATATCCATAGTACAAAACTTACGCAGAAATCCTCTTCCTTTTGACAGCATTACCGAGTCCAGTTTGTATTTGCCCCACTCCTCTGTAAAGACCAGCATTGGTCGCATCTTTCATCACTACATGATAGCCTTTGTCGATAGATACATGCACTATACCGGCGCCCATCAAACCCGCACCCAACACTCCAATCTAAGAAATTAAACAATAATGTTGATTAATAAAAATTATCTATAAGAATTAATTATGTTTTTTGGAACATATCTCAGCAATAGTAACGTAAGACCATATTGTTAACACTTGTGATTGGAACATTTTTATTCGAATTGGCATTGGTATACAATGTTTTAAATCATTAGATGCCCTTGCTCCTAATCTGTCCACGTTTTAAGTCTGTGCTTAAGTTGCGCGACATGCGACTGCGCATCGACGACTGAATACGAAAAATGATACAGCGAAATGTCTCGCTCCCGCATATTGTAATTATAATCATCCGCTCTCTTTTACACGGTAACGAGTCAGACACCATTAGAGAGTAGAATTGTATATGAAATTGTGAAAATACTTAATAATTCAGTACTTAAACATGATATGTAATTCCCTTGGATTTGTTTGTTTCTTGTTTTATTGGAACATTTTTTAAGACACAGGAAGCATAATTAATACACTTTAGTGGCTTAATAACCAAAAACAAAGAAATGTAAACAACGTGCACCATTCACTGCTGCTAACAAGTGACTGCGTCGGAAAGAGTGAGCTCACTCTTCCCAACGATAACACGTTTTTGTGCCTATGGTATAGACGCTTCTAACGGTTTAAATCTCTGTTGGTATATTCAATTAGTATAAGATATAATGATGATAGCAGTAGTGCAAACTCGTAGGTATCCTATTACCTATTTTTTAAAATCTACTACAAATATTGTATTAACTAAAATGATCATAGAAGGTATATATCCATATAATTCACACAATGTGAAAATTATAATCGAATTCATGCAAATTTTTCAACAATGTACATTTAAATCGTTTGTTGTTATGAAGTAACATAAGAATTCACTACAGGTAAATAAACTACAAACATATCTCAATAGTCATACCTGTAGTGTTCCTTCATGAACATATTGAAAAGAGAAATTAGAATGAGAGATATACAGATTAATATATTAATGAATTATTTTTAGAAATAGCTATAAGTACTCACCGTTTTAACATCTACTTGGGACTTTCCAAACCTGTTCTTCTTGCACTCAGTTTGACCTCTAAACAGACCAATGAGTCCCTTGCTCTGAGGTGTCATGGCCAACTCTCCGAAACCTTGAGCTTCCGCTTCATATCCCGCAGCTGGGCCCTTGTCAACACCCGCTCTTACCACCTCCAAGATCTAGAAGGAATATGATATGTACATGCATAGTGTACAATAGAATATGGATGAAATTTATTGAGTTGTCTAGTATTTGGGGAGCTTTAACCTAAAAAACATTATCTGAGTCTCAGGTAATGTTTTAGGGCTAAGATCCTTCAAATTAATGTTATGTTTACAAGATTGTTCTGATAGTACACAATAAATATCAGCATGTCATTTAATAAGAATAAAGTATGTGGTCTTTCTTTAGTGATTAACTACATAACTAAGTCTGTGCTAAAAGCTTGAATATTATGAGTTATACAGTAGTATAGTAGTTGCACATTCCGCCTTTAAACATTAGGCTTACATTTTAAATGTAATAGAGATATTTCTTTTGTGCTATTAACATACAAAGCATACAATTGCTACTTACTTTCAATGGCGCTGGGTAAAGGCCACGAGAAGCCTTCATGACCTGTTCCCTGGCTTTCTTGAATATCATATTTTTAACAAACTCTAATTGCATTACACTGGCAGTGATTTTCGGAACTAACCCTTTTTTCGATCTGTCGACTTTCATTTTTCCAGAAGCAATATCTTTGGCGATTTGTATCGCGACAGTTTCTAAATACTTCATTGTATTGTCTTCTGGTTGCCCCAAACCTGTGCACACAAACTCATTTAACTACTAATGTTTTAGCTTTGTTTGTAATGTTGTAGTATATGTGCCACTAATTATTTTATAAAACCTTTAGTCTTAATAAATAGAAAATATTGGTGAAAATAATGAAAGAAAAACAGATATACCTGGACCAAGAGGAGCGACAAGTAAATCTACAATTCCCAATTTCTTAGCTTTGTCAGCTTTTACTGTCTTGCCTGTGAGAGCTAGGTCCAAAGTCGTGGGTATAGAGGTGAGCACTGGCATCCTGCGAAATATAATAAACTAAAGAGGTTGTATCTTGAACAACCTAGTATAGCACATAAGCACATATACACTAATGCTCTATGATATTGCCTTCTCTTTAATATTACTTCAATATTAACCTGTTTTTTATAAATCTTTGGGATGATTAAATGTATACGTGGTTTCAGCATGGCATTTCTATAAATAAACATTGCTAAACAGAACAATATGGTGCAGAGTAGAATGCAAATATAAATGCATACAAGTTACATAATGTATCGACACTTTGGCATTCATTCTCAGTAATTTACTTGCCAAATATTATATAATATGATGCAGTTCATTGCTGTATATGTGTTTAATTTTTACATAAGCTATAATATACTGCCGCACTAAGGGAGTAAGGTGTCCCTATAATACACAAGATATGAAAACAACTCTATAGTATTACCCTTTAGGTTAATTCTTGTGCAACCGTTAATGGTGATATGAATTATTTTGGTAGTCTCTTCGTTCTTAGCAGGACGATAGTACAATAATATAATTAGTAAGTTAAAACAAATTACTTTACCTTTGTGTGCCACCACCGCCAGGCAGAAGCCCTAACATTACTTCAGGCAGTCCAAACCCAGTCTTGGTATCTTTGACAGCTATTCTATACCGACAAGCTAGGGCAGTCTCCAAGCCACCTCCAAGACAGCTACCTTGGATAGCAGCCACATAAGGCTTATGTGACTTTTCCATTCGCTGAAAAATGGCATGTCCTGCAATACATATGAAAAAGTAACAGTACCAGTCTATTGTCCTCCAGCAAACAAAGGTCTCTTCTTATACAGAACATTATAAACAGAGAAGGCATGAACTATGCAAACTAGTAAGCTACAAAAATATTGCGTTAAAAATAAGATAGGTACTAAGTACTTGTAAATTGTCCTCACTAAATAGCTGGACTTGTTAGATTATGATAGAACTGGTACACATATTGGACCAATCGCCTGGTCAATGTGGTAAGTTAGCCATCATCAGATAAGGGCAGTATTTACTTTGGTAAATGGCAGTACGGTCACTAATATGGTATAAAAAACTAACTAATAAACTTGTATGGTTGTAAGCAAATTTCCTAGGTTAGTAATATAAAAAGCATAAATTTTATCATTTAGACTTTGGAAATTAATTCAGACTTTTATTAGTAGATGACATCAACTAATTGTTATCAATTTAAAAGATCCTTTTGATGTACAAACCTTTTTTAGATAGGGTGACAACTTCTTCCTTGGTCTTGCAGGCCTCTAGCATCGTGATATCTGCTCCAGCTATGAAACATCCTGGTTTACCAGATATTAGTACAGCTGCCTCTATAGCTGGATTTGAGTCTACTTCATTAAGTATGTTGTTCACCTCATCCATTACTGCAGTGTTTAATGAATTAACCTGTAACAATTTAATTATGCTTTTATTGAATACTAGTTGCATACTCATGCGTTGCAATGTGTTCAATTAGGAACAAAACTGATTTTTGGGCCAGGATTCCTCTTGAGTGTCTGCATAAGAACATACCAAAGTTTCATCACAATTTGACCAGTGGTTTTGGACTGCATTTTTTAATTATGTAGGTTTTCATTTAAGATGTTTTTATTGTGTAGTTTCTTTAGTAGTGTTGCATAATATATGTTTTGCTGTTGGTTTTATGTTAAATTAAAATTAAAAAAAACGTAATTGGGTTTAAAAATAAAAACATTGCCTGCATTTGTAGTTCAAGTTCAATAGACTTTATTGGTTTATTTATTTATTATAGCCTTCGTTCAAATTTTAAATTTTCTTTTTCAAACAGTTAAGAAAAATTTATGTTTTTATTTTAATCTGTGTGCCCTTTGGCAAAGGCCTCCCCCAACACTCTCTAGTCCTGTCTCTCCTGTGCCATTCTAGTCCAGGTTTTGCCAGCTGACTTGACCAAATCGTCTTCCCATTGTCTGAATGGTTTTCCTTTCTTTCTCTTTCCCTCTCTTGGGTACCACAGTGTAATTTGTTTGTTCCACTTCTCTTTTCCTCTAATTACATGGCCTGCCTCTTTCCACTTTAAAGTTCTTATTTTAAGCACCACATCTTGAGTCTTTGTGGCCTTCCTGATTTTATTGTGATTAATTTTGTCTATTATCCTCTTGCCCATCATGCTTCGTTCCATGCTTCGCTGACATGTTCGGAGTTTGGTTTGCAGAGATTTTGTGAGCGCCCAAGTTTGGCATCCATAAGTTAGGATGGGGAGTATGCAGGTGTTGAATAACTTTCCTTTGACAGAGGTGTTTATTTTTTTGTCTTTCATTACTTCCCTGTATGCCCAGTATCTCTTCCACGCATGTCCTATATGTGTCTCGATCTCCATGTTTGACATGTTGTTTACACTAATGATTTGGCCCAAATATGTATATTCATCCACATAATCAATAGGGAGGCTGTTTACCATAATTGTTTCTTTTTCCCTATTTGTTATTGCCTTGGTTTTAAAAGTGTTCATGTTTAGGCCAACCTCTCTGCTATGTATGTCGAGATCAGTTAGCATTTTTTGAAGTTCTTGGGAGGACTTAGCGAACAAAATTATATCGTCTGCAAATCTCAAGTTCGTTAGATACTCTCCATTAATTCTTAAGCCATAACCGTCCCACTCAAATTGCTTGAAAATTTCCTCGAGAGTTGTATTAAATAGTTTGGGAGAAAGTGGGTCACCTTGCCGTACGCCCTTTTCGATATTGATAATTTCTCCTTCTCTTTCTAGCCTGACTCTTGCTGTACCACCAGTGTAGATGTTCTTTATTATCCTGATGTACTTTTCTTCTACACCTTGATTCTTTAAGGCAATCCAAATCCTATTGTGGTCCAGGGAGTCAAAGGCCTTGCTATAATCGACAAAGCAGCAATAAACTGGTAAATTGTATTTAGTATTTGTAGACTTTATTGGTTACACACTACTATTTGCCCGACTTCCCAAAGTCAAGGAGGGTAATGTTTTTCGAGCGTATTTATGTATGTGAGTATGTATGTCTATTTCTTTGGCACGCACTACAGCCTAAATGGCTTGATGGATTTTAATGTATGAAATGTCATTAGATTGTGACATAGGGTATTTATTATTTCAATGCAGCATTAGCCTGAGAAAAAAAATGGGTTTCTTTCTTTTCACTTTATTTTAGGCAGGCGGGCTTTTTGTTTTTTTAATAATATATATTGCTTATTTTATATTGAGTAAAATGAAGGTTGTCAAGTAAAGGAACCAAGTATAATTGTGTGTTATTGTGGTAATAAAAATTAAATACCTATACATAAATAAAGAGAGCCTACTTGTATCCTACAATCATGTTTGTTAAAGGCCTAAATGATACATACTACATTGTTTCCTAGTGAGTATGTTCTCTTTGAACAAAAAAGGAAGACTTCATGATAACTCTGCTCTTTATTTTAAGAAGAGTAGATTGAATGTAATTTTTTAAGCATGATGATTTTATGTACAATGTAAACACTAGACCAGCATTACCAGGAGTAGCAGCCTTTATTTACTTAGGCATTACTCAGCAGGGCAGACTTATTCTCATCTAAAAGTATGCAAAGGTGCAATGTATTGCTATGATTTTGCATTGCATGAAGATCTATCACCATAAATATTATAGTTCGTGAATATATAAAGAATATTATTATAATGAATTGCTGAAGTTATGATGTACATATTGCATAATTGTGAAGCAAATAGGTATATTTATAATAAGAAATTAATAGTTACCCTAAAAACATCCTCTGCTAGATATACCTTAGGGTTTGTGGTAATTAACAGATTTGGCTGGTAGGTGAACACAGTAAAGTGCAAGTAATTCTGCTACAAGTTTTACTGGTATTCACCTCATGAGAAGTCTAAAGGAATGGGCATAGAACATGGTACTATATTCTAGTCCTAAGACTACACAATAAAATATATAAATGATGCCATAAATTAAATAAAATAAAAATAAATAAAATTTTTTGTTATTTATATTTATAAGTTTTATAAGTTCACAGTTATTTCTTTTATCAATTTAAATGATACATGAAACTATTTAATGCTGTTTTTACACCAATAACTGTTTGCAATAAATTTTATGTGGCTGATGACTTTACTTTTTGAAGTGTAATTCTATAACTAGATATTTTAATATTATATCTATAGTTATTTATGTTAACACTCTGTAAATGTGTATAATTCGCAGGTGTATCTAACCCAAAGCAGGCTTAGGATGCTGTCTCAGGCTTTAATTAAATATTACCCAAATTTTTCAACTATGGAGACATGTTAATAAACTATGAACCTGAAACTTTTTAAAAGAGATTATTGATTGCAGTCTTACCTTAACATTTGGGGAGTCAAGGGTAATCACATAAACACCATTAACTAATTTACATTTTGTATGGACCTGACTAGCTGCAGCATAATTTCTACTGTGCAAACCTGAAACAAAATATTACGAGTTTTATAACAACGCTTAGTATTAATTTAAATTATGTTTATTTTCTTTAATATTACATTAAAAAAAAAATATTCTCACAGTCACAAAAGTTGTACTAACCAGTTAAAAAAATCATATCTCTGCGGGTCCTTAAAATCTTAAGCGCATTAAATATTTTACTGTTCGACATTTTGGGAAGAGATAATAAACCTAATATACCGTAAAAAGTATTCTCTAATTAAATAATTTTGAACCCAGACTTTGAACCTAAACTTTCGACGTGATGTAGGATGGTAGAAGGGGTGAAGAGAGAGGAAGGAAGCGGGGAAGTAGCGGGTATACGTCAAGTGAAAATAGTCATATTCATTTTGCATACCAGTATTTTGAGACAATTTTTATTATTCCCTTCAAAACTTGCAGGTGTATTTGATCCAAGCACAGACTTAGACAATGAGGTTGTTTAGAAAATCAAATTTTACGCCATCTGGTGGCGCTACTTATGTGAAAGGTCTTCCATTCACAAATATTCAAAATCAAAATTCATTTGCAGTTTGTAATTAATAAAATCGGTTGCGGTTGATTGGTTGATTGAAAGTGCTTTGAGAGGTGCCTGAACCCAACGCCTCAGTGCTGCCAACCAACCAAATGGCGCTCACGACCTTTTTAAAAAAAATTATTTGACATAAGTGGCAATCGCCAGGACAAATAGCAAAACTGCTTGCCGTTGGGGCAGAAAGGTAAAGTAGCGACCACGAAGGAACCAGAACTCGCATTGTGGGCAGACCCTTCACAAGATGGACTGATGACGTGCTACGGATGGCGGGTAACCCATGGATGAGGGTGGCTTACCACACCGGTGCGGCCGCGGCCTAAGTGGTAAAAATTGGTAGCGGTCTATGTTCAGCAGTGGACTTTTTTCAGCTACCAATGTAAAGGAAACAAACTTATTTTTTTCTATTTCTATAAACAAATCAAAGAAACAAATATAAGTTGATCTTAAAATTAATTCTCTCAATGCACTTTAAGCTGAAATCAGTCTTTTAATTATTATTTATTTATTTTTAGCGGTTTATGAAACATACAGTACTATAATTACAAAAAGTATGAAACACTTTTGCTAGCAATGTCACTGTAAGCTGCAGTTAAACACAAGAAATATTAAAAAGAAACTAATTAAAAAAAAAACTTGCTAATAAACATTCTAATTAGTCCATTTGAACTAAAGGTAATTAACAATTTATAAAAAAAAGAAAACCTTAAAATATAGATACATATATTTTTTTTTTTGTTTATTAGCAATCAGTCGCAAGACTACAGACGACTAGATTTGGTGTGCTCCGCACCGTCACTTTGGTCCACAGCGAACCATATTCGATCGTGTGGAGAGGTCCGCTGGACATTATTATTATTATTATCTGTTACGCGGTGTACTCCGCACCAAGTTCGATCGTGTGGACGAAGCACCGGACCGTTTACCGCTTTAGTCGTAGATCTACTTCCGAATGTGCAGCATGTGTCCATTTTTTGTTACATATCAACTCTTGTTTTATCATTGTAATTTGTTTCAAATTATAGCGTATATTTACGAGGCTTTTTAGCAATTTCTACGGGTTCCACTAGTGCAAATACTTCATTTTCATTATGGCGTCCGAGCACGATGATGTCAATATTACGGAAAAAATATTAATTGTGGAAATTTTAGCATTACACATTCGAATTAAACTATAAAATTAACGATTTATTTGTTTATTTATTAGGGATAAATAAACACCAAGAATCAGTTACATGGTAAATATTACATTGAAGTTATTCATTTAACTGTAGCAAGCACATAACCCACACTATTGTCCACATGGCAAGTAGGTACACATAAAAATATAAAAAGAAAACGAACAGACTACTTCTACATCGGTTACGATTCTTATAATATATTTATTTAATAGTGTGAAAGAGCAAATAAATAATTTAATTAGTTTTTCAGGTATATTTCTGGCCTTTTTTTTCGTTTCATTAGTGGCGGCGGTGACGTAGCTGCTATTGCCAAAAGAAACGCCATTTTATTTTCTTTGGAAATTGTAGACATGGCACGAGTTACACATCCAGCAACGACTAGTCCACAGAGTAGACTGGACCGTGCGATGAGTTGTCCGGTCGTCCGTCTGTTGCGCGGAGCGCACCGCACCATCACTTTGGTGCGACCGTATCAAATCCGGTCGTCTATTAGCACTGTAATGATTACAAGTGTAAGGTATCTTGAGTATAACCTCAGTCGATGGACGTAATTTACTAAACAACTTTGACAGCCTCGGTGGTGTAGTGGAAGCGCAAACGACTGTTGTGCACAAAGGTGCGGGTTCAATTTCCGCTCAGTTCAAGTATTTGTGTGCATGAACATGACTCTTGCGTTAGTCCGAATGTTTCTATGTTCTATATTTATTAGGTACTGGCTTCCAAGGCGCGGTTTCTTCCACGTATTTGCTTACTGCTCTGCTCCCGTCGCCAGTTGCGTAATGTTACGTAGCCTGTAGCCTTCCTCGAGAATTGGGCTATCATACGCAAAAATATTTTTACAAATCCGACTGGTAGTTCCAGAGATTAGCGCGTTCAAACAAACAAACAAACTCTTCCGCTTTATATAATGGTATAGATATACAAGTATTTACAAAAAAAAAATTAAGCATATTTATCTGCATTCTAGAACCTAAAACAGGCTATTAATAAATGCTTACTTTGGGTCTAGATGGCATTGTGTAGTTGTGGTGTTATTATTATTATTATCTCCTTAATTTATTACATTTCACAAAAATTACATTTTTATATTTTATGTATATAAAAAAAACATATATTTAAAAATATAAAATTGGAGACCCATCGGCACCGGGCTCCAGAGATAGGAAACTACCCACAATATGTGCCGTGTCGAGCAGCACTTCTTCCTGGATTATTAATTTTTATTCTTCTAATTAGTTCTAATGTTTACTGCTCTCGGAATGACGACTTACTAACATATTATTAGTTTTATTGTAGTAGGCAGGAATCGCCGACTATTAAAGCCACTTTTTGTGATTAGTCTGATTCTTAGAGCATTGCTAAGTGTATACGCATAGAATACCCAGTAACTTTTACATTGCCCCTTCGTAACCCACTTAATACTTTTAAACCCAAACTGGTTTCGGTTCCAATAATTAAAATTATACACATTTAATAATAGTATAAATTGTTGTATTAAGTAGTACTACATAATATATTTTAGTATCACCTATTTTGTCACTAAATTTTAGTGCGAAATATGAAGCTGCTGCTTATTTTTTACTAAAGAATCGTTCCAAGTTTGCGGAATTAATGAAAGGTCTGGTTCCACTTTAAGTCGGTAAAAAAAAAAAAAATCACTGTGACTGAGTTGTCACAATGACGACATTAATAAATTATGAAAAAAAAAAAAAAAAAAAAAAAAGGCGGGAAACTTTGAAAGTGAAAAGGCGCGTTTTCTCTATCAAATTTACGAAAAAATTCACAATTTGTATTATAAACAATATTTTTGTAAATATTTTTGTTAAATAGACTGTTCATAGTGTACATAGTAAATTAGTAACCCGAAATGGGTAAAAAAAGGCGGAGGAAGGACGAAATGTCCTATGCT
This sequence comes from Parascotia fuliginaria, assembly GCA_963082885.1. Classification (NCBI taxonomy): domain Eukaryota; kingdom Metazoa; phylum Arthropoda; class Insecta; order Lepidoptera; family Erebidae; genus Parascotia; species Parascotia fuliginaria. Next base: position 13,734,331 of record OY720171.1, read on the forward strand.
GACTCGCCGCAACAGCAGCAGTTAGCTGAATCTTCGGACTCCGATTCAGCGGAGTCAACAGAAAGCTGCAAAGACACAACAAAGGATAAGTACGCCATTTACAAGGTAAAAGGATACAATCGTAAATATCCCGAGGAAACCAAGCAGACGGACCTCATAGTCTTCCTGGCTCATCACGAACAAAATGCAACATTTAGCGATAGGGATCGTATGGCCCTATCAAAAGGTTTACGAGAGCATGGAGTTTCAGGCGTCATGCATCTACGTACTATAAATAAGTACAAAGTCGGCATAACATTTGACCTGCCAAACAACGCCAATATGTTTCTTCAAAACAAAAAGTTGTTAGATCAGCTGTCTCTTAAGGCAACTATACCCGCTGGAGATACCGAAATAACGGGAGTACTTACTTCGGTTCCCGTGGAAATGTCCAACAACCAAATTTTTTTAATTGATTGGCAGCTCTAAAAACGTAATACAAGTTAGGCGCTTCATGCGCAGGGTCAGAGGTGACGCTGGTGTAACTTTCGTCCCTACACAGGCTGTCGCAGTAACCTTCGCGTCCACTATTCTTCCTCAGTACATTTACTTGGACTCATGGCGTCACGAAGTTAGTAAATACATACCACCAGTAAAACAATGTCTTAAGTGTCTGCGGTATGGACATATTGCTAAATTCTGTCGCAATACTGAAGTATGTTCAATTTGTACATTAAACCATAATTTTAAGAATTGTCAGGTTGACCCAAAAGATGCTAAATGCGCAAACTGCAAAGGTAATCATATAGCTATCTCCTCATCTTGCCCAATTAAAAAACAAAAAGTTGAAGAAAATAAAATTAAGTCACGAAGTGTCACTTACTCTGAGCTCTTTGACGCTAATACATTCCCAGCTTTAACTGCTCGAACTTTAGATGTACAAATTAATAATCTAATGAAATCCGATAAATTTATAAGTACTTTAGTGAAACAATTACAAAAATAGTTACATCTAAAGATGTTCCTATTAATTCATCATCAATTAAAGAGGTTTTAAAAACAACTATAAGTAAGAAATTTCCATCATCCTCATAATGGATTTGTCAAACTTAAATATAGTTCAATGGAATGCACAAAGTCTTAATAGCAATAAACATATATTTATTCATTTCCTCTATGCACAAAATATACATATAGCAATAATTTCTGAAACATGGTTCAGACCTGATCAGTCTTTTAAAATAAAAAATTACAATATTGAAAGGAATGATTGTGGTAACAAACACAATGGAGTTGCAATTATAATTCATGAAAGCATTACTTACACTAAAATTAACACTTATTTTGATAATTCTTTACAAAACATTTGTGTGAAAATTAAAATTAAAAATAAAGAAATAAGTATAGTCAGCTTTTATAGCCCCCTAAACTCTAATCCAGTTTTTAATAAAGATGATTTTGATTCATTGGTGAAATCTATTCCTGGTCCTTTTATATTTGCTGGAGACTTTAATGCCCATCACACTTCCTGGGGATGCGTTTCCGACTCTCCAAGAGGTAGAGAAGTCTTAGAAGTCATTGACGAAAATAATTTGGTTCTGCTTAATGATGGTCAAGCAACAACTGTTGGTTCTCTAACATGGCGTCCCAATGCACTGGATTTATCGTTGGTTTCATCGTCGTTGGCACTTAATTGTGAATGGTCTGTACATGATAGTCCTCTTGGTAGTAGTTATCACATTCCTGTAATCATAAAAGTAATGGTTAGCAGAAACAAAAACAATGTTTTTTATGGGAATTGTTTGAATGTTAAACATTTGCCCATTCACCCAAATTATAAACTCGTAGATTGGCGAATCTATAGCAATTGTGTGGAAGAATTGCTAATTGATTTTCAAATAGATAATAAAAGTCTTCTTAATTCATATTCTCAATTTTGTTCTATTTTGCGCACAGCAGCTGCTAATTCCAATAATTTAAATGGTCATGTTATCACAAATACCACCAATCACACATGCAAAAAAAATAAGATTAAAGGACCTTCTCTTCCTTGGTGGAATCAAAAGTGTACAGAGGCTGTACTAAATTTCAAAACAGCATATATAAATTTTAAAGAAAATCCAACAGAAGAAACCTATCTTCAATTTAAAAGACTCCGGGCAGTTAAAAAACTCATTTTAAAAACAGAAAGACAAAAGAGTTGGTTTTCTCTTTGTGAAACTTTTAATAGATGCACACATTTATCCATTGTATGGAAATTTATGCGTAAATATAATAAGACATATAATTTTAATATTCATGAAAATGACGCATGGGTTTTAGATTTTTTAAAGAAATACACTCCAGACTTTGTGCAACATTCTTCAAAAACTCTCACTGACAGAATTAATTCCAAAAATAATTTTCTACTTAATCCTTTTACAATTAATGAATTAATATCTGCAATCTCCTCCCGAAGAGATACTGCTTATGGTCTTGATGGAATACCATATATCTTATTTAAAAAACTAAGCACTGCAAGTTTACAAACATTTCTAAAAATACTTAATTTACTGTGGGAAAATAATGTTATACCTCAAGATTGGAAAGTAGATTGTCTTGTACCAATTTTAAAACCAGATAAGCCAAAGTTATGTCCTGATTCTTATCGTCCCATAGCACTTACTTCTTGTGTAGGAAAGTTATTTGAACAATTGTTGAAGCAACGTTTAGAGTTTTACATAGAACAAAACAATATCTTACCTTCTAATCAATTTGGTTTTCGTAGGAATCGGTCTGCTAGGGAAAGTGTCTGTCAATTACAGCTCGATATTCATAACTCTTTATTGGCAAAAAAAAATTTGGTTGGAGTTTTCTTTGATGTTGCAGGAGCTTTTAATAGTGTAAATATAGATATTCTCTGTCATGAATTATTGCAAATAGGAATTCCTGTAAAAATTATAAATTGGATTAAAAGTTTTCTGAGCAATAGAGAAGTATTTGCTAAATTTAATAGACATCTCTATGGACCTAGACTCTCGTCAAAAGGAGTTTGTCAAGGCGGTATATTATCACCTTTAATATTTATATTGTAACGGGTGGCGCAAAAGTAAAGACCCTATTTGGTTCAGCTATAACATTTTTTCTAAATTAGAAAACTAGATTTAGATTTTTTTAAATGTATATTTGTGCCATTAAATTTCGTACCATTAGGATTTAAAGATGATGTCTTTTAAATGGTGACCTCCAGAGTTGATACACATTTGAGCCCTATTTATGACATTTTGCATAACTTGCCGTAACACTTCCTGCGATATGTTCGTTATTTCTTGACGAATGTTTTCTTTTAGAGCTGCGAGAGTCTGTGGCTTGTTCACATACACCCGAGATTTCAAAAAACCCCAAAGAAAGAAGTCTGGACTGGTCAGATCGGGTGATCTTGCAGGCCAAGGCAAATCGCCAAAACGAGAGATAACTCGGCCTGGAAAAGCGTCCCTCACTAAGTCCATAGTGTCGCGCGCTGTGTGTGCCGTAGCGCCGTCTTGTTGAAACCAGATGTGCTCCAGCCCCAATTCGTCCAAACTGGGTATCAAAAACTCACGTAACATGGTTCTGTAGCGTTCTCCAGTGACAGTAATCGCATTGCCTCCAGCGTCTTCGAAAAAATAGGGTCCGATCACTCTGTCAACACAGATGCCACACCATACAGTAACTTTTAGTGGGTGTAGAGGTGTTTCTTGAATAATGCGCGGATTATCAGTGCCCCAGAACCGAGTATTCTGCTTATTGACATGCCCTGAGAGATGGAAATGCGCTTCGTCACTCATAACCAATTTTGAAGGAAAATCTCATAAATAGGGCTCAAATGTGTATCAACTCTGGAGGTCACCATTTAAAAGACATCATCTTTAAATCCTAATGGTACGAAATTTAATGGCACAAATATACATTTAAAAAAATCTAAATCTAGTTTTCTAATTTAGAAAAAATGTTATAGCTGAACCAAATAGGGTCTTTACTTTTGCGCCACCCGTTATATACGTAGATTAAATCTTATTTTAGGGTCTCAGGTTAAAAATCTACAGTTTGCAGATGATTTGGTTGTTTATACATCTGGGAACAATTTACCACAAACCATCCAAATAGTCAATGATGCATTGGTAAATCTTTATGAATATTTTTCTTACCTTGATCTAAATGTTAATCTGTTCAAGTCCAAAGTTGTTATGTTTGGTAAACAGTGTCATAATATGCCCAATGTGCTTTATAATAATTGTGCATTACCCACTTCACTTGAGGTTAAATTTTTGGGGGTTCTTTTTTCATATAATCTAACCTGGAATAATTACATAAAACATATAATTAGCAAAGTAATTAAAGCTTATAATGTACTGAAATCTTTGTCTGGCTCATATTGGGGTGCAGACCCAAAAATTTTGTTACTGTTGTATAAATCATTAGTTCGTAGTCATTTTGAATATGGTTTCTATTGTTTTGCTGCAGATATTAAAATTGTAAATAGTTTAGATGTACTTCAAAATAAATGCTTGCGTGTAATAACTGGAGCATTCAGGAGTACTCCTATAAATGCAATGCAGACTGATTGTAATATCCCACCATTAAGCATTCGTTTTAATTACTTAAAAGAAAGATTTATACTAAAACTTTATAGTGTATCTAATAACAGTCTATTGGTCAATTTGTTACACTCGATTACTCCTTTAGTTTCTGTAGTATTCACTATCGCGTCTCACTCGTTCCAGATTATTCGGCTCGCCAACGCACCACCACTCCCGCGTGTTCTCCTGTCAATGTCATCCCCGGACATAGACTAGCTCACACTGTGACGTATGCGCACGAGACAAATAACAGACACAACCACATACACTACATCCCTTCCTTGTTTTATTATATTTTATTTTTTGTACATCGGAGTATACAGGTGTAGTTAGCTAAATAATAAATACATTTTGATTAGTATAAATCTTTATTAGATCTTATACCTATAATACGTTTTAATAATATTATAATAATATTTAAGGTGTATTTAAGTATCTTTTTAATCTTGTTTTTCGTCTTCATTATTCCCATCTTCATTTCCTTTATTAATTTCCCATTTGCCCTCAATTCTTTTCAAATGCACTACGTTTCTCCTCGATAATTGTCCAGTAGAATCATTTCGGACCTCAATATCTCCTCCCGTACTTTTTTCCACAGTATGTGGAGTAGGATCATAATTTAGGCTTAATTTGTTGTTCTTACTGATGTTTTTCATGTAGACTTTATCGCCCGGTACTAAATCACACTCTTTTGCTTTTCTTTTTCTATTTGCATAGTCTTTTCCAAGCTGTTTCCTTTCTTTGTCGGTATCTCTCACTTCTGAGTCTTCTGGTTGACGGTCGAAGTCACCAATCATAGAAATCTTGTCACGAAATTGTCTTTTAAAGAATAGTTCTGCAGGTGGTTTGCCAGTCACACTGTGTGGTGTACTGTTGTACATGGTTAAATAATCCTCCAAACCCACTTTCCAATCTCCATTTTCAACTTGGCTGATCTTCAGACGTTTCAGAATGTCCCGGTTCTGGCGTTCGACCTCCCCGTTCTGTTGTGGCCAGTAAGGAACGGTGTTAAATAATGTAATGTTCCTATCTTTACAGAAATTCTTAAATTCTTCACTGCAAAATTGCCTGCCATTGTCTGCAGTTATTGTCGCCGGATTTCCTAGACGGCTAAACATTTCTTCCAAGATTTAAATCATGTCTAAACTGGAAATTTTGCGAATAATCTTAACTTCCTTATACCGGCTAAAATAATCTACTACCACTAATATAAAATCACCATTCGGAAGAGGTCCCATTAAATCTAAGGCTATATACACCCATGGCTCATTCGGTAATTCTCTTCTCTTAAGGGGATTTGGTGGATTTGGAGCTGATACTAAGGTGCACCCTTTACATGCTTTTACTAGGGATTCAGCATCTCTGTCATATCTCGGCCACCACACTTTAGTTCTCAATCTAGCCTTCATTAGGACTATTCCAGGGTGACATTCATGGGCTGCTGCGAGGACTTGATTCCTTAATTCACTTGGTATTACTATCTTGGTCCCTCTTAATAAAATTCCTTCATACCAACCGAGCTCGTTTTTAAATGGCATGTAATTCTTTACTGTATCGTCCCAAGTATTATTATATATACCTTCCTTGACCTTCATTATCTCTTGATCTTCACTTGAGTATTTTATAATTTCTTCCAACGACACAGCGGTGGGTTTTGACATCTCCACTATTTGGCGTATCTCGTCTTCAACTGCGTTCTTCATGGTTTTTTCTAGCTTGCACAATCTAGATAAGCTATCTGCAATGTTATCTTTGCCTGGTTTATAAACGACTTTAAACTCGTATGTCTGTAGTCTCAAAATCCATCGCTCTATTCTAGAGCATGGTTTGGCCTTGGGCCCAAATATAACCTCGAGAGGCTTGTGATCTGTGACTAGCTCGAATTGTTTACCATATAGGAACACGTGGAAATGCTCCACTGCCCATACTAAAGCCAGTGCTTCTTTCTCGGTTTGGCAATATCTCCGTTCGCAATCGGTCAATATCTTGTGGCCATATGCAATAATTCGTGGCCCTCTTTGGTCTATTTGTATTAAAACACTACCCAACGCCACCGGACTAGCATCAGCTATCACTACCGTTCGATCATTAACATCATAATATCCTAGAGTTGGCATGGTAGCCAGAGCAGATTTTAATTCATTAAAGGCAGTTTCTTGCTTAAACCCCCAGTAATTACTGATTTCTGATGTCTTTGCATGTTTGTCCCATAACAACTCTTTGAGGGGTTCTGTTTTGGTTGCTAAGTCGGGTATCCATTTCCCGACAAAGTTAATCAGACCTAGGAAGCTCTGCAGTTGACGTATATTCATAGGTGGTCGAAATCCTTGGATACTAGACACATATTTCTGCAAAGGGGTAACTCCTTTATCCGAGAACTTATGTCCTAGAAATTGTATTTCAGTCTTACCAAATAAACATTTATCATGTCTTAGCACAACATTATTCTCTTCTAAGTTTTTATCACTATCTTTAATCTCATGTTTTGTCTGTAATTAAGTTACATCTGCATCCAGAGTCAATCAACATATGTACTTTTATCCCTCCTATTTCACAAACTCATTATCTTCATCTATTCTGAATACATAGTTTATATCATCTTTAGTTTTATTTGTATTTTTTGGGTTTTCTTTCCTGTTTTGTGCTTTGAATCTCTTGCTATTGGCTGTATAGTTATTTGTTTCGTTATGTCTTTTCATAGGTAGCCTAGATCTACAAAACTGTCGAAAATGTCCTCTTTTACCACATTTTAAACAGTCCTTGTCCTTAGCAGGGCATTTACTATCTTGTGAACCGTGATCTTTGCTTCCACATCTACCACATTCAAAATTTTCTGCTCGGTTTTTATAATTACCTTTCAAATAACCTTTTTTCCTATTTATCTCTACTGTATTGATGTCTTGATTTTTATCTATTCCATTGCCAAAATTTTCTATTTGCCTGTTAACAGCCTCAAGTGCATTTGCCTCAGTAATTATTTTATCAAGTGTCATAGAATCGCCAGTTTGTAATATTTTCTTTCTTAATTCCATTAACAGACACTTCTCAGTTATCTGGTCTATGATTTGGTCATCTTTATCTTTAAATTGGCATTTATCAGCTTGTTGTCTAAGTCGAACAAGGAATTTTTCAAACTTTTCATTTGGTTCTTGTTTAAGCAAGCGAAATAAATGTCGTTCATAAACTTTACTTTGCTTTGGTGTGAAATAAGCATCAAGTTTATTTATTGCAGTCTGAAATATGTCTTGACCGTCTGTTTCATTTTCATCAGGAATATTGTAAAATATCTCTTGTAATTCTAAACCACCATAATGCAATAAGCTAGCTTTTTTCTTTTCATTTGTATTAATACCAGCTGCATCTAGGTATATGAACAGAGCTTGTTTCCAACGCTCCCACCTGGCACCAACAGATGTAGGTTCCCCTTCACAATCAAACCTCTCAAGGTTCAGCTGCGACATATTAGTGTGATGTCTGAAACCGACCAGATTTTTGTATATATTAATATTATTATGAATGTGTATCAATTTAATGATCAGCAATGCTGCCACCACTTTTTATGATTTGGTATGTCAGTTCAATGAATAGCAGTGCTGCAATGGTATTGTTTTTACAACAATGTCAATTTAATGACCAGCCGTGCTGCAACCATGCCACCTTTGTGACTGGGTATGTCAATTTAATGACCAGCAGTGCTGCAATGGTATTGTTTTTATAACAATGTCAATCTAATGACCAGCAGTGCTGCAATGGTATTGTTTTTATAACAATGTCAATTTAATGACCAGCAGTGCTGCAATGGTATTGTTTTTATAACAATGTCAATTTAATGACCAGCAGTGCTGCAATGGTATTGTTTTTATAACAATGTCAATTTAATGACCAGCAGTGCTGCAACCATGCCACCTTTGTGACTGGGTATGTCAATTTAATGACCAGCAGTGCTGCAATGGTATTGTTTTTATTACAATGTCAATCTAATGACCAGCAGTGCTGCAATGGTATTGTTTTTATAACAATGTCAATTTAATGACCAGCAGTGCTGCAATGGTATTGTTTTTATAACAATGTCAATTTAATGACCAGCAGTGCTGCAACCGTGCCACCTTTGTGACTGAGTATGTCAATTTAATAACCAAACTAAAACCATTCACTTAATTATAAATTATATTTTGTTTTTAATTTAATAAGTAGAGATACATAGCTCATATATTTTTGTTTATCAGTATTTTTTTTTTTCTTTATTTTTTTTTTTTTGTATGTTTTAGTCTGTGCTGATTTCAAATTATGAATGCTTCACATTTATCCATTTGAACAGTAATATAATGCAAATAATATGCAATAGAATCTTTTACAATAATTTGTACTAATTATTTTATTCTTTAATATTCATGTTACTTATGATCAAACAGAATAAGATATAATATGTATATTGGTACTTGCACTATATAATAGGTATATAATGGATGCAATAATAGTAACATAATATGTTATAGACTCTACAATACATGTTTAGCCATACCTATTATAAGTAGGTACATAATTAAGTGTCGAACCAACATAACACTAAACTTTATAATGCCAATCTAAAATAATATTCTATAAACTATAATTCATTAATATGCATAGGTGTCATCTTTATCAGTAGAATGGTTCTGGCTACTGCACAGACAACATTCCTTTGTTTGGAATGTTGTGATTCTTAGTACAACTAATAGTAAACAAGTAGGTACTTTAGGTTATTATGTCTCTGATTTAGGGTAGGTATTGAGTTTAAAGATCACATCAATAAATAATTAACACCTGCTTATCTAATTATGTTGAATCCTGTGTACCTATCGTTTTTTTTTTCAAACAATATTGTACCTACATTAGTGCAAATAATCATCGTGATTGTCATTATTTATTATTACCGAATGTAAATAACCTGGTGAATTATATATATAGCAGTATAACATTCATCATAAAGATAATCAATCGTCAGTCCAGACTTTCAGTTGCTGTAAATATGGCCAATTCAACGGATTCGTAATTATACCGTCATCCTTCTCTTTCCATATAACGAATTCAAAATAAGCGTATCTTACTTACTGGTAATTTCGATATGAGGTTTACTGAGGTTTATCCTCGTCGCCAATGTAGTATTCACTATCGCGTCTCACTCGTTCCAGATTATTCGGCTCGCCAACGCACCACCACTCCCGCGTGTTCTCCTGTCAATGTCATCCCCGGACATAGACTAGCTCACACTGTGACGTATGCGCACGAGACAAATAACAGACACAACCACATACACTACAGTTTCTAAACCAATTTTTATGATACAGGGTCTTCAAAGTTTCATAAATTTTATTCAAAATTTAAATATCTATCAATCCAAACATATTTTGCCTTGCTATGAAGGAACTTTTATCGGTAAATTTCCAGCAATTAATGTAATTCTAAAGAAAAAAAAAGAATTGTCCACAAAAGAGGAAGTAAATGCAATGCTATCAGAGTGGTCAGATCATAAATTTGTTTATACAGATGGTTCTAAGAATGATAAGGCTGTGTCTTTTGCCATATATGAGCCCTCCTCAAATATAGGCATTGGCAGAAAAATTGACAAAAATTCAAGTATTTTTACAGCTGAAGCTGTTGCTATATTGAGTGCTTTGAAACATATTGAAAATTATAATTCAGGACATAACAAATGGGTAGTGGTAAGTGATAGCATGAGTGTTCTGCAAAACTTGTCAAACAACAAATTAAATGCTAACACAAATTATATAATTTATTTAATAAAGCAGTTATGGGTGGAATTATATCAATCAAATATTGTAATTAGTTTTGTGTGGGTGCCTTCGCACATTGGTGTTGTAGGGAATGAAAAGGTAGACTATTTAGCCAAAAAGATTGTTGATTTGGAAGAACTAATTCCTAATTCTGACCCTGATATGGATGTTTCCATACCACCTACAGATGCAGTTAGTCTTTTAAGACAGCGCATGTGTCGCGAGTGGGGGAGACATTCATACCAGTGCACTCAGGTTGAAAATAAAGGTACTTGGTTTGCCACTCTAGACGTTCAAATAAACTCCATACCTTGGTTCTGCAAGTATAACAGATTCATAAATAGAAAATTTTATTCAATTATCAGTCGTATGCGTTTTGGTCATTGTCGTTTAAATTATCATCTTCATCGCCTTAGAATGGTCAATTCTCCTAACTGTGAGTATTGTCAATCACAAGAAGTTCAGTCACTGCATCATATCTTTTTCCAGTGCTCATCTTTCAACATTCAGCGCCTTGTGTTGTCGGATGAGCTGCTTAAAATTTATAATAATCCTGACGAGGTCCCGCAATGCATTCAGGAGCTACTTAAGAATGTCTCAGTTTATATATACTTGTACAAATTTATAGTAGAGACTGTAAATGATATTTAGTTATAATAAGTTTTCGTGTATTTAATAATATTATTTGTTTTAATAGTAATACTTATTAACTTTAGGTTTAATTCTTAAAAATGTAAAGTAAACAATTAACTAGGTACTTATGGAGACAGCTCGGAAAATAGGACAAAAATATTGAAATATATGAAATAAAAGTAGATCGATGAATTGAAGACATACAAATTTACAAAACGATTGTCTTAGAAAAAGGAGGTTATTTACCATGACATTGACAGTAAAATGACATGAATAATGATTTTGGACAAAAATAAAATTACTCTATTAAAAAATGGGTTAAATACGAAAGACAAAATAAATAAAACAAACAATACAATGAGTGTATAAACGAAAGACATTATTTTTACAAACTTACCACGTAAGAAATCCTACACGGAAGACTAGGCAGTATGGTCGAAAGACTATAGCCTGCCCTTTGGGCAAATAAAAAAAAAAAAAAAAAAAAAATTTATAAATTATTAAATGACAACTGCCAAAATTTATAAGTACAAAATGTACATCTAGATTTTTAAAGTTTCTATAACATCAGTATCATTCACGTCTCAATAAATTATGTAGATTTATCTATCATTCTATACATTATTTACTATTGTATTACCATATCAAGAAAAAAAATTATCTACTCCGCATTAGCAGCACATCCATCAAGTTAAAAAAGCAAAAGAATTAGAAATGCAACGTGTTTATTATTACAATAAATATTAAGTTCTAATGATCAAATTCGAAACGTGCTCCTCATTTACTTAAAAATTGATTGTAATGTAACACAGGTATGTTTGTTTCTAGAACCTTTAGCATTAGTTTTGTAATATGGTTATACTCTGTAGTTCATATCTAGTTCAATGTAACTAATAAAATACTGCACAAAATCAGGCAAAGATACTATGTTTCTTAATGTTAATTTTTTATTGAGCCCTTATCTTACGGAATGTGTTAGTAAATAGGGCCTCAAGCTAAAGGGTACATTAAAATAATTTACCTCATACATGATAAAATATTTTTTTCAAATAGTTATAAAAATATTCCCTTTACTTACATTAAATTTTTTTTTAATGGTTATAAATATATTCTCTTTACAGCACTCCCTCGTTAACATCGTGTAGTGGACTTTTTTTTTTTCATACATAGTTATTATAGTATTTTAGTTTCATGTTGATTTTTACTATTAGTAATAAAATCTATTTTCTCTATTAATTCTAAATCATTTCATATTTTTCTTTAGATCCTTGTTTTTTTTTCAGATAACTGTATCAAGGCTCAGTGGAGTTGCTATTTAGAATATTTGTTTAGCAGTTGTATGTAATAAAAAACAAAATGCTGCTTCTGAAACTTAATTCAATTAGTAATAAGCAATTAAGAAAGCTCTTAGAACATAGTGTTTATCTTGCAATAGTATTGATACTTATACCTGCTTTCCTGTATTTTGAACTATGTGTAGTATTACCTGTAGTTGTAGAACAATGGAGTTTAGCTTTTTTCGTTCATCTCTTCTGTGCAAGCTTTTTGTTAATAAATATAATTGGGAATATGATTTATGGTATGTTCACAAACAGCACAATTAAGGGCAAAAGCCTCGAAGGTTTTAATAAGGATGATTGGACATTTTGTGCTGTTTGTGAATGTTTGAGGCCACCTCGCTCTTGGCATTGTAATGTTTGTGACATTTGTGTACTTAAAAGAGACCATCATTGTACCTTTTTTGCATGTTGTGTTGGCTATTATAATCAAAGATATTTTTTGTTATTTACTTTTTATATTTTTGTAGCTATGGTCTATGGTCTCATTTATAATATTAAGTTTATTTCAATGTTTGTCTCATGGAACCATGGACTTATAATAGTTAAGTTTCTTTTTCCTATGGCTAGTTTTGTGCTCGATTTTAATGACGAAACTGTTTATGTAGTGTTAGTTGTCATTAATGCTTTAGTTGGATGTTTTACAGGATTTTTGTTCTTTTATCATTTTAATAACATATTAAGAGGTAGAGTGGTACCTGAGACTAGTACTTACACTAAAGATTTTATTTACAATAAAGGGTGGAAATTGAATATAATCGAAGTATTTGGTGCTAGATGGTATCTAACTTGGCTTTCACCTTTCATTCATAGTAAATTGCCTGGTAATGGCATAGAATGGCATTGTGAAGATAAGAGCAAATAAATATAAATTACCAAAATGACCTGCAATGGCTAGTAACAATTTCACTTTTTGAAGGATACTTTAGTGCCTTAATGCTATCTCCTATAAGTGGTAGAGTACATGACGTATGAATGACATACATACAGAAAACATGTTGTACTTACTAAACTAATAAATATAAAATGTAGGTGGAAACTTAAGTTTTATAAAATTATACAATTTATATGTATATAAAATAACATTATCTATAGATACATCAATATTATCATGTGATTGTAAAAGTAAAGGAAACGAGATATGATACTATGGTGATAATGGTGATCCAACATCGTAAATTTTAGTGGTCTATTTTAAAACCATTGCATCATGCTTGTTAATAACACGTACATAGTACCTATATAAGTTAAAGAAAGCGATGGCTTTAACTCTGTGGCATTAACTTCATAAAGGTGCTGCTGAGAATTGATAGTTCTAAATTTTATTAAAGTACTTGACCGTCACTGGAAGCTTTATATTGAGAGAGCATTTCCGTTTCCGTCAGTTTATTACCAGATTTAGTGCGTGTAATGACCTACTCAGTGGCGACACCTGGCGTTCACGCGCCAACTTAGTTTTCATAAAATGTGGCGAGTGAATGTTTGACCATTGGCGTTTTAGTTTCCGTCGAAACAACTAGTGCGCATAAACTGTCCCTACGGGCATTTAAAAACGTTATTAAAATTTTGATATTTAAATTTAAATAACTAAACTGTTAATTTCTAGTTAGTTCTAATTTTCTATTTCTATTTTGAATAATACGTGGTGATATAATTTAAATAATATTCCATTAGAAACAACGCGTAAGTAACTTATGATGGTATAAAGTGATTCCTAGTTCTAATTTTGAATAATTCAACAATGACCTACTTTTGATAGTGATCATTATATTTAACGGTTTTTCCGTTCGGATCACTATATTATCGATAAATACCCGTTATTATTTACATAATAATGGTCCTATTGCAGGTAATTGTGTAAATAGTTTTATTTTGTTGCAAGCTAACATGAATTCTTTTACAGTAATGAATAGTGAAGATGAATCTATTGCCGAGCCACATGTTGTGGCTGGGCCAAGTAATATGAGCAAACGCAAACGAAGCAGTTCCAGTAGTAGTAGCTCGAGCAACAGCAGTTCAGAATCTTCATGCTCTGCGGGTAAACGAAGAAAAAGATCCCGCCATTCTCGTCGTAAGAAGAGCAAACGATATTCTGACCGGATGATGGAGAAAGTTCTCAAGGAAATGGGTGAGTTACGCAAACACATTTTTACAAATAATATTGATACAGCCTGCCATGACAATGTATCACTATGTTCAGAAATTAGTGGAGAACTATATGATCAATGCACAAGCAATGAATATAATGATTTGAACCCTAATTTTACCTTTAATATCGAGACTAAGCTGAAGGAACCGTTAGTTCCAAAAACATCCGATAGCTATTTAAAAATGTTAGTCGATGTCCAGCGTTTGGGTAGTACATCTTGGTCAGATATAAGATATGCTGATACGCAAAAACTGTATAATCACACTCCGGGTTTTATCAACCTAGAGACAAACGAGGAGGTGAAAGTATATGATACATTACGTCACCTGACACACAGTGAAAAATCCTATGCAGCTTTAACGTACTGTGTCTTAAAACAAAAAGAAACTCTACAAGATAGTGTTCGTACCCTTCTGTCGTGGGCTAGAGATACCAATATTAATTTTGAAAATTTGAGTGTAAAGGTTAATGAATTATTCCAAAAGGGAGAGTTAAATAAAATTTCTTCAGACCTATTGCAAATGGTCTGTGGTCATCGAGCTGAATGTATAGAAATGCGCCGAGAGACCATTACTAGCAAAGTTCGCGAACCAATCTTAAAAGCAGCGCTAAATAAAATTCCACCCTCATCAACTGACATATTTGATTCTACACTATTTACAGCAGCTTTAGAAAAAGCTGGTGGGGTACGAAAGGCATTCTGGCCTTTAAAAACTGATAATTATTCTTCTCAAATAAAACCAAATCAATCTAATCGCCGCTCCTCGCGGGGGCAATTCTTTAATAGATCCACAGTTCCATCGCGTGGAGCTCACTGTACTCAAGCAGGCTTTTATAACTGCAACCACCCACCCTCGCGGGGTGTATTCCAACATCCCAACTACCCTTGCAAAAACCAAGGCCAATATGAAAATTATCAACATGAAAATTATAATAACGTCAATAAAGGATCATTTCATAACAGAGGCTCGCGGCCCGAACGTGCAAATAACCGAGGACGTCCACATGTCCCAAGAGGTTCAAAAGATTCACAAAAAAGACATAAACAATGACTCAAAGCTGTTTCAGGCAGGTCAGTTAACACACTACCAGTCTCGATGGATAGAAATGGGAGCGTCAGAAATAATAATAAAATTAATTCAGGGATATCGCATACCCTTTTGTCAAAAACCGCCACTTGTTTATCCGAACATAATCACAAATCCCTATCAAACTCCAATTTCAACAGAAATGTCTGCAATTGTAGACAAAATGAAATTACAAGGTATTCTAAAAGCTGTCCAGCCTTCACCGAGCTTTATATCTCCCCTATTTTTAGTACCAAAACCCGACGGTTCGGCCCGTCCGATATTCAATCTCAAAGCACTAAACAATTATGTAAAAAGCGAACCATTTCATTTGATAAACATATATCGCATCCCCAACTTTCTTCAACCTCGAGACTGGATGTGCAAAATCGATCTATCTCAAGCTTACTTTCATTTAAAAATAACGAAATCTCACCGGCGCTTTCTACGCCTGATATACAAACAAGAGTTGTTAGAAATGACGTGCCTTCCATTCGGTTTAAGCACGGCTCCCAAAACCTTTTCCATACTCACAAATTGGGTAGCGCAAACACTACGAGAAAAATGGAACATGCGAATCATTGTTTATCTAGACGATTATCTACTTGCACATCAGAATGCATGCAGACTTCGAGAGCATACCAATCTCGCTGTAAAAATACTACAGGATTTGGGATGGCAAATAAATTTCGACAAGTCAATACTCGAACCACAAGAAAGCATAAACTATCTGGGGGTGCTGTGGAGGCCTTGGCACAATCTGAAATCACTGCCAAAAGAGAAGACCACAATTATAATCAAAAAAGTAACCCGAGTCCTCGTACAAAAACAAATTACCGTAAAAGAGCTACAGAGACTAATAGGACTTCTGAATTTTGCCAGCTTTGCAGTCCCTCGAGGCCGACTCAATCATCGGCAATTGTTGAGATTCATGAACTCACTACCAGACAACTCATAAAAAGCACACGCTCTACCCAGAAATGTATGCAACGAACTAATATGGTGGACTCAGAATTGTCAGTTACCCACACCCCTACATTACCCTTCTCCGATACACTTCCTAGCAACAGATGCATCAGACCTAGGGTGGGGGGCTCAACTAAACAATATGGCTGTTGCGGGCACTTGGTCACAAGAAGAACGGATGCTGCATTGCAACCAAAAAGAGATGTTGGCCATATTTCACGCACTCCAGAGGCACGTTCATATACTCCACGACAGTTCCATTCTCATTCAATGCGACAACAGGACAGCTGTCGCGTATCTACGGAAAGAGGGAGGTACAAAATCTTTACCGCTGATGGAAATAACGTATCAAATTCTGAATTTACTGGATCAACATCGAATCCAATTCAGTATACATCATCTGCCAGGCAAGTACAACAGCCATGCCGATCACCTATCCCGCCACCGCCTCCCTCCCGAATGGCACTTGAAGCCGGCCTGTGTAAAAACGGTGTTTGCAAAATGGGGAACTCCTGTAATAGATTTATTTGCTTCAGCCACAGCTCACGTAGTCCACAATTATGTGACTCGAGACCTAAAAGACCGTCAAGCTCTCTATCACGACGCGTTCAGTGTTCCGTGGAACTATCCACTGGCATGGGTGTTCCCACCGCCGTTCCTAATACCGAAAGTCCTGACACATCTAAATCAGTCGACAGGTATATTTTTAATGGTAGTACCACGTTGGGAGATGGTATTCTGGCGCTCAGACCTGAAAGCACGAGCTCTTGCAGAGCCAATAACACTGAAGAAATTGCACAATCATCTCGTAGACACGGTGACAGGACTCCCGCCATCACAGGTCGAGAATCTCACACTAGAGGTCTGGAAATGTGGGGGTGGTCCGAGGCGATAAAAACATGGAGCACGGAACAACTATCACTACTTAAAAATTCCTGGCGAAAGTCAACCTTAAAGACTTACGAAGTAGCCTGGAAGCGTTGGACTTTATGGTGTAAACGTAAAAACATTGACATTAAGAATCCCACAGGTGCTCAGCTGGCACAATTTTTATCCGATCTATATTTAGTTGATAAGCTATCCTATAATACAATACTTGTACATAAATCAGTCGTATCCACATTATGCAATGTAGAAACATCGAGCCAGTTGAGTTCACATGTTCTCGTGAAACATATTTTAAAGTCAATTGCTTTAAATAACCCAAAATCCTATAAACCACCAATTTGGGACGTCAGTAAATTAATCCTGTTCTTAACAAATTACAACATTGACATAAACAATAATTTCCAAACATCACGTCATACCGCCATTTTATTGCTGCTTTGTTCAGGAAGACGCGTACATGACCTAACGCTTCTAAGAATTGACTCTAAACATTACATAAAATGTGATGATGGTATAATACTGTGGCCCCTATTTGGCTCAAAAACTGACTGTAGTAATTATAGACAGTCTGGTTGGAAACTACTTAATAATCCCAACAACCGTAACTTAAATCCTGTATTCTGGATAGAAAGAATGATAACATTGTTAAATGAAAGACGTGATACTGCAAAATTATTTAATTTATTCATTACAGTCAGAGGTGTGGCGAAACCCGCCTCGCGCACGGTGATAGCAGGTTGGATAAAAACAATATTTAAAGAAGCTGGCATTGAAGCCCCTCCAGGAAGCACTCGATCAGCTACCGCTTCCAAAAGTTGGTTAGAAAATCAGCCACTTGAAGAAATTCTCGCACGTGGTAACTGGAAGTCAGCCAATACATTTCAAAAATTTTACAGAAGAGAAATATTACAGAGTCGTAATTCAGATCTAAATGTTACACCATTATTCAAGCCAGTAAATTAGTATGCGTCTATGTACTTGATTAAATAATAAAATGATTATCTCTAAACAAATTACTTTTCCATAAATAAAAATATTTTATTCATCATTTTAAATGTATGTAACCATTTTGTTTGTTTAAAATAAATAAGTGATTTGAATTTTACTCTTTTTTATTTATCATATTTTAGTATTCTATCACATTGGCGTTATTATTACACTTAATAGACACATAGTGGCGTCACCAGGCGATAACAAACAGCCTCTCAATATAAAGCTTCCAGTGACGGTCAAGTACTTTAATAGCAGCGTTTTACCTGAAATAAAACGCATATTAAAATACTTACCTCACTGGAAGCTTTCACTTTATTCCTGCCTGGTGATATATTGAGCCAATGGTCAAACATTCACTCGCCACATTTTATGAAAACTAAGTTGGCGCGTGAACGCCAGGTGTCGCCACTGAGTAGGTCATTACACGCACTAAATCTGGTAATAAACTGACGGAAACGGAAATGCTCTCTCAATATAAAGCTTCCAGTGAGGTAAGTATTTTAATATGCGTTTTATTTCAGGTAAAACGCTGCTATTATTAATTTTCACAAAGTGATATTCATTGCCTTATTATTAGTAATGGTTAAATTTTACAAATATACATTGAAAGTATTATTTGCATTTAAGTGTTGAACTACTTACTAATTAAGTTTTAATTTATGAGCATACAGATAATGTACTTAATTTAAGGTTATTCTGTAAATTTTAAGAGGTTAACTGCCATGAAGTTTAAACATACATTGAAAAAGGAAGTTGTCCAACCTTTGGCAATATAAGCTGTGGTCTTCAGACTATTTGTTATCAGAGATTTATATATTATTAATTATTATGCACAATTTTCTTTACTTTGCATGCAGTTTAATATGAACATGTAGTTTTTTCGTTTTTGCTGTTGTCCCAATTTGCATTTGTCCTTGTGGGAAATTTCTATTGTGATACTCATGCAATAGCATTTGTATACTTCTAATTGTAATGAAATTTCTTTTATATAAGTATTGTATTTTATTTATTATTCTTCAGTTTAACATATTTCAGTAAAAATGTATGCATAGTTATTTCGTTTTTTATTTCTAAATCCTAAATATTATTTACAAATATAATCGAAAAAATTGTCTATAGCTTTTTATTGTCTGTCTGGGTTAGTTGGTAATATTTGTGCTAAGTATCTACTGCGTATTCTGTCAGACTGAGCTTGAGCGATTTCTTCAGGGTTAATAATATTCTGATCTTGAGCTGACTGGGAAGGTCTTCTTGAGTCAGTTTCCTCTTGATCTGTATAATCTTCATGGTCCAATAAATTAGCAGTTTCGTCATTTTCCGTAATTCTAGTGTGCCTGTAAAATAATTTATTAGTAGATAAATATCGCTATGCCGAAATAGCACTGGGTAAGCAGGAAAACGCTCGCAAAAACGAAAATTGATAAAAATATGCAGGCTCATTAAAAGGTTTTGATGAACGTATAATGTAAAAAATAAAACCACAGACTCCTAGTATTAGAAACGCATGATAACCGTAGACGTGACGTATACTTCTTGTATAAAACTTACGTTTTAATGGATTCCCTCATAGAAGGAGACATGTTGAGCAAACCATTGCTTGCTGAATCCATGATGTAGATAAGTACGGCCGAAATAAGAGAAACTGAAAATAACAAATCAATTATATTTGGTCCTAGGTCTCAATTATTCATGCAATTTTCGAGAAACATAATTATTATACCTACTTAATCACATTTATTGTAGGTAGGTATAATAGAATCATATGCTATTAATATAGTGCATAATAATTTTGTTTATTACGGTAGTAGATCCACGCTGGTCAGCATGAATGGGCCGGATTGTCCGAGGAAGTACTACCCTCTCATAGAAGATCGACGTAAGAGTAGTAGTATCCGTACTACTGCGTTTCGTTCGGTGAGTGAGAGCGCCGGAGGCCCAATTTCCCCCCTTTCCTCCTTCCTCACCTCCCTCCCGTAACCCCAATCCCAGCCGCCATAGTGAATGCCACCATACCAGCAGTTACAAGACGATGGCTTTTGGTCTATACTATAGTGGAATCCAGAAGTGGTGGCCACTATTGGCCACCACTTCTGGATTCCACTGACTGCTTACCATCAAGCAGAATGGAGTCACTTTGGTAGGCTAAAATAAAATAAAAAAAAGGACGCGGACATATTATCCTGTTGTTATAAATTACTTGTTAACCTAATTATAAAAATGTATTAGGTTTAAATTTTATAATTTTACTAATCAGGATAATATGGTTTATAGAAACTTTTGTACAATACTTTTAGTGTCTAATAATATAGGCATTCGCCCTATGTCTACACAGTGCTTATAAAGAATTTTCATTAGTTATTACAAAAAAAGGACTGCACTTTCTTTGGTCTATTCCACTTTGATCACCTAGGTATTAACTTACCAAATAGACATCCAAGGAAAAACATTTCCAACATTAAATATCCGTATCTGTCTACTATTATACCAGCGAAAATGATGACTGTTGCTAGACCCATATTTTGTACGGCTTGACATCTGAAACACAATATCTATTTTATACTAAGGTTTCACAAAGCATTTATTTTTTATACTTAATATTGTATAGTTACGCAGCGCGAAAGCTTAATACGAACGTTGTTGTGTTGAGAAGAGGTCTTGGTTATTTGATAGAGAACTTCATCTAGTTTTTCGACTGTTCATGCATCTTTTCTGCTACGAGTAAGTAGGTATATTAATTCGTTAATATACATATTATGTATTCTCTCTCTCTCTCTCTCTTCTTCGCAATATGTCCTTTCACCATTCAGTCAATTTCCAAGATAAACTTTCCAAAAGACCCGTGTATCTTTTTTTCTATGCAGGTAAACTATAGATTAGTCACATTGTAAAAAAAATTACTTACATTCCATAAGCAGTACCCAATTGATTTTCAGGAACAATAAGAGCCACTAAAGGCCATAAACCACTGGCTAATAACGAATAAGAAATTCCGAGCACAATCTGAAAAACAAAAACAATTTATATAACATGTTCATTTGAGCTGCTTAAAGAATATTTGAGTTGTTAGATTGAAGAAGTGCCTTGACCTTCGAAGAGCACAGTGAAAGCAAAATTCAATGCTTGATAATAAAACATCGTAATGTTAGCAGAAGGTTTTTCTTTCTTTGGCTACATGTACCTACAATTTTTTTTTTTACTTTTTGAATACATACATTATGACATAATTTATTTGTACCTATAATAGGTATTGACATTCATTACATTATATTTTTTTATCACTTAATTAGTTGTTTTGATTTGTATTGTATAATTTGAATAACACTACAAAATTATATATAAATCCATTTTGTAATTTGATAATTTGAAATGAATGTAATGTATAATCTCTCCTAATGAAAACAATACATTTATTACATTTGTACAAACAAAATATGTAACATCCCACACACTATTGTAATACTACCTATGTTTACAAATAAAGCATTCTGATTCTGATTTTTATTCTGAATAGTGGCAAATGGCAGACAACGAGCTAGAGGCGTAAGTATATGCCATAGGCTGCTTGCTCGTCCACCACCATAGGCAAAGGAAAGCATCATAAAGGTCCACCTTATACTTTATAATAACTAGCTTCCCGCAGCGCGGTTTCACTCGCGTTTTTGGTTACTGTTCTGCTCCCGTCGCCAGTAGCGTGATGTTATATAGACTTAAACCTTTCCCAAGATCTGGGCTATCATACGCAAAAAGAATTATTTCAATCCGACTGATGGTTCCAGAGATTAGCGCGTTCAAACAAACTCAGCGATTTATATAATAGCATAGATGTAGATACTCTTTACCTAATGAATAATTTAAAATGTACATACCACACCAACATACGGGTTGAAAAAAGTAAAAGCCATCGTGCAATGAGCACCGATCGTTGTCACAATACTTATTATAACCCACGTCATATTCCGTCCAGTCTTGTCAATAAGAATGCCAAAGAATGGGCTTAATGCCGCTGATAATAAATACACCATCGAATTCACGTTATTCGCTTCTTGCGGCAGGAAATCAAACTTGCGTTCGAAGAATAATCTGAAATAGGTATTATTAAAAGCAGTTAATAATTTGGTTTACAAAGGCAAAGTGGTTTAGATTTAAAGAGCATTCAACATTATTGTTAGAAAGGACCCGTATTATTGTTAGAAAAGCCCCTTATTGTTATTAGAAAAGTTACATCAACTGTCTCCCTGTTAATAAATAACAACTATAGATAATAATTTAAAATGTTATAAAGAGAAGAGGAACATTCACGACGTACATATTTCTACTTTATAAGATAGGTAGATCATAGCGAACACTTAATTTGGTGCACCTCTGCAGTGTAAGGGCCCATATTCACGATATTAGTGGTAACCTGCCGCTCATAGACTTATCATGGAGGTAGTTAGCGTCTGTTTCGGTCATACAATGTTAGCCCTAATAGATACCATATTAACATTTAATTTTTTCGAATCGAACTCACAAAAATAAAGGGCCGAAACAGGATGCGCGGCAAAGAAAAACTGCGCTGTGATTGGCTATTTCAAAGTCAAGCGTTCGAATGCACAGATGCAGCTGCACCAATTGTAGTGTGTTTATATAGGTACTAGCGAATGCCGCTCTATGAGTTGAACGTATCTGGTGCACTTTAAGCGGAATTTATCAGGGGGTTATGTGTTCCGTTTCGTTGATGTAGAACAAAGTCTCAAGTCTCGGCCATGTTTAGCGTAATATACAGTTTGTGTAGGTACATGTAGTGAATTTCATTTCAATCAAAAATTTTATATCAAACATATGAATACTTACTTTCCTAAAGCGATAAATGGAAAAATGGCTAGATAATAAGCAACACAAATTACAGACAGGAGCCAAAACACTGGTTTGAAATGTCTTATGTCTGTCAAATGGAAGGGCTCGTTGTTTTGCTGGTCTTGCCTTCCGAGTATTTTCTCGGCTCTGTAATCCATCCAGCCAAGTAACAAACCACATACAAGGGACACAAAACAAGTTAGTGATGCTGAAAACACATATTAATTCAATAAGGAATTAAAAGAAATATAATTAATAATTATTTATTAATTAATCCATCTATCTTAGTCGCCTGATAATATCTAGCAGGAGTTGCCTTTATCATAAGGGCATACAGAGTGGAAAATTTTAAAGTCAGTGGCTATATAGGAGTATAATAATAACTATAATATCACATTCATCCACATATAATATCACTCTGTATCACAAAACGTTTTACGGTAATAGATGCACGCTGGTTTCAGCATGAACGGTAGGCAGCGGCTCTTCAGCTAATAAGATAGGTAAGTACCTACCTACATATTAATAACGCCCGTGCAAAGACTAGTTTTCGGTTAGGCTCTGTGACAAAGATTCGGTAATCGATTTTGGTCGACGGCGACTGACTGACCATTCTAAATGCCCAAGTAGGATAGATGGATTAAATAATAATTGACAAATAATAATAAATATTACCAACCGATGAACAATGTAACTCCCAATCGTTCATGTCCAGCATAATAGCTAGCAACCCATCGATAAATAGGTTCCATTACCCAAAAGTTAACAGTGCTTCCAAATCGTGAAAATGACAACTGAAGTCCAAATACCATATTTAGTTCCTTGCCTTTGAACCAAAGCACAACATAATTATTCACAACTACTTGTAGAGATTCACCTCCAATTCTGTAACAAATATCCAGGCCATTCAAGTACATATCTAATTTCATATACCTACCTAAATACAGTAATTGTGTCTATGTCAATATAAACGACGGTGTCATTTGAAAATGAATTTATAACATGTCGATAGCTACTTTAATATCAGGCATGTTTAGAAATTTATTTGATATCTAAAGGTGGCAATAGGCGGTATAATGGCAAATTATTATGTTACATTGTATAATGTTAACCCATCTACTCTTGACCAACTTAACTGGCGACCCGTGACTGTTTATACTTCTGCCTACCCCTTCGGAAAAAGGTGTGATACTATGTTATGCATGTTATTTAGATATTGTAGAATGGGAGTATCCGTGTATACTTAGTAGAAGGGGAGCAGAGTATGCGGGAGCTCTGTGGCTATCATTAACCATTAATTGAAGTACCAAAACTCACCCTCACAAAGTTATTTATTCAGTACATTTACAATTCTTATCGTTACGTACATATCTATTCAAATAAATAGATCTTACCCAAACACAAATCTGCCTAGTATCATTACCCAATACGCGTTCACGTAAACACCTAAAGCAAATATTAGGGCTCCGATGAATACGATTGTCATATATATTACAGTGCCTAATCTTACGCCAAAATATCTGAAAAAGAAAATAAAATGTGTAAAATGTAATATATAAATATATTATAGCACAAAAATTAGGTACCTACACCACGCCATCTAGACCCAAAGTTAGCATATTATACCTAATTAAATACTTTTTTTTTGTAAATACATACCTACTTAATATTATACATAGAAACACCCAGGCCAATGCAAAGTCATTCATGTTCATGCACACAAATATTTGCACTGAGCGGGAATCGAACCCACGGCCATTGCGTGGCAGTCCCTACCTACACAGTACCACCGAACCACAGAGGTAGTCAATATGTACTTATTACTGACACGTTTTTTGCAACTAAAGTAAAACAAGCATACAGCCGCCCGATAGTAAGCAGTTCATTCGCAAAAAGCGCGGGTTTCACTTCATTATCGTTTCGAATATTTCCCACATCTACTTAAACATTTTAATAGTAAAGTTTAGAACGAGGCCAAATGGGTTGGTGATTAATAAAATACGGTATTTTTTGTAGTTCGAAACGAGGCATGCAATAGTAATAACCAGTTTGCTATAGCTGATAATTAACTTAAATTTATGTGATTATTTTCAGTCTTTAGATAGCATAACTTCTATTACTGCACCTTTTTGTTTAAAATGAAAGAAAGTACAAAATTATTTGCTACTGTATAGCTGTTGCCCGCCGCTTTGCCCGCGTTATACATTGACGATTTTTCATACAAACTTTCAACCACTTTATTTTCGTGGGAAACGCATTAAGCTAATTTATGCTTTTAGCAACCCAATTAGTACTTCACATGAGATTTAACAGGGTATTAGTTAATTTTTGTTGATCAGCCTTTCAGAAACTGGGGGTATGAATTAGTATAGTAGTAATAAAGGTAAGTAAATGTAATTTGAATAACATAACTTTAAGTATAGACATTGGTCGGACCTTGATCAAACAATTCCTTCTCAAAGATGCAATCTATAAGTATGGAACTTATAGTAACAATAGTACTTTGTTTGCAGAAATGAAATAGGGTCAC
Source organism: Parascotia fuliginaria (assembly GCA_963082885.1). Taxonomy (NCBI): domain Eukaryota; kingdom Metazoa; phylum Arthropoda; class Insecta; order Lepidoptera; family Erebidae; genus Parascotia; species Parascotia fuliginaria. The sequence goes on from OY720171.1 coordinate 13,760,081, forward strand.
TGATATACTGGCTGAGGCAGATTATCGAATGTATATAAGTACATAGGTAGTTATTATAACAGCACATGTCTGATTATTTATCTAAATGACACATTGTATCAGTTTGTTTCCATATAAATATTATGTATTTACATAATATATGTATTTCTCTCCATTTAATTTAAACTGTGTATATCCATTGAAGCATTGAAGAGATGTAAGATAGAGGAAATCATTAGAGGAATAAAATATGAATTAAATAATGGTTTTGACAGCGAGGTTTAGACAGGATGAAAAGTATTATGCCAATTTCAAGTAATTGGGATATGGCTATCCATATCCAAAATGATGAAACAGGTGGACAGAGTACTAATACTGTAAAGTAATTATTTTAGTCAGAATTAAAATTGAAAGTAGTAATGTAGTAAACACAATTTTTGGTCTTATCAAATAAGCAACTAGTTATTGTCTACCAAATATGCCTTCTATGTACTAATTATTTTATTTTATTAAATTTATGTTTAGTAGTTGTAAGAATTATAGAATTCATATGTCTAGAGAAAAATAAATTACGTAATTAAGTAAATATGTTTTCTTTATAATTTAACAAATACACAACACCATCTAGATCCAAAGTAAGCATATATTATGATATAGCTTGTGATATGTGTTCTAGAAAGAATTATAAAAAAAATCAATGAAACCATTTATACATAATATTTTACAATATACAGAAAATGCTGTGTTCAAACAATTAACTTTCAATGTATCTATTAAACTCATAGCACAAGCCAATGATATTCATTATAAATATTAAAGGCACACAATTTATGCACATGTACCAAAGTTTGTTTGATATGCTTATTAAAACATACCTATCAACAAGATAACCACCAATGAAACATAACACCACATTGGGCCATGAGTATATAGAGTATAGCAATGTAAACTGTGATGTGTTCAAATGTGCGTCATCTTTAAAATTATCTGCCAATGCTCCTGGAGTATCGTAACAGAAATAGGAACCTGAAATAAAATTTATAATTAAAAACTTTAAAGGACAATACTAACAACATAATAGAGGTGAATATTAGAATAGGGCTATATCCTACATCCAACAGTCTTGCAGCTGATAAGATGATCATTCAGTTTTATAAACACAGCTAATTTGTTTATTCTTTGCTTTAGAGAATGTTAGACTGTTGACAAAGGCATTACGTCTGCCTATACTCGAAAGTCTGAATTTTTACATAAATTAATATCAGCTTACAGTAAGTTTGAGTTAATTGAATTGAAGCTACTTATACAAAAAATATTTTTATTTTTAATTACATATTAAGTAGGTATATTATTAGGTCTTTTTTTTAAATTTCTTTTTTATAGTATAAGCATTTAAATTATTATGCATCATTAGCTGATGAACTACATTTCATCATACATATTTGTTATTAGTATGGCATAAATAAATACAATTGCCACTGTATCTAACTAATGTTTTTGCTTGCCTGTTATTTATTTTGGGATATTTAGTGTGCTTTAAAGAATACTCTATTCTATTTTATAATCAAGAACAGAGTACAAACTTTCAAAAACTATTTGTTCTCTGTTATAGTCTATTACTTTATTTATAGTTCTATTACAGATTGTTTTTCATATCACATGTACTGAAATTGGATAGGGTGATTAAAACTGAAGTGTATGTAATTTATATAAAAGATCTTAATAATCATACACCAAATTCAAATATCCTTGGACTATACCTATATGTAACCACTTTATAGTATAAACATTAACATTTGTTACACAAACAAGTTGTATGCACTTAGTTATCTAATAATGATAATTAAAGCAACTTACCAAAACAAAGGAAACACATCAGTAGAAGTGCTATAAACCTGTGCATTCTATTAGCTGGGTGACACCACGACGTCTGCGGTATTTGAGCCCAGCGGCTGCTTGCACCCGACTCTGGATTCTCCATCTTTTACTCTGCTGAAGAAAATTTTCAGTCTTTAATCGTATTCATTAACTTAAACTTCATTATTTAATGTAATGATAAAAGTAAGTATTACAATCAAAGTTTTCCTTGTTTTCGAGGTCTGGACTAATTTATTTCTCCTAATAAAGTTGCATAGAAATAAAAACGTTCAATAATTTTCGTGTCCACATAGAAATCATGGAATCAAAAAATAGAGAACCATCGAAAGACAATACACTCGTGGATTATAAATATATTCCTAGAGTTACATTATTATAATATTTGTCTTCAATTTCTGATGTTATTAATTAGCTGTATAATGGCCTAAACTCCACTGAAACAAAAAACACAGCCACACAAAACAACACCTGTTTGTAAATCTGTGTTTGACTTGTGTCATTCATTGTGTTTCAGTTTCGAGTGATTCTGTGATTAATCAAAATGTCAAAATTTATCCGTCAACGGCGGTCAACAGTGTCAATTAAATTTGTAAAAATTACCAGTCTAAAAACGAAATAAAGATAAGTATTCACCTCAAAATTATTTTGAAGCAACTAAAGAAACGTTGAAATAGGTAAAAAAGTAAGATATGAAAGAATGCAAATGAATGGAGGTATTTAATATTATGAGATTTTCATACTATTTTTTTAAAACCAGGTCTCAAAATTATTGCCGTGTAGTAATTTTTGACAAATTAAATGATTTATTTAATAGTTTTATTGGTAACTGTTTAATTAATGACTCCAGAGTACAATAAATTGTTTCAATTATTAACTGAGCCCACTGAGCCATAGTTATGAAAGTCACTAAAGATTACTGAAAGCGACTGACACAGATAAGTTAAACGAGACAGCTATCATGAAAATAATATTTTCATGATAGCTGTTAGATCTTTTGATTATATTATAATCAAAAGATCGAACGACTACAATGCCATATGTTGTGTGAATACTTCGCATGTTGAAAATATCACTAGCAAATGAATGAATAAACTAATTACTAGATAAATCGACTACGTAAACTGTCCAATGTCCATCAATTTACTAGTCTAAACCGTCTTAAACCAGAAAATTTAACGTTGCTATGAAACTTGGTCTAAGATAGAAAAATAATTACTCCTGGAAAGACAGAATATTTGGCAATTTAACACAAAGTGGAGTAATTATTATGGTAGAAGCCAGTGGGGTACAGTACAAAGTTGCCCAATAAAAAAAAAATTAAAGCTCTCTGTTCATTAAGATATTATTTTTAATATCATATTCTCAACCGGGAGCTAGCTTTAGCCCAAAACGTTTAATATTACTTCACACGATTTTGTTTTTCGATGTTTTATCAAAGGTATTTACGGGACGCTAGCAAACTTCACTTTTCAGATGACCGCAATGATAGGCACTAAGTGTGTAGGAGATTTATTATCTCCTGACTTTTAATGAAATAATATCCTCAGTAAAATAAAACATTAGTTTTATTATATAAACTAGAAGGAAAGATTACATGGAATCTTAATTTTAAATTCATGTCCAACTGACATCTCAGTGATGTGTCGTAGCACGATATTTTATTTATGGTCAGTAGGCACGTGCCTAATCGCCACACCACCCCCCTACGGAGACAACAAACCAAGCCCAAAATGACAAAAAAAACTTATCAATAAACCAATTACTTACAACTTTTTAATGTAATAAAATTAAACATACAACCAAAATTAATCTAAATTCTTAAATTTAACCTGCCTGCCCGAGCGTGTGGTATATTGTTTAACTCGAGGGTCAACCTGTATTGGCTGTTGTGGAATTGAAGGCTTAGACAAAACAACTGGTCGTGGTGGTGAAACAGCAGGAACAGGTTCAATTGGTTTAGGCTGCTCATTCGAATGATCAATAAAAGCAGGCTTAAGTCTGTCAACACTGACAACAACCTTGTTTCCCTTAATCAAAAGAGTGAATGTCTTACCATCGGTTGAGCGCTCCAGGACCTTGAACGGCCATAAATACGGTGGCTGCAGTGAACGACGAATAGTATCATCCCTTAGGAAAACATGAGGGGAAGTCAAAATATCCTTGAAAATAAATGATGATCGCTTACCATGTCTAGATGCCGGAAGTGGTCGTACCGCTGACATTTTGTGTCGCAGCTGTACAACGAAATCAGCAGGGTCTTCAAAACTTTTAGAGTTGGAAGAAGGACATAACATTTCTCCAGGGAGCCTCAGTGGCTCACCGTAAAGGAACTCTGCTGCCGAAGCTTCAAGTTCTTCTTTATAAGCCGACCGCATTCCTAGAAGAACCATCGGCAATGACCTTACCTAAGAGTCGGTGTGACACATTAAAGCGGCTTTCAGTTGACGGTGGACCCTCTCAATCATCCCGTCAGCATAAGGATGGTATGAAGTGGTCCTAATGCGCTTAGTAGAAAATTGATTTAACAGCCTGTGAAACAAATCAGACTCAAATTGAGAACCCTGGTCTGTAGTAATAACAGACGGAACACCAAAACGAGAAATCCATTCTCTGGTAAAAGTCTCGGCTACTTCTTCTGCACTGATGGATCGCATTGGCCAAACTTCTGGCCACCTGGACACTCTGTCTATTGCCGTCAAACAATAACGATACTCGTTACAGAAGGGTAATGGTCCGATAATGTCGATAAGAACATGCAAGAAACGACCTGATGGTAAATCAAAATGACCAGTAGGAACAGAATTGTGCCTTGAAACCTTGCTGCGTTGACACGCTTGACAAGACCGAGACCAAACACGACAGTCCTTTTTCACCGAAGGCCAGACAAAACGCTCAGTCACAAGACGTGTTGTTGCTTGAGCGCCAGGATGGCTTAAATTGTGCAACTTATCAAAAGCTGCGCGGCGAAAAGAAGGGGTCAAATAGAGACGCGTTTTACCCGTCGAAATGTTGCAATAAATATTAGTATCCGTACCAGGTAGGCATATTTTAGTTAGCTTTAAGCTAGAACCATTACGCAATAGGCATGCGAGTTCATTGTCTGAGGTTTGTGACTCAGCAAGAGCTTTGTAATCTTCTTGTAAAGATATGGCGTCAATGTCGATACGCGAAATTGCATCAGCAACAACGTTATCCTCACCCTTAATGTACTTAATATCAGTAGTAAACTGGCTTATAAATGACAGCTGATTTAATTGCGGCGGAGGAAGTTTTTCACGCCTCTGTAAAAAGGCATACAAAAGAGGCTTGTGGTCTGTAAAAATTGTGACCTGTTGAACCTCTAACATGTAACGAAAATGTTGAACACTTTCATATACTGCTAGTAACTCCCTATAATAAGCTGGCCACTGAGTTTGCAGTGGTGACAGCTTTGTGCTAAAAAAAGAAATGGGAAACCATTGACCATTTATTTGTTGCTGTAAACAAGAACCAATATGAACACCAGATGCATCAGTAAACAAGCCTAACCTTGCGTTGCTAACCGGATTTTGCAAAAGGGTTGCGTTGACGAGGCTCTTCTTGCAAGCCTCAAATTGTTGCAGCAGCTCAGGCGACCAAGGAAATAGTTTAGCGCCTTTACTGTTCGTTGAAACCAACGCAACAATCAAGGGAGCCTGGAATTGCGCAGCACGAGGTACAAAACGACGGTAATAATTAAGCATGCCGAGAAAACGGCGCATACCTTGTACCGTTTTGTGAGGTGGAAAATCTAAAAGTGCCTGAATACGCTCATGAGGTGGTCGAGTACCATCGCTACTTACGTTATAACCCAGAAAAACTACTTCTTTAACACCCAGAACACATTTAGATGGATTCAAAACTACTCCGTACTCTTGCAAGCGTTTAAAAAGGGTGCGCAAATGATGTAAATGGGTAGATTCGTCTTTAGAAAAAACAAGAATGTCATCCACGTACGGAAAACAGAAATCTAAACCTCTTGTGACCTCATCAATAAATCGTTGGAAGGTTTGTCCAGCGTTTCTCAAACCAAATGTCATTTATGGAAATTCTAAGAGACCAAACGGGGTCACAATAGATGTTTTAGCAATATCCCCATCGAAAACCGGAATTTGGTGATAGGCTTTTACGAGATCTAAAGTGCTAAATACTTTGGCACCAGCGAGATTATGCGCAAAATCATTTATGTGCCGAACCGGATACCGGTCTGGCACAGTCCTAGCGTTCAGGGCGCGATAATCGCCGCAAGGACGCCAGGTGTTATCTTTTTTAATGGTCATGTGTAATGGTGAAGACCAAGCACTTTTAGACGGCCTAGCGGTTCCACATCTTACCATTTCCTCGAACTCTTTTTTAGCCGAAATAAGCTTCTGCTTCTGCTGGGAGGTCCTTTAGTGGTGGTAATGTAATGTACGGTGTCGTGCTTAATGATCCTTGGAAGGCCAGGCGGTTTCGCAATATCTGGAAAATCCGCCAAAAGATTTGTAAAAATTGAATTACCAGAGGCTACTGCGCGAATGATAGGCTGATTAATACAAGCAGCTGTAGCGGCAGAAGTAAGCCCAGTAGTGCCATCAACTAATTTATTATTTCGGCAATCAGGTAATAAATGATAAAATGCCAAAAAATCTGAACCGATAATGGCTGTGCTAACATCAGCAATCACGAATTGCCAGACAAAATTGCGCCGAAGACCAAAATTCAATTTAAGGTTGACTGTACCAAAGCTTTGTATACAGCTCCCATTTGCTGCAGTCAGGTCAAAATCTGTAGCTTTTCTGCGTGATGGCAGCCAACGATGTGGAAAACAACATAAGTCTGACCCCGTATCGATTAAAAACCGGCGCTTGGTCACATGATCTGTGATAAAAAGACGGCGGCTCGTATTATAACAGTCAGATGCCGCCGCTACTGATTGCTTGTTGAGTTTACCGACTTCCAGTTATATGGGGAAATGCATCGGGCAGCTTTTAAACCCCATCTCCTGTGGTACCAGCAATGCTTGGAAGAAACGGATCGATCGCGTGGAGGGCGACGCTGCTGTTTTGACAGTGCAGCTACTTGATTACCTACCTCTTTTAATTGTTTGGCCAATGTAGTTAATGAAAGGCCTGATGAAGATGCAGGTGATGTATCGAATGAATGACCTGATAAAGAAGTATCTGTAGTAGAACAAATGGCTTGTTCTGGCGCTAACTCAAAAATCTTGTCCGCCAATTCCGCAACCTTATCTAATTTTAAATCAGACTGTGCCACCAATATTGCCTGAACTTGTTGAGGCAGGCGGCGCAGCCATAAATGGCGGATGATGTTATCGTCTGAAAAGGCCGTAGTAGCAAGCGAACGTAAATGACGAAGAAATTGTGATGGTTTCCTAACACCAAGTTCTTCATCATTTAAGAGCTGATTTACCCTTTTAGTCTCGGAGATAGACAGGCGTTGAATAAGAATTTCTTTCAATTTTTCGTACTTTCCTTCTTCAGGAGGGTTAATTATGACATCTTCAACCTCACCTGCCAGTTTCTGATCTAATTGACTGACTACATAATTGTATTTTGCATTTTGTATTATCAACGACAATATTAGCGATATGAAATTGTGCCTCCACTTGAGCAAACTAAATGGCTGGCTTATCAGCCCATAAAGCGGGAAGTTTCACTGCAACTCTACATACCTGATTTTGACCCAATGTTTTCTGTAGTTCTGTATTTTCTGCTAACAATGCATCAAGTTGGGTCTGCAACTGTTCATAAGCCATAATGTAATAAAAACTGTGAAAATAATAAAATACCACGCACGCGAGCAGAAAAATACATAAAAATACATAGTAATAATATTAAGCATTGGTTAACACCATTTAGAAAATAAACACCAAGTATACTTGCAAAGAAAAAAAAAAGTAAGTAAGTATGCAAGAAAACATACAATATGCGCAACACAAGGTGTAAATGCAGATGTTTAAGCTTCTAGTTAGATGGCAATGCATTTGTCCGAGAGATAAAAGAGAAAGTCAAGTACGTCTTGTAAGGCAAAGATGTTCAAGTAACTCATAGATTAACCCCGTTACTCATAGATACGACGACTATACCGGCGCCGAAGCAGACTGGAACGTTATTCAGCGAGATATCGCGCAGTTGGCAGATCCACGCCCTGTGCTTGCAGTGAATGTAGTTTCTCGAATCGAATGCTCAGGACGTTGGTAAAAGACTTCATAAGTTTCAGAAAAAAATATTCCGTTGACAGCAGTCGAAGCGTGACTTGCCGTAAGTAATCCAAGCGTAGTTTCGTTTTAAGTCGCGGGTCACCAATGTAGGAGATTTATTATCTCCTGACTTTTCGTGGCAGGCTACACAACACCGCGCAGTGAAATATGACGCCGAAATAATTCATGTTAATTAGTTTTAGTTTATATTAAATATGTATTAGTTTATAATTTTTTTTATGTATATATTATGGGCCTTAGATGCCTGAAATAAATGATTTAGTATTATTATTATTATTATATTATTAGGTAGCACATAAAAAACAAAAATATTGTGAAACTCGAAATCTTTAATTCACCAACCCTTTCAATTAGGAAATAGAAATTTGTATGTGTTCTTCTCAGTCTTTTACTCTTGACAGAGTATTCGTGGTCACGCGAGTTTCTCGGTAGCGTCTCACTACCATTCTCCATCTATCTCTGGTGGAAGCTTCTCTTGCGCATTCATTGAGAGGTTTTTAGGTTAGGTACAGCCTTGATTTGATCGGTCCAACGCAAAGAAGATCGTCCTCAGGATCTGCAGCCATCGACTCGGCCCTGTACCACTAGGCGCTCAACAGAATCACTTCCTCTTCGCGTCACATGCCAGAAGAACTGTAGTATACAGGATCAAACAAGTGTTGACAGTCGTTCCTTGAATTTGTACGATACTACTGTAAATTTTGATGCCAGAGAAGACTGAAAATTGATACAGTTAAGTACCTACTCCTTGTTATAAATAATTGAATACGTGTTTCCAGATTTTTAGTAAAGCACCTCCCAACCTCTTGAACTAGGTGATGGAAGTTTTTATGAAACTTACGAATATTTTGATGGTCTGCAAAATGGTACGCATATCTATACTATTATTGCTTTGTGTTTGCAAAGTGGCACAAAGCTGAGTTAGGGCCATTTTGTATCTCACTAAGTTTGTTACTTTTATTTTTATTTATTACAATGTATTGTTGATAATTATGTTCTGTAAACTAACTTGTTGAGAACAAATAAATGTTTTTCTTTCTTTTTTTTTTATTATGTATAAAGCGGAAGAGTTTCTTTGTTTGAACGCGCTAATCTCTGGAACTACCAGTCGGTTTTGAAAATTATTTTTGTGGATGATAGCCCAGTTCTCGAACAAGGATATATGCTATCTAATCTACCTATGTAACATTACGCTACTGGCGACGGGAGCAGAACAGTAAGCAAAGACGCAGGATTTGCCACGCCGCGGAAAGCTAGTAAATAACAAAATACATACATATTGCAGGATATTTAGTATATTTAACGAAATAAAAAAAGAAGGACCATCGATATTTTACCAAAATTCATAGTAACTATTGTTATTATTCTATTATAATCTATACCATTTTATAAAGCGGAAGAGTTTATTTGTTTGTTTGCTTGTTTGCTTGTTTCAACGCACTGATCTCTGAAACTACCAGTCGGATTTGAAATTAGATAAGACTGCCTTGAAAAGAAATTTCGGCGCTAGGCATGTACGTGATGCGAGTGTAGATATAGGTATAAAATTGACTAAAGGAGAAAGACAGTATTTCAGCCTTTTATATAATAAAACTACGTAATAAGTATAGGTACCTAGTGTTATTATCAAGTAAACTTAGTCTTTGTTATTATGAAAATGTATAAGTAAAATTAAAGTTTTTAGAAAAGACTAAGTAAAAACTCGACAAGCTTTAGCCACCGGCAATCCGGCATGCCAACTTAACAAGGTCGGCAAATCGAGCTTACGAAGTACCTATCAATCGTAACATACCTATCATTCATTATAGGTAGGTACTTTTCAACTGATTGTTTCTGGATAGGTACCTACTAATTATGAAATATGATCGGCCGCGTCATCATTTTTATATTAAAATAAATAGTTGCCGAGCTAATGAGGCAGCCAGAATGGCGAATCACGCTTAAAATTCACCATGAGATCGAAAACTTCATATCTTGTTTTTTTCTGCCAGGAACTTTGCAAAGCCGCTGCCTACCGTAAAGGGAGTGGGTTAGGTGAAGGAATTGAGGTAAAAGTGAGGAAAAAGGAAAGGAGGGCAATTGAAATACAGGTAGATTTAGAATAAAAATTTACGCATCACACAAAGTTTTGTCCGTGAAGACCTCGTATTACGGCAATATAGAATTTTTTTTAAACATCTTCCACACCAACCAAGCCCTGTGTCGCGTGGGACTGTACAAACATACCCAAACTTAGCAAATATTTGTGGATCACACAAAGTTTTGTCCCGTGTGGGGATCGAACCCACAACCTCGTGCACAGTCGCTTGCGCTCCCACTGCACCACGGAGGCAGTCAAAAAGAATTTTTTACAATGCTAAGTAAGTATAACACAGAAAAATTTAAACTGTGTCTACATTATAAACCCTGAAATAACCCAATTCTTGGAATTGTTTTATTTCATCTCGTAACCCATACTTACTTACTATGGATTTAAAAATTTGGCACTATAATCCTCTTAATAATACAAAGCTAAAAGATCACTGAGTGACCTACTAAAGAAGGTAGCGCTCTCACCAACCTCCTGTGGTGTAGAGGCAATATTAAAAAAAATATTTCATATTTCTTTGTACCTACTTGTAGCGAGCTACATTCTCTTGTACAAGATAAGCAAACTACGCGTCTTTCCGTAACGAGCAGTGTGACGGATTACAAGTAGCAGTGTTTAGTGTAAGTTGTAACAATATTTATTGAGGGCAAGTAATATAGGAAAGCAATATGTAAGTTGTTGTGGCGACAGTGCGGCGGTGGCTGGGCGGGCTGTGGCGGCGCACTGTACGTAGCAGTGCGCAGGGCGGGCGGGGCGCGGGGCGGGCGGCCGGCGCTCGGCGCGCAGTGCTCCTCGCGCAGGACCGGAGTGGTGTTCACTCGGCGGCGCGCCACGGCGCGACATGCCCAGCTGATGTTTATTTATACCGCGAGCTCGGTGGAGGGTGCGCGCGGGAGGCCCTCCCCTCCGCGGCACCACGGTTTCGCGTGATGCAGCCGAGCGAGCTAGCCGACGCCGCGCACGCCGCTAGCGGAAACCCCCCGCAGCGTGGCCTCAACGGTGGCCGTTTCGACTTTGACGATGGTGGTACTTATTGTGGTGGATGGGAAGACGGCAAGGCGCACGGCCACGGTGTGTGCACTGGACCCAAAGCGCAGGGCGCTTACGCCGGCTCCTGGCACTTCGGCTTCGAAGTTTCCGGTGTCTACACCTGGCCCAGGTGAGATAGTGACTTCGCCCGGGCCTCGCACACGCCCGAGCGCAAATCCGCGTCCGAAGCCGCTCCAAAAATAGGCTGCTATTAATAATTGAGTTCGGTGTTTCGCTAGAAAACGCGTGTAACGGCGGTGAAAGTGCCTCATGGCCCAATCTCAGCGAAAATATTCATATCGATCGGTAAACGCTGATAACAACACGTGATAACAGTATCATATCGTAGTAAGTTCTGGTGTCAATTGACTCGTCATTGCTAGAGACGGATCCATTAAGCAGTCTACACGAGTTGAAGGCTAGAAAATGGGAATGATAAACCTTGATTGAAACAATTTAGCACATTTACCATGCAGATGTATAAACGGCCATGATTTATAATCATGCTGTTTATTTGTATAACACCACTGAAATATTTAGTAAAAAAATACGCGCATACAATGTACTGTGGGCTAATATTTTGTAAAAGCTTACGGTACAGTGTACAGTATATTATACGACAAACATCAAATCGACCAAGTCCTTTAACATTTAAGTAATTAAAGTAATTGTTTGTTTTATAAAGTTAGCTTTTTTCGAAGATACTTAAATACTTTTTACTATAGTATAAGGATAGAGTAAATCAACATATTGAAGAATTGGTACAACAAAATCGCTGGCTATTATTGACATATGAGTACCGGCAGCCTGTATCTGCGATTTAACCCAACGACCTGATTCACAAGCGAACTCAACACTCATTTTATGACTTCTTAAACATCTCGCACATTTATACTTCGACCAGAACCGGGTAGTTATAGGATTATTCATTTTGAAAAGACGTTTTTGCTTTTCATTAGGTACCTACTAATTAATAATTATGTAGTAAAAAAGTAGAACATCGTTCTTATCACTTTATTAACTTCAATTTACGAGTATATTAAATAGGTAGTTATTATTGTAATAACAACATTTATCATGGATTGCATATTTTTTTTAATTAATAATGAGTTAAGTACTTAATATTGGCGCATAATCTTGGCGTAGATTTCAATACTTAATTTTTGCCAACATTTATCGAGAAAGTGAATTCATTTTAAATTAACTGTGTCTATCTATATTTGTAATTCTAATCATGATAATTGAAATAGTTCTGACAAGTAAGTATTACTTGTTATACTAATAAACTTAATCAAACAATTCTAGATCACTGACATATCCTAAACCCGGTAAAATGAATGCCAAAGTAATTAAACTGTATTATGTTGAAAATGGTTTGATAATGTTTTGTCTTCATGTTTTTTTACTTTGATATAAGTACGATATCACAACAACCAATTGTACCACAATAACTTGTAGAACAATGTAAAATAATACCGTTTGTTAGAAGCGTGATCACATTTCAATTTCATATTAGATTGACGCTCCAATTAAGTAGTACAACTAGATTTTCTAGTATTTGCCGAGCTAATACTTATTCGTAGTGGGTATATAAAATAAATGTGTTACACGAATGCAGAGAATAGAACAGTGGTGTCCTTTTTAGTCAGTGCATTGACCCAATAAAAGTTTGCATTGGTATAAGCTTGCTCTGATATAACCGGAAGGTCAGGCACCAGCACCGCACTTTATTTTGATTTAAGTTATAACATCACAGATCATTTATCGAAATGTTAAATAAATGTTTAAATTATGAACGTATTGTGCAATAAATTTCTATGAATACGGAACAACCCAAATAATTCCTTTCATTCGAGCTGACTTCAATTGTTTTGAAAGGTCTAGTGAACGATAAACTTACCAACTTCTACAAATAGTTCTGGTCGCTATGACAAATAAGTACGACAAAATTTGGTAAATTGTATATTGGAATATTTACCATGTACCATTGTATCAAGATCGAGATGTTTCGAATTTTGTCACTTATCTATATCTTATAATTTTATTTTTATCGAGCTGTGAAAGTAGCTCCACTTTACTGAAGCGTAGCATTAATAGCAACACTACCTAGGTAGTGTTGTGTATTCATGTATTGGTAGCAGGAGCTAAATGTCTGTGTTTTTTGTTTATCGTAACACTAACAGATGAATGCGTCAGAGCCACAGTATACTGATCCTCATGTCTAAAGTCGCTTGAAGATGTAAGAACCATAATTTCTCCTGGATATTTTATACATTAGTATACTTGCATAATTATAAAAAAGTATAATTGTTGTAACGGTTTTCAAAAAGCTGTAAGTACCTAATGCATTTCTGCTTAATTGGTCGAATCGTCTTTGATCCCAATCACTTTAAATTTTTCCACTTATGAGCTCTTGAGAAAACTGCCGCGATATTGTCCGTTGCTTCGGTGAGCCCCTGCTATTGCAAAAACCCAAAAGCGAGGGTTACCTCCTATTGTCAAGAGTGCCGCTAATTCATCTGGCAGTGGCTAGTAATCACGCAATAATTAGTAACACAGGCATAGGTTTAGTATATGTTATAGGTACTAGTAGTTACTCACGAGTAACTTATTGTCCGTTTAGAACGAGGTGCCTATCCCATGTCTATGTCTATCATGTCTATCTATCTGTCTTCAAATTATTAACATACAGTACCTACTAACTTTTCATCATATATGATTATCAATAGAACAATCCGACGAGATTCTGTCATTTAATAAGTGAGGTGAGTTGTTCGAGCCGTTTGTCAAGCTTTTTAATCTTTCCAATTTGACATAAATTAATTAATTTCGTTTTATCATTGACGTTAATGTCTTCTTCTAATTCGGCGTCGTTTGAAATAAATCAACTTCCACTATGACTGTCAATTTATTGTTAACAACTTTTATTTCCGGACGCCTCCACCTCCTCTTGTTTAGTTCAAATTTAAATATACTTGATCAAAAACAAACGAAAGTTTTAAGTAATTTCAATGTAGGTAATATTTTTTGTTGAACATGAAGTCTGTTAGGCCTCGGTAATTTCCAATTAGACTCCATAAGAACACATAATATCTATCATTTTTCTTACGCTCATTCATCTTACTGTAACTTTAGTAAAAGTTTAGTAGCAACAGCATCTTGTCTAAGTTAGGTCCTGTGTCAGTATCATCCTTATAATACACCTTTAATCTCTAAGCTCTGCTTTAGTATCTTGATGTTTAGTACCTAACTGGAGATATAAAGGTAATCGTAGGTGCTGTCCCAGTAGCACTGGCTGGGTTAAATAAAACGCTCTACCCTTTGATGTATTAATGATAGACGTAAAATAGATCAGCTTTGCAATAAGCTTTCTTGAGGTAAAGATAGGTCTACTCTACGCTGTGAAATGGGGTTTTATCGTAGGTGCCGTATTTATACGACTAGCTTTCCGCGGCGCGGTTTCACCCGCGTCTTTCCATACTACTCTGCTTCCGTCGCCAGTAGCGTTATGTTACATAGCCTTCCTCGAGAACTGGAATATCATATGCAATGAGAATTATTCGAATCCGACTGGTAGTTCCAGGGATTAGTGCGTTCAAACAAACAAACAAACAAACTCTTTCTTACGAGGTCGAATCGAAAGTAGCTCTTGTTTTACCCGTTTTTTTACTATAATCTAGTTTGGCTTGTCTGCGACTTACGTGTCTGAATGTGGCTCCTGATTGTAATCCTGATTTATGGCTCTTGATTCAATAAGTGTGTGTGTAATGTATTAATATATGTATAATGTGTGTGGCTTGAACGATGAGCGTATCAATTTGAAGGTTAGTATAGAATTTCATATTAAAACCGACCATGTGCATGTCACGGCCAATATCAGGTTTCATAGTAAGTATCAAAGGATATTTTACTCGTGCCATTTAGTTAACAATGTTTACAGCTAAAATTTTTTTGGCCGTATTGTATCAGGCTTCCCGTGAAGGTAGGTAAGTATCAGGCTGATATTGCCTATAAATATTAAATAAACTTCTGTTCCCCTTTTGGGGTCCATAAAGCAAATAGCAAATTCAGTATCTAATATATTTAGAGAGTGTTTATTTGCAGTAAAATAAAACATGCCTAAATTACAAAATACGACTACTACCTATACCTACCAATTGCGTCTGAAGACATAGACGTACATAGACCTTAGGGATCAACATAGGCATATCTTTTATTGCAAAAAAATTGATTGAAGGGATTGAAATAGGGAATGAAAGTTTGTATGGAAAATGCAGTATAACCGACATTCACGCGGGCGAAGCTGCGGGCAACAGTTAGTCTTTTTAAAGTAAGGGAAATAAAACAAAATATGATGAAACACCGTTATTTTTATTGCAAAACTCGTTATTAGTGATAGTATTTACTAACAATGTTTCTTTATTATATTTAAAATCATATTGTACCCAGTAAATTGTGTACCTATACGTGCGAAAACAAGCAAATCTTCAACCATCTCTTGAAAGACCTCTAAAAAGTTGTTTCCAGCAGTTCTGTCTTGTCAAACTTTCTGACAGCTATAGTTACGATTTGTATGAAAGACCACATTTTAGGCCGACTGTACAGTTATTGCGGTCGGATCCCCTAGATTTGAACCCTCTTACGTGTCATAAATTATATTATTTTATTTTGTCGGTCCAAACGAATAATTATGTAAAGATTCATTTAGCATTCAAGCTTTATCAAGCAATTTCCCTACTGTCATTGCCTTATTCAAATACAGAAATACAGAAACTTCACGAAACTTGCACAATTTGCACCTAATAATTTTATTTTCTTATGCATTTCGTAAATTTCACTATCTTCTCTCAAATTTCTATCTCATATCTCCATTATATCATATCTCCAGACTTGTATTACCGAAGTGATTATGTTATAATATATATTTCATTATAATTTTATAGTGTTTTTCGGTACCTAGTCTTGTTAATGTAATTTAATATTAACGACCTAGCAGGTTTGACTGCTGTGCCCCACTACATCTTTTATTAGGTTTTCCATGGTGAATATGCCACAATGGGTGCCTCAACTTATAATGGTCAAATCAAGATACAGTTGAATATGTATTGAAATGTTTTCTACCTCAGTTTAATTAGAGGTTTTTATAAGATAAAGTAACTAAAATACTACTAGATGGTGAAAATTCAATAATAGGTAGGTACCCACTTACTTAAAATGTGAAGAAATATTACAAGAAACACATCGAAACTTTTAAATGATGTTAATTTTATATCACTCCTTAAACAAAAGTGTTAGTTTTACATTTTGATTCAGTTGGAGTTCAAATTTTAACGATTTAACTGATGTTGGTATTGAGGCAGAGTAAAAGGTACGATGAGTAATGCAATACGATACATACAGATTACGATTTATTTGGAAATGACTGCAACCGTACACATACCAACATATTAGTAACTTACTTCATAATAAGATCTGACTAATTCCTTGTTGACGACTCATAAACATAAATAGATTTCTCAGAACATTGTTTTTAGCGTGATTGAACTTTAATTATTACTCATAGAACACGTTAAATAACAAAATTAATTATTTATATATAGAGCAATTTGGCACGAGGAAAAATACGATTACCTATCACATTTGTTTGAATATACCTACGTACTGTCCTATATTCTTAAAAACCATTCGTAAAAATAAATATTGAAAATTAATCAGTCTGCTGACGTAGCCAATGTTTATAAACAGAGATATGTAATTAATGAGCTCTAATGATAGGGTGTAAGCTCCAGAATGTAATTATAAATAAATGTTGCCCAGACAGCGGTTTTTAAAGATAACCGCATGGAAAATAATATCTATCTGTTTAAGTACAGTTGGCAGAGTTCTTTAGGCGATTGCTAAGCTGCAATTGAGTGTTTGTTAGACTGTAAATTGGAAATACCTAAACATTTTACAATATGTACACGCAAACATAATAAGTAACGTTTAAAACGTTATTACTGTTCATTGGCTAAAGTACTCGTAGCTGCTTACTGACCCATTAAGTACGAAGATATTTAATGTTCTTAAAATAACTAGTTAACCATTATCTTAAAAACAGTTCAACCTACGTAAAAACAGTCCATTTGATGGTAAGTGGAAACTGCGGTTCATGAAATACCGTAATAGGCACAATAGTAAAACCGCCTACCGTTAAGTTAGTATTGTCTTTATACAACAACAAAGACATGTTGTCGAATTTTTATAGCTCTTGAAACCCCGATTTTGAAACTATATAATGATTGTAGGTATTCTATAGTATTAGCCATATTAAAACCAGGGATGTTATGGATATAAAGTTATTATATAAAGATTTGGATACGAATACCGATATCTGAAATATACTATACCGGTTACGGTAACGGTATATAGTTATTATCCGGTAGTGCCGGATAGTTTCGGTTACGGATATTTGATTATTTTAGAAATGTTAGCCATGTCCATGATTTAGGTACACCACGTTTCCTTAGCCTGGACACTTCTTGGTCGCCGTTTGTTTCCATTTCTAAAAGTTTGTGTGCCGTGGCAAATACTTTAAAAAAACCACGACGATGTCGGCCATTGTGGATTCGACAAAACTCTGCAACGAATTCAAAAATATTACTGGTTTGCCAAAATGCAACGTTTTATAAAAAAGGACCGCGTCTTGTTTAGAATGTGGTCATCATAAGGCACCCGATGGTAAGCGTGAAGGTGAACTCCACCTCATAGAAAAGTTAGCGTGCCTTTCCATACCATTCACGCAGACCATCTAGACCCCTTT
Organism: Parascotia fuliginaria; assembly: GCA_963082885.1. Classification (NCBI taxonomy): domain Eukaryota; kingdom Metazoa; phylum Arthropoda; class Insecta; order Lepidoptera; family Erebidae; genus Parascotia; species Parascotia fuliginaria. The sequence continues at coordinate 13,778,099 of OY720171.1, forward strand.
ATAAAAAGCAAGAAAAGTAACTGCTACCTCCTCGTGATAGTCGATGGCTTTACAAAATACGTGAACATAAATTCTGTCAAAAACACAAAATCTCCTACAACCGTTAAAGCTCTTAACGGTCACATTAGCTACTTTGGAATTCCTACTCGCTTAATCACGGACAAAAGTACTAGCTTCATGAGCAAGATATTCTCACTTATCACGAAATCTCAGAAACAACAAGTGCTCGGAATCTCAAACTTTGCATGGTCGTTCCTATTAGGATATAGGTGCTCACTTAGACGGAATTTTGCGAAATCCATTCTCTAAGGGGGTAGAAAGTGGTGGCAAAGTTTGTATGAAACTTCTATAGTTTTTATAGTATCATTAGCAAATTACTAGAAAATACTCTTTTTTAACATTCAGAAACCGCCCTTATTAAGTGGGCAAATAAGAGTCGCAAGTTTGTATGAAAGTGGTTTGTCAGTTTTAGCGGTAGCGGGTTTAAACTAGATTCGCCATAGAGACGGATAATACTGATATTTATTACTGATACAATGTACGATTGCCATAAAATCAGGCACGCAATATTCTCATAGAGGCACCCATCTGAATTTTCATGCGAACGAAGTCGCGGGCAACAGCTGGTAATATAATATAATAACATAATAATAATATGTAGACACTATCACACAACGTCATCTAGTCCCAAGCTAAGCAGAGCTTGTGTTATGGGTACTAAATACATTCTCAGAATACATAGGAAACTGACTGCTTACCATCAGGCGGGGTGGAGTCACTTTGGTAGGCTATACTATATAAAAAAAAAAAAAACACCCAGACTGAAGACAAATACAAATGTTCATCACATATAATTTATTTGCCTTCCGCGGGAATTGGACCCACGACACCCGGCGTCGCAGTCAGTTACACTAACCACTAGACCAAAGGTGCAGTCAATTAAATACCTTTAGGAATATAATAATAACTAGCGGGCCGCCCTCACTTCAAATTAGCTTCTTAAAAGTCATTGACATTTTTACGTTAGTCTGAAAAATGAAACTTGTCTTATCCTGTCAACGTGTCGCATTTAGGCTGGCACCGACTCCAAAATAACTGATTAAAAACTATAAATAGTAAAGTATTATAGTTATCAAGGATTGCGTTGAGTCCCCTTTAATGTTCTTTGCTATGAAGTAATTAAAATATTATTTTCTACTTTTTAGTTAATGATTGAACATGTAGGTGTAGTTTGAAGTCGGTTTTCATTTTTTTTTCTAAAAATAATTTTATTTTTAAACTTTTAGTGGGAATTAATTGTGTATAAATATATTCAATATGGGTAGACTTCCTAAACGTGCTGCGCAAATGAGACAGCGCCGCCGTGCCGTTTGAAAGAAAGTAGAGACGAGAGGTAAGATTGTAAATAGATATATAAGGTCCTTGTCAACACTTTCTCGATCGCTAAACCCTGAATCCCAGAAACCACAAATGAAAACAAAAAAATGATGATCTACCAACAATAAAGAATCATCAAAAATCATAATTTAACTGACCGAGCAATCGCTTAACAGATATACAAAAAATAAACAGTGGTGCTGTAAAGGCAGGTTCAAGGCCGCCCGTTGCTGTTGTAATTTCTCACGAGCATAAGACCTCCGACTTGGCTTAACGACTACCTAATTATAGTGATAACCATAGTCTACTGCTTCTAAAGAATGAGGACGCTGCAAATGAAATGACACAAATGGTCACTCATCCAGGGCCACTTCGTTTCTAACAAAAAATGAATAAAAATCACTTCGCACTTGTAGCATGGACATGTCAATGTCACAAAATTCATCTTGCTTTACAAATCTTCACTTCTTGCATACGTTTTGTTACAAAATATAAAATTGAAGCCAAACCACTACACCATTCTTTATAAAAAAAACATGGGACCCCATTTCAGAGTATACCCTTTCAAATAAAAGAAGAATTTTCAAAATTGGTTTATAAATGACCGAGTTCTGTTGTAACAAACATACAACCACTGAACCATTTCTTATAATAAAAAAATGGGACCATTTCAGAGTATACCCTCTTAAATAAAAAAAAAATTTTTCATATCGGTTCATAAATGACCGAGATATGAGGTAACAAACATACAAAAAAAAAAAAAAAAACATACGACCCGAATTGATAACCTCCTCCTTTTTGAAGTCGGTTAAAAATGACATGAATATTTGTACGCCAGAAATGGCAGAATATTATGTACCTACCTACTTTAATATACTGTAACAACCTTGTAACAATATTCTCACAAATAAATGCCTTATTATTATTATTACCTTTATCTGAAACTATCCGTAACTTTTATATCGAAGTCGGTTACGGTTACGGATATACTTTTATTTCGGATAGTCGATAATTTTGGTTAAATTAAAAATAATTGTACCTACTCGTATAATGTGAATGTACATTAATTTTAGATTTATATTGATCTTTGCGAATAGGTAATATAATTATTGATCTTAGCGAATAGGTAAACTAATCTTCGTACTATCTTCATAATAGACTATGCTCTACACGCATTCAGTATTATCAAGATCCACAGCATAGAACTAAGTATAACAAGTTATTCCCGGACTTAGGGTGCCTTTCCACAAGAGATATGTTATGGATGCATTTGATATGCACCAATCATTTTCATTGGTGCACATAGCTTAGCACTGGTGGCAATAGATTCAACTAAGATATGTTTTTATATAGAAGGATGCGTGCTATGGATGGTCGCGAGTGGTGTAGCTATGTGCAGAGCAGAGTACCTACAGTAGACCCGCTTCGTCGCTGAAAGGAAGCAGTCTTTATAGCACATCTTACTAGCACCGCTACATAGCTTAATATCAGTGGAAACGGTCCCATAGTTACACAGCTTAGCTATTATATCTTTACAACATAGCTGCATAGCACGTCTCTGGTGGAAAAGCAGCTTAAGACTACACACAGTAAAGGAAAACATCGTGAAGAAATTCTGACGCAAAAAAAGGGTTTAACCCAGGGCCCATTTGGGGACCCATTTTAAGTTTTCAGATGATGTATTTCTGTGGCAGCTCTAACAACAAATACTAAAAACATATAAAAAAAATTTTAAGGGGACTCACATACGACATACATGATTTTTTGCCGTTTTTATAGATAATGGTACGGAACCCTACGTGTGCGATTCCGACTTGCACTTCGCCGGATTTTCTATGAATAAAAATAGGCCTTTTCTATGAATTGGGACAATAACGGGCTGCCAAACACAGTCTTGTACCTCGCAACAATTTTAATTAACAAAATTAGAAAGGTCCATGCTATACTAATTTTTAAACTACTTTCCTGCTTAAAAAGGTTTTTAAAGTGTATTATTAAGTCAGCTTTTATCGTGGTCTGTGCCTACATACTTAAAGCCTGTAATGCCTAAAACAATAATTTATTCACATACGAGTCCCGTGCAAACTTAGCTTCATTCCCCTTTTTCCTCGTCACAGATTCATCCGACATTAATATTGTGAGCTCGGCAATGCATATTTAATAGTCAGTTATTCTCTGTTGCCGTATTCACATTACAGTACCTATCTACATTACATTATTTACGTAATAGGTAATAATTAATTGAACTGAAATGTTTCACGATCTGAAATGAAAAAAATATCTTCTATCACAATTATTATTATTGCATCACTAAAACTACTAAGACTAAAAAAATATATAATAATTACAAGTTAGTAAAACAAAATTTTAAATACTCACATGCATTCACAAGCAGGGTGGAAGAAAATCAATGAAATGCAACTAGAAATATTAAAATGAAAAATGTAGTTGGATCCCCACGTCCGTCATTACAATAAGTATAAATCTGTCTCTATCATAAACATTGATTTATTTAATCTTTAGTTCAGTATTGTGAAGTGCTTCTACTCCTCCGTATTAGAAGGGACTTTACTCTGGGATAATAACGGGCTGGTATGATAATGATTGAACCTACCTAGATAAATAAGTATTGTATTTATCAAAATGAAATAAAATTCTTTATTTGCAAGAATGTAGCTAATAACATATAAATTGAAATTTTTAAAATTTCTCGACATAGTGTATACATAATTCTACTAATCAAACCCTTTCATTTGATAGGTACCCCCATATTAAGGGAGTTGTGTAAAAATATGAAATTCGCCATTTTGTGGCGCCGGCCATCTTCCGATTTTTATCAAACATAGCTGAACACTCCCGATTAATTTACGTTTTAAACAAAAAAAAAACATTGTACAGGGTCTCAAGTACTATAACTTCTGTCACTCATTTAAAACCTGAAACTTTTGATAAACGCACGCGTTTCCTCTGAATATAATCATGGGTCTTTTAAGTGCCAGTGCAAAAGTATCTCATATAGCTACCATAATAGAGACCACCATACAAGAAGTTTGACACACTTGCTTTTGGAGCAAGAGGCCATTGCTTCTAGAGTCACTGACTACGTAGACATCAGGCAGAGTGGAATCACTTTGGTAGGCCAATCTATATATATAAAAATGAATCCCTATTTCCCTTGGTCATGGCATCACGTGTGAACGGCTAGATCAATTTAGTTAATTCTTTTTTTGTTGTGTTTGTTATTGTCAGGAGAAGGTTCTTATGAAAGAAAAAGTAAGAAAATTGCGCGGTGATTTAGAAAGTTTAAGAATACTTAACCACCATATTAAATTTAAACCGCTAAACCGATTTCGATGAAAATTGGTATGTAGATAGATTTGGTTTCGGGACATAGACTACTTTTATCCCGAAAATCGCTTTGATTCAAGAGTTACATTAATAAAATTAAACACATAGCAATTTTCGCGCGGGGAAAGCCGCAGGGCGCAGCTAGTACTATATAAAATCAAAATCAAACCATTGACTTGCAACTAGGGTCAACGGTCAAATTATCACATTCGCACCGAAGCCAGCACGGTTAATTCCTTCTGCGAGCATTTTCATTGCATACAGTATTTGTAAAATCAGAACTATATACAATATTCTTCACTCATTATTATAAAATTTTCGGATGATAAGTCAAATTGTTTGATGTGTTCTGAAATTTTCTTTTACAATGATTAAATCCAGTTTAATAAATTAAACAGTTGTTACGTTTTTGAACTGGGCATCAGATGCAGACAATGTATTATTCTAAAAAAATTACTTTATAAAAAAACTATATTGCAAAGCCAAATAAACGCTAGTAATCTAGTAATAGGTAAAACTAGACGGTCATTTTTTATAGCGTTAAGGTATTTTCTGATTCGAGTGTCGATTTATGGGAAAATGATTAAAATAATATAAAGTTAAACTACAGCATTATACTAAAAAAATGTGCTCAACTGTTTACAAAATATTATTGCGTTTTCCTTTTCAACTTGCAAAGGTATAACATCTATAGGGATTCAATTTCATCCTGCCCCTTCCAATACATTTTCCCTATTGAACATTAAGTTGAGGTTAATATGTAATCTAAATAAAAGGTAAGTAAGTTACTTTAATTTGTTGTTAGAAGAAACGTCTTATCGTTTGGAATATCTTGAACTACTTGCACTGACTAAAATTTATTATACTTGCTTTATAGCATTAAAAATTTCTACAAGTGTATGGGATGCTTCAGTTAGCGGCATAGGTACCTTATAGATTTTTGGCAGCTTATGCAATATACCTAGGTTACAATTAAAACTATTTAAATGTACAAATCTAACCAGGGCTATTGTAATAAAACTAAGTGCCTACCTACTAACTACATGTTTAGATACCTAGATGAAACATTGTTTTCAAGTTTTTATGTAAAGATCTGATTTTTGATTTGTGATCAAAATTATAAGTAGCTAAAATTTTATTTATTTATTGTAAAATAATGTTTCTTTTCTATTGATTTATGTTAAATAAGCTTAGTTATAAATTATTTTATTCTTTCCAGGACAAAAACTGTTCTTCTCTTTGTTCTGAAAAATATGATATCTTATTCTTTGCGTTGCTAACGATGGCAGTTTAAGAATCTGCAAAGAGCTCAGCATAAAGTTGGCTGTACAGTACTTACCTTAAGAACACGGCAAATCGACACTAATAATATGAATTATATATCTTTCTATATACTTGTGGATTATAATAATACATGAACAAATTATCATCCTTCATAATGATAATAGGTCGATTTTCCAGGAAAACCTCTGTCACAGATAACCTAAAAGATATCTGCAGTAATGACTTACTATAGTCGTGTATAATACGAAAGAAAAATCTTTATATCCTTTTTCACATAGAGCTTTAAATTGTGCATAAGTAGTTGAACTTCATAAAAGTTACGTTAAGAACACAGGTTAGGAAGAAGGTTACTTTAGGAATAAATATTTTTTTTGCTTGTTTCTAACCTAACCGGCAACCGGGTTAGGTTTTTGGGTCAGGTTAGGAATAAACCAAAAGAACGGAAAGAACGCCGCGCAGCAAAAGTATCAAATACATTACAATTTCTGAAAAAGGAACAACGCCTCTGGTATTAATTCTAAGAACTAAATTTGACAGCGGGTGTTTAGTGTCTGTTCCCATTGAGGGACCTTGATTTTTAAGCTTTAAAATGCGTCAGCCTTTAGTAAAAATTCTCAAACGATTGTAAATTCAGTCTTTCATTTGTAAAAGTGGGCACTCAAAATTACAAGCGGTCAAAGGTGGTCATACAATATCAAAAAAACCTACAAATACAAATCAATTGTTACAATAAGTACAAAACGTTAATTATCGTTTATTTAAATATTTGGAGTAATAATAATTTAAATAGAAATAATCGATTACACAAATCGATTGTTACAAATAATAAAATTATATTATCTACATAGTTAATATAATTTTATATTATTTATAATAATATAATTTTATTATTAGTAAATAGCATAACATTCAACATAAATCAAATTGTATTTTTTTGCATGTTAGCATTTTTTTCTTTCTTTTCTTTTTATCAGCTGAGTAAAATAAAATATGATTAAAATTTATACAAGCAAACGGTCATTAGTTTATATTTATTCCAAAAAATCCTACTGTGTGGTCACCTCGATGCTAGATTTCTTAGCAGGAATTTGATTGTTGTTTAAAGCAAAATTTGTAGGTTTTTTTGATATTGTTTAGTAAAGTAATCGTTAGTAAAAAACAACTACTAAAGTAGTTGTTACTTTAGTAGTTGTTTATATAGGCAGATAGGCAGTAGCAATGGGCTATTTGACTTCCGAATGCTACGTAAATTTATTGTTTCTTATGGGAAGCGTTTCGACTGAGGGACCACCTTTCACCTGTTGTAACTTTTAAAGGGCTTCTTTTACAAACTAGAGATTGAGTTTACAACCGTTTAAATACTTTTACTAACGCTAGAGCCATACGAAATTTCCAAATTCCACGGTGATCTCCACTTATTTGAACTTATGTTGATCGATTGAGGGACCACCTTCTGCATGCTAGTTCTTTTTATATAATGAACAGACAAGGCTGATATTTAATAAAGTAGTGTAATAAATCTTTTACTAAGACTAGTCATTAATAGCAGTTGTAAATTTTAACAAGGTTTTGAGATATGGATGCCTGTTAGCCACGATTGAGAGACCACCTTTGACCGCTTGTAACTTTTGAGTGTCTACTTTTACAAATGAAAGACTGAATTTACAATGGTTTGAAAACTTTTACTAAAGGCTGACGCATTTATAAGCTTAAAATTCAGATGTGGTCCTTCAATGGGAACGCACACTCGAGACGTCAAGGGTAATGTTTTTCGAGTGTATGTATGTGGGTATGTATGTATGTATGTATGTATATATGTATGTATGTATGTGAGTATGTATGTCTATTTCTTTTGCACCCTCTACAGCCTAAACGGCTTAATGGATTTTAACGTATGAGGTGTCATTAGATACGTATTGATTGTGGGAATGACATAGTGTATATAAAAATGTAGCGTCGGCATGAGAAAAAGGAGTTTCTTTCTTTTCACTTTGTTTTAGGCAGGCAGGCTTTTTGTTTTTTAAAAATATACAGAGTGTATACGACGGTATGATATTAAATGCAATTACTTATAGTATGTGACATTATAAAGCGAGACAAAAAAAACACCTAAATATCTTCAATAGTTTAAACACAGCACTACTTTTTTAATTTCTTTAATTCTAAACACTCTGTAAGTGCGTCAAACGGTCACTGGCTTAAGTCATAATCCAAGTCGAAGGATAAACGTTGCCGCTCATTTTTGCGATTACTTTGAAATCATTATACGGACTAGTAACAGCTGCCTTTTCATTTAATATCAAACTGTCGTATAAACTCTGTATATTACTTGTTTTCATCGTAGGTCTAAAAAATGGGCAATGTTAGTTTGGAGCACATTACCCGAAAGAGGGGTTTAATTTATTATTTCTAGTAGTCTAGTAGTTTCTAGTAGCTTTAATCACGGTAATAGATTGGTAGTAATAGGTGGTAGGTACTAGAGATTCTGGCTGGTCAATTTTTACTTGTAACTGGCTGGCAATGCCAGAGACACTGAGTCGTCCATGAGCAACAATTACCACTAAACATTACATGTCTGCCACAGTCAGCAATTAAAAAAGAACACGGAACGCATATAAGAACATGTGGCATACAAACATAACATGTATTATGTTTGTACGTGTGTCGTATAAGTTATTCAGGAAATGCTCAGAACTTGCACTGAAGTATACATGCTATACACATACTTCGAATTAATGACACTCGATAGAGCGCCTGATTACGGTATTTCACACGTTCGTTACTTTTGAGGCCACATTACCATTGATATTAAAATTAATAGGTAAAAGGTTACAGTTGTTTAATGACCACTTCCTTAAGAATTATGGAACTTGAAAGAATATTTTCTTCTGCCTTTTATACTTTCAGCCAACTCGAACCACATATAGGAAATCCGCCTCATAGCATAATTCTTATGACTTATTCTGCAACTTTTTTCATACTTGTTTACTTGAGTTTTCTTTCTTAGAAGCGTAGTTCACGCTCCGAACCTCATTAAGCGGTAAAAGTGTGAGCGTTATAAACTTTCTGCGAAATAGCATCGCACTGCCCTACAAATGACCGCTGTCATAACAGCACTACTTATTTAGTACTAGCTGTTGACCGCAGCTCCGCCCGCGTAAAGCTCGGTTAAATCTCTGTTTACATTTTGACCATTTTTTGTACAAACTTGCATCCCCTATTTCAACCCTTTTAAGCCATTTTTTGCTATAAAAAATACCCTATGTAACGCTCGAGGACTAATTATTCTCTATACCAAATTTAATCAAAATCGATTCGGTGGTTTAGGCGTGAATGCGTAACAGACAGATAGACACAGAGTTACTTTCACATTTGTAAAATTAGTATCGATTGCTTGTAAGTAAAACTCTAATCCAGTAGCAATAGGGATTGTGCTTTTGAAAGCAAGTACAATATTTTTCTTTGCTGGCGCCAAATATATTTCAGGAATTTCTGATTAATCAAATTAACATTCAAAATTATAATAATACGTCTTAAAACGATCCCTTATTTAAACCACTCTCTCCATTTTCGTTCTACTTTAAGATTTACCACAAAAACATTAGTTATAGGTAAATAAAATAATAATGACTCTATTAGTCATATTCAAATGTTGTTTTAGCGACACATGTTACAATACAACCCGTGCATATAGATAGACTAAAACATGCGCACATTCTTCGATTTGTCAAAACCAACCATAGAAAAATATTATTATGATAGCACATTAGAAATTTGCAAAATAAAGCGCACTTTTAAACGGACCTATTTCCAGCCGTGGACATTTTGCGCCTGCTATAATAATGATAATGATGAAACTCACTTTTCTCAGTAAGTCCGTAGATGACTGAATTAATTAAAACACTTACACAATTCAATTGCCACAAAGCAACGTTATTTTAAATAACAACATAAATTTCTGGTGGCATTAATAATCGGAATAAAAAGTTCTGTGTTAATTCCAACATTGTCTCTCTGTGTGTAACTTTCCTTGGAATTCGTTTAACCGATTGACTAACAGTAGGTATCATTGTTATTTTGGTTGTAGCACTATTAGCACGAGCTCTTTACAAAAGTTAATCATTAATTTTAAGTTTTATCTGTAGGTTAACATTATCTAATTAGGCCATTAAGAATATGACAAAAATACTGAATTACAAAATATTCTTACGTAACATACATACGAATTCCATTTCGTCCATATTTCACAAATTTTCATCAGGCGGGAAAATATTCAAAAGTATCTCAGTATTCCATTTCAGTCCGTGGTCAAATCGTTGCATTTTGCTTTGTAGAGGTCAACGCTTAATTTAAATTACATTTATTTATTAGATATTGTTTGTCTTATTATCTTAATGTTTATAAATCAACGGTTACAATAAAATAGAATACCATATTTAACATAAATACAAATATTTGGAGTAATAAATTAAATAGAATTAATATATTACGCAAATAGAGTATTCGTAAACGTAATAATATTTAAAATGTAATAAAAAGGACGAAAAATTACTATTTAACAATATATTGATGACATTAATTTTATTTTTATTATCTTTGTCCTCATCCCTAGTAAATTCATGAAACCATAGACAATGGCAATATGGTGGATTGTTTACATTGTACGAAATTGGAGTTGGAATGAACTGTATATACCTACTTATTTTGTTCGACTCAGTAAACAGTACGCAAGTTGTATAAATGCTTCTTTCGGTAATTATTACTTTTCTCAACAATATTAATTTTCCTTGTTGGAATAACGTACAAAGAACGAACTTTTCTAAAGAATGATTAAACGAAACTTAACCATAACATGAAAATTTCTAAGTTTGCGGCATTTATTAGGCTTCATATTTTTTTTACTGAACTGGTTACCATGGTGCAACTGGTTATAAACGCAATAGAACCTTTTCGTAAAGCTCTTTGCTTTGTGTAACATGTCAAGTATGACAGAGAAGTTACTCACTCTCTCGCTTGTTGTAAGTCAAAGACGTGACATATCTATTTTGCAGTCTGTAATAAAAATCTGTTTAGCTCCACTCTATATTCTATTTTATTGGCGATAATCCTTTAAAAGAGATATAAACGTCCAAAATTTGTCTAGCTAACGAAGGTTTAGAGATAAGAGTAGAATAATTTTTGCGAATGATCAATGAATGAGTGGTTTTTGCGTTTATACGTACGCGTTGCAATTTTAATGAAATATGGATAAGTTGCAAACTTAAAATATTAGACTTAAACTTAAAAATTTAAAGATAAACATCTGTTTATTTCTTAACCGGATGTTTAAATCAACTTTAATGTTCACCATGCTCTAACCAGAGTGGTCACAGGCCTTAAACAGTCCATTATCGTAACCGGGGCTCAGAACAAGGACTGAGAACCGAAGATTCCCTCACATTTTGACATGTATTTTGATTAAAAAGAAATTTGAATGTAGTGTAAGACCTTTTTGAAAAACAAGCCATGTATTTGACTTCATCAAAAAAAAAAAACACGACACACGAATGTCAATGAAAGCTTTAGGGATTCTACTATCAATTTTAGAATTACAGATTATTATAATACAGTTCTATGCTCAGAACAAGTAACTTGTTCTGAGGTTCTATGCACCACAATACATTTGAACTTGGAAGGACTCTAATATAGTGCTACTAAATACATGACGTGATATAGTAAATCTTAGTGTCTAAGCATAAATTTGCATAGTAATGTGACTTTGCATATATACCTATAGACTTATATCATTCGTTTTAGTAATCATGAAAAGATAAAACATGGTAAACAGTAAATATTTAACCAGGAATTTAAATGACGGTTATTATTTCATCGGCCGATTACATTAATGATGTTTAACCGACAGTCCGCGAACTAAGGCCTTAGAACTAGAGAAATGAATATTCTAACTTGTTTCTAGTAACTTCTTCTTTAAAAAATAACTGTTTGTCCAAAATAATTGAAGTTATACTTCTTTTGGCGCGATTGGGAAAAATGATGAGAGTGAATTTTTACGATGCGCGCGCACACCGACAGAAAATAGCAACACCCTGAAGTTAGTTGCGAACCTTTTACACCCTGAAGTTAGTTGCGAGTTGTTAGTTGTTAGTTGTTAGTTGCTTTGTGTGTCGTATCAGTACCTACAAATAATCAATAAATAAAAAATATATTGGCGTTTATATCAATTCAATTATAACGGGTGGCGCAAAAGTAAAGACCCTATTTGGTTCAGCTATAACATTTTTTCTAAATTAGAAAACTAGATTTAGATTTTTTTAAATGTATATTTGTGCCATTAAATTTCGTACCATTAGGATTTAAAGATGATGTCTTTTAAATGGTGACCTCCAGAGTTGATACACATTTGAGCCCTATTTATGACATTTTGCATAACTTGCCGTAACACTTCCTGCGATATGTTCGTTATTTCTTGACGAATGTTTTCTTTTAGAGCTGCGAGAGTCTGTGGCTTGTTCACATACACCCGAGATTTCAAAAAACCCCAAAGAAAGAAGTCTGGACTGGTCAGATCGGGTGATCTTGCAGGCCAAGGCAAATCGCCAAAACGAGAGATAACTCGGCCTGGAAAAGCGTCCCTCACTAAGTCCATAGTGTCGCGCGCTGTGTGTGCCGTAGCGCCGTCTTGTTGAAACCAGATGTGCTCCAGCCCCAATTCGTCCAAACTGGGTATCAAAAACTCACGTAACATGGTTCTGTAGCGTTCTCCAGTGACAGTAATCGCATTGCCTCCAGCGTCTTCGAAAAAATAGGGTCCGATCACTCTGTCAACACAGATGCCACACCATACAGTAACTTTTAGTGGGTGTAGAGGTGTTTCTTGAATAATGCGCGGATTATCAGTGCCCCAGAACCGAGTATTCTGCTTATTGACATGCCCTGAGAGATGGAAATGCGCTTCGTCACTCATAACCAATTTTGAAGAAAAATGTCATAAATAGGGCTCAAATGTGTATCAACTCTGGAGGTCACCATTTAAAAGACATCATCTTTAAATCCTAATGGTACGAAATTTAATGGCACAAATATACATTTAAAAAAATCTAAATCTAGTTTTCTAATTTAGAAAAAATGTTATAGCTGAACCAAATAGGGTCTTTACTTTTGCGCCACCCAGTATTTATATATTTATCAGTAAAAATATGTAATTTTTTTTTTAATTATGGCGCAAAAATTAATTTTATTTTAATTATATTTTATGATTTTTCATTATTGTTGCATGCTATTTATGTATATTTATGTATGTATGCGTTGTGTTATTATTTGGTATTTTTGGATTGTTACACCAAAGAAGTATAACTTCTTACGTGCGTACATGAGTACACACACTCTTTTTTTTTTTTCAAAAGCGAGAGCAATGTTTACTTAGGTAAAGTATTTGTAAGGCCGCTATTAGGCCGGTATTACATTATCATATTTAAATCATATAAATATGATTTCATGTCTGTCAAATTCTATAATCATAGTTATATGATGATGTTCTTCATTTTTACATGTTACACTATATATACATTTTAGTCTAAGGCCGGTGTTACATTATCATATAAATATGATTTCATATCTGTCAATTTCTATGATCATAGTTCGACGACCCTCAAACTATGATCATAGTAGTTTTATACCGTCAAATGTTCTTCATTTAAAAATGATTTACACATCTTTGATCATATTTCTATGATAGTCTAATAGCGGCCTAATAGCGGCCTAATAGCGGCCTAGACTAGAAGGTATAATAACTACATTCATATTCTCTATGATCATAGTTAGGGGATTCTTTTCGACAGCTAGCGTACAAGTAGGATCATATTCAACACACTAGCATAGTCTTTATGTAAATAGACGGTGCTAGTGTGTTGATTTGAAGGGAAGGGAAAGGATCTCATAGCAACGGAAAACACGGCTTGATGGTATATGACATTTCTATGATCAATAAGTGTAATATGTAAAAATGAAGAACCTTATCATATAACTATGATCATAGAATTTGAATATGAAATCATATTTATATGATTTAAATATGATAATGTAATACCGGCCTAGGACCAATGAAAGACGTGAGTTCATGAACTAATTTGTATTTTATAGTTATTATTAATTTAACAGAAGAGGTGTGTGTTCACTCTCGCTCAATACAGGCGGGATAGTAACCGAGCTGTTATTTGTGTAAAACGGTTCTTATGAAGGACTCTAAATCACTTAAGTGGGACGGATATATTTTTGAATATTCCAACACGCTTAAACAGAAATCTATTGAAAGTTCTATGCTGTCTCTTTGTACGTATTCGTCAACTGTTATTAGACTCTACCAGACTCTCTTCTGTTTGTTCAAATATTTAGTACCTAGCGTTGTTACGAGCCAAAACACTTTTGTTGTTTGACTTTCCCTAGTAAATAGTGCCAATCGAATTTATTTAAAATAAATTTTACGATTATACGTTACACATCCTCAGTTGCCAAGATACAATTCTAAATTTACGTTTGATGTTTGTTCATTATAGATACATAGAATATTTTTTATTTCATACTAGATATTCCAAAACAAATAACATAACGCAACATTGACTGCTTATGTGGTTCGGTGGTACTGTGTACGGACTGCCAAGCAGAGGTCGCGGATTCGATTCCCGCTCAGTGCAAATATTTGTGTGCATGAACATGGCTATTCGCATTGGTCTGGGTGTTTCTATGTATAATATGTACATATTTACAAAAAAAGTATATAAGTATGTATATCCGCATTCTAGAACCCTTAACAAGCTTTAATATGCTTACTTTGGGTCTAGATTTCGTTGTGTGTAGCCGTTGTGATATATTATATTATTATACTAAATTACCAATTTTCAAAACTCCCGGCAAACTTTCCAGGTAACCACTATTTTTCGAACTAAATGACTGTACTACTACCGGTAGAAAATTGGTAATTTTAAAGATTTTGATATGTTCTTGCCGAATTTCGACTTTGCCACCTCGTACATGTGCTTCTCGCGCCAACATATTGGAAAAATGGCGCCAAAAAGCAGATTTTTAAAAATATCTCCTTTCCGACACATTCCACGATAAAAACATATATTACAAAATAAAACTAGAGAAAATTTGCTACAGTTTATGTATTGAAATTGTTTTATTTTCAGTAGGCTTATTCTACATGTTTACGGAGCAGGAAGTTTAAGAGTGGTGATAGGAATTTGCACAATCTTGTTTTCTTTTATCCCCATTGCTCTGCATTTTGTTCGTTTCTATAACACTGCTAAACTTGTGATAGATTTGAAACAGATGTTGTCGTGCTAGTACTTCTATTAATGGCGGATGATCCTGAAGAAATTTCAGTATGTGATGTTTCGTCTTCAGTACCGATGTACTGAAAACTAATGAACTCGTGTGTACAAAAACGAGGGTTGAACTACATTTTGCGGCGCTCGTACTCCAAAACTTCTGATTTTACGAAAACAATATCAATACATAAATTGTGGAATACATAATTATGGAAATTTCCTCTAGTTTTATCTTGTAATACTTACATGTTTTTATCGTGAAACGAGATTGAAAAGACAAATTTATCAAAAATCTGTTTTTTGGCGTCATTTGTCAAATAGCAGCGCGGATAACAGAGATACAAGGTGGCAAAGTCGAAAGTTAGAAAGAGCTCATCAAAATCAATAAAATTACCAGCTTTCGAAACTCTCGGAAAACTTTTCAGGTAAAACTAGCAAATGACTGTTGGGGAACCTGTTGAACCTTGGCACTATGTGTACCTCGGCCACTTGGCTCATTTCAAAAATGTTTTCGCAGTATTAAATTCTGTTGACTGTAGTATTCGATACATCACTGTTGACTACCTAATGTGAAGTTAGTCGCTTACCGCCATTAAGCCAGTGTTTGGTGTGTTATCGAAGTGAAAACGTTTTTCGCCCGAAAAAGTAAGTATTTTTAATATACTTTAAAGTCTGATAGTTTATATATTTTGTAATAGTCGCTTAACTTTAATATGCAATCAGTTCTTTGATTTAACAAGTTTAAAAAAAAATAAAGTTACGAGAAATGATACCTCAAAATAATTGAAATACACAATTTTCTAAAACAAAGTAGTAGTGTTGTATTTTTTAAATATTACTAAAGTACCTGATTTGCTAATATCTTATGTTTAAATGAACTTATGTTTTGTATCTACTAGTCTTAAATACTGCCATGTGAGAAAACAGTAAAAAGGTTACATGTTTTTGTTTCAAGATTTTGTTTTGAATATCAAAAAATATTATGAATGATATGTTGATTTTGTTAAGAATTTGTGATTCAAATATTTCACTAGACTGATTGGAAGCGAAAAGTTAATAGTTTTCTGTTTTAACCCTAAATTTCAATGTGACCTAGGTGGCACAGGGTACTGGCCAAGGCACTTATACAGAGGGTGTTGTACCTTGGCCAAATTTAGCTTTTTTTAAAAGTTCAAGAACACATGTATATATCAAATAGAAATCTGTGATAATTTAGTGGTGGTTACTGAAATAATTGAGCTTTTAAAATATTCAAATTCGTCTTGTCCAAACAATACGTCAAAAAATATAAAAAAAATATATCTAAATACTTGTCCTAAGTACAACAGGTTCCCTTACTTATAGTGAGCGGTCTCATCTATACTATTATATAAAGTGGAAGAGTTTGTTTGTTTAAACGCGCTAATCTATGGAACTACCAGTCAGATATCAAAAATTCTTTTCATAGCTTAGTTCTCAGCAGGTTATAGTCTATATAACATCACGCTACTGGCGACGGGAGCAGAGCAGTAAGCAAAGACGCGGCAAGCTAGTCGTTAATAACGATCTCTTCAAGACAACCTATACTTATTAATAAAAATACGATTTAGAATGACAATTGATGACTACACTTGTAGCTTAGTTGTTAAGCCCTCATCGTCAACGTAAGATGTGTCGTGTGTTGTAAATTTAATGCCACTTTCCTATTTATGAATCACACAATATTTTTAAAAGTGAACCTTTTATGCTTTGAAATTTCTAGGTACCACCATGTTGCTAACTTAGTAGTAGAAGATAATGATAAAAAGATTTCGTAAAATATTAAATCTGTTGTCAAAGAAAAGTCAGTCATAACACTCATAACAGTTGATACAAAGCTGTATAAATATCTGTATACTTGCAATTTGCAAGGCACAGTGTAAACACAACGTCCACCGTTCAACATGTTAAGCGATTATTTATAGTATTAGATTAGGTGCTTACGCATGGATCAAGCTATTCAGTAGTAACTTTGTTCTACAATATGAGCATAATAATTGACTTTGTAATGAAATATTACTTGTTTAAATTATTGCAATGCGACTGAACACTTGCTCTGCCGTAGGGTAGATATACTCATCTCTAATGAGTCTCTACACTTACAGACTCTCGCAATCATTGCAATCCTGCCAGATTATAGTGTTTGTGTTTGTTGGGGATATACTATATAATATATACTATACTATATATTATAGGTAGGTACTAGGCAATATATGAATAGTTGTTATCCTGATAAAATAAGTCGATAGTAATAGTATTCGAAGTAATGGTGGTAATCAACGATGTTTCTATTCCCGTAGCTCTAAATCATTTATTTATTAGATCACAATGTGTCCTATAAGGGAATTAAAGAAATAAGAAGACCAGCGAAATAAAATGAACGGCGAGTTGTTCGAATCGTCGGCGATCCCAATCTCACAGACAAATTGGAGTCACTATAGCAGCGGAGGGACTTAGGCTCTCTATGCGTGCTCTATGTTGTATGTTTCACGGTAAGTGCTCTGAGGAACTGTTTGACTTAGTGCCATCGTCTCCTTTTTATCATCGCAGCACACGACATCGCAGCAAAGTTCATCCATACTAACCTGGTCACGATCTCGTCTAGCACGGTTCGTTTTCAGCGTTCATTTCTCGGCTCTGGAACGTACTGCGAGCTCCATGTTTCCGGAGTGCTATGACATGTCCTTCTTCAAACAAGGTTTAAAGAGAGCATTAATATCACGTTAGGCAGTAGCTTCGCAGATTCCCTGGCATGGCAGAAATCCATGAGGGACAGTTCCCACTTACCATCAGGTGGGCTGTTGGCTTGTCTGCCACTGTAGGCAATAATAAAATACAGCTGATGGAGCTATCACCGTGAGCAGCAGCAACCAACAAAAATCTTAGACATTCTCTATAATATCTGATAACAATAGTCGGATCTTCGGATAATTTTTAACGAAATACATAAAATAAAACAGAAGTAACGTAATATAAAATTTGATTGCACCTTTGGTCTAGTGGTTAGTGTAAATGACTGCGACGCCGCCGCCGGGTGTCGTGTCCACATACTATTTTATTATTAAGTACATACATAATTATAAATGCTACAATGATGCATAGTGATGAAAATCATGACAAATTACATGAAGTTAAATAGGTAATAAAAAATCATAACTCTCAGCCTCAATGTAACAAAGGTTTATAAATTTTTGCCATTATAATTGATAAAATAAAAATTGCTATAGCATAATACATATTATGGGTAGGTAACTGTTTTTCATAAAAGTAACTTTTATGTAAGGTGCTCGTTATTAGACAGCTAAGTTATTAGTTTGTTTAAACATTATTTTATTAATTCGTGACCAAGTTAAGTAATTAAAATTCCAAGTTACATATTTCCCTACATTTAAACGTACAATCAAATGTACAGTAGTCACGAAGGTTGAATCAGCAGTTAATATTAGTTTATTATGTATGTACCTACCTTATAAAACTTTTTATTAGAATGCATAGACGATATAGGTAACGGTACATGCAGTAGTTTTAATTAAACTAATCTGTGATCTAACTACCTCAGGCGAAGGTGTGTCGAGGTCCCCGATGCGATTTTCTCGGGTAAAGTGTTAAGGAGTTATCTGCCAAGAAATGCACAGTAGGTACCAATAATTGCCACAGTGGAAAAAACGTGGTATTAGTGTTGATAACTAATTATGAACTAATCCGTGTTATCCAAAATACAATTACATAATTCGACTTAACTAAAGATTTCAATTATACTAGGTACCTAAATACATTCATCTTTACATCTACGCTCTACGATGCTATACTTGACGTGGTGTTTTCTGAACGCAATAACGTGTCTTTATTTTAGTGAGATGAAGTACCTACTTATATAGGATTATTCCCATCTGTCACTCTGGTTTGTCCCCCTAGAGTGACAGATGGGAAATAAAAATTTTGACCTGTCTTCCTGTTAACAAGGTGGGGACAGATGAAAATTTTTGAAGAGTGATTGGAATTTAAGACAGCACTAACTTCGTGCTAGTACTTGGCTTGGTTGAGCCTTGGGCGAGAGCGATCACTACCATCCGGTGTAACTGTAATACAAGCAAGCATAAAAATAAGAAAAATGTATTTTAAAAATATCATTTTGACGGGCAAGGTAAACTCACTGATTGACCTCTGTCAATAAGGTGATTTTAAGACATTGTTAGCGATAGTATCCAAAAATCCTCAAATTATATTTTCAAAAAATAAAAATGTTTGCTATCAGGTAAATGACATAATGATAGAATTCACTAGTGGGCGGTGGGTCGTCACTTCCCGACGCTAAACGTGGGTGTTACTGAATACACATCGTCGCGGAAAACGTAACACTGTGATGTTGTTATTATTTAATTCACATGGGACTTCAACAGTATTTCGCACCTTGTGTGACAGAAGGTAATAATATTTTGTATGTTACCATTAACATGTCAAAGGTAAAAATGCGAGTAGCATTACTATAGCATATTAAATTTTTTTGGCGGCGTGAATAATTTAGGTATATATACCTATGTATGAGCTATCTCCACATAATAGTTCTAGATATAACTATCTACTGCATATATTAACAATTTTGCCACCCCATTTGTTTCAGCGGTACGGTACATTACCTAAATCTCTTTTGTAGCTTTGTATAAACAAAATATCATAGTCATTATTAGATGAACAACGCACTTTGTTTACATTTACATACGGTACTTTTGCGGTTTATAGACAACATAAGTTTTATTAAATGAGTGGTTAAATGAGTTACATTATGAATAAACCTAATAAATAGCACATCAAATCTTAAAGGTCTAAGTATATTAAGAACCGTCCTTTTAAGAACGATTAGATCAAGTTATAAGTTCTATTAACCACTAGAACGTCAACGCCGCGAACCGTCAATGCACAGAAACGTCACGATGCAAGTGTTTAATTTCGCGATAGAAATCGCTCAATATGACTACCGACAAAAACGTTTGTCAAAAGGAAGTTACACGACTTATATTAAAATTAAAAATACCGTAGTATAACTTAATGTATAGACAATATGATTATTTAAAGTATATGCTCCAAGCCTAGATGGAAAACTTAAAATAAATGGAGAACTTTAGATATTAGATATTTTTTCCTCATTTTTCAATGTTATTGATTTTTCGTAAAAACACCATGCAATCTGTAACAGTTTTAAATATAGTGAAAGAAACTAGACTATATTTGCTTTAAAACGAGACCAAAACATTTATGCTCTATGCATCATAACTATTTTTGATAAATTAAACAGAGGTCTAGTTATTGTGATTTTCGATGCAATCGTGAAATGTCTGAATGTGCAATGCAAAATGGCCGCCCGGGGCTTTGCAGACGAGATACTTTCTTTGATTTTATAATGTTACTCTAATTATTTTGCAGTTCTACTTAACTACATTAACTAATGTTGTGTTCCTGCCATTCGCCCACTAAACTTTCACTATTGGTCATAAATCCTTACTTTGGAGGTCATGAATATGACCTATATACGGCCTAGATAGGCCAGGGCCTATTAGGGCTTTTTCCTACTTTAGTTTTATGATTTTTTAAGAGTTTAGTCTTATTCTCAAAATCACATTATAGATAACTGCAGCTCAACTATAACTACAAAGGTTATTAAGCGTCCAAGGCCCGCTATGATGAACTGTGCAAGTATGTCTATAAACTTCTCATAAAACCTAAAGATTTTAGACCAATATCATTGACGGTTACTGCCATATTTTCTGCCGACTTTGCTTTGGCGTCAACCATAGTTACTTGTATCTGTGGACAATAATGAAGTATGATTGTACAGCTGTTCAGAATGTTCAACATAAGTAATTTTCGCTACCGTTATGATCTTTATAACATTTAATCAATTCCAAGTGATATGCGTTAGATAGCAGAATTGTGTTACTGCGACCCTCGCAATAGTACAAATTACATAACTTCACAGTCGCATTAGCAAATGTAGTTACGCCGGTATTACATTATCATATTTAGGTAAATCATTTACATATGATTTCATATTTGTCAAATTCTATGATTATAGTTATATTATCATGACGTTCTTCATTTTTACATATTACACTTATTGATCATAGAAATATCATATACCATTAAGCCGTGTTTTCCGTTGCTATGGGATCCTTTCCCTTCCCTTCAAATCAACACACTAGCACCGTCTATGTACACACAGACTGCTAGTGTGTTGAATATGATCCTACTTGTACGCTAGCTGTCAAAAAGGATCCCCTAACTATGATCATAGAGAATATGAATCACATGTAGTTTTTATACCGTCATATGTTCATCATATAAAAGTGACTTACACATCTATGATCATATTTCTATGATAGTCTAATAGCGGCCTAACAGCGGCCTAGACCGACCATTACCCCAATTCTTTTGTTTTTGTTTATAAATGTATGAAATACATTCAGTTGAATTTATATTGCTGATTAATAAAATGTATAATTAATTCAGTTATTAGCGGTCTTACAGAAATAGTAGAAAGGTTTCCCGGGACTCGACTGACCCATTTTCCCCTTCCCCCTTTTTCTTCGGATTGCCAAATTGGTCACAGCTAGTAAATACCTAGCACAAGTATCATAGCGGTTTTAGACACATAAATCAAAGTTCAGCCCTCTTCAGATCTCAAATACAAAAACATTACAAATAAACGTAAAATGGCATTTAGATATGGATAATTTAGGTACATAAACAGAATATAAAAAGTTGAACTATGTTAAGTCGAGTGCTAATAAGTGCCTTTAGCTAAATACAATGAAATATAACTGCGGCAAATGAAACTAATGTTCATTGTTTAAATGAAACTAAATAAGCAAGCAGCCTAGTTCGTACTATATGTCCACTTTAGAAGCCCTGTTTTGTCTATTAAAATCAACGACACTTACAGAAAGGTAAGGAGCCAGGAATGTTTTAATTGTTTATTTTGCAACCAAGTCATATAAAAATAGTTAATTAACAGTTTTCCACTTCATTAAAGCCTCTCAAAAGCTCAATTAAAGCCTGGAACTCTTTGCCAGCGCATGTCTCCCATTTAATTTTGATCCTGGGTCTTTTAAGCGGGGCGTGAAAAAGCATCTCACTAAGCCGCCATAGTGGAGGCCACCATACCAATAGTTTGGCTTTTGGTATGGTGGCCACCACTTCTGGATTCAACTGACTGCTTACCATCAGGCAAAAAGGAGTCACTTTGGTAGGCTAATATAAAAAAAAAATTTTGTACATAAATTTCCATTCATTGACTAACAAAAAAGCGAACAACAAATAAAAAATTCGTTATTGTATATTTTGCGTTGCAAAACAGAGATAGAGTGTATAGATTTACATTTAGTTCTAGAAGACTAATCAGTTTTGAAAATGTTTAAATCAAGTTGTTAAATATATAATACTAGCGACCCGCCCCGGCTTCGCACAGGTATTATGCTGATACTAAATATACTACAGAATGTCTCTTTGAATAACGTTCACAGCTTTTTCGTCATTAGACAATGCAAACATGGTCATTGTTTTCTTTAGAGGCCGGCGGCCCCCGGCCGGTACTGCCGCAAGTGTTTCTCTACTATATTTTGCACGTATTATAGATATAAACCTTCCTCTTAAATCACTCTATCTATTAAAAAAACCGCATCAAAATCCGTTGCGTAGTTTTAAAGATCTAAGCATACATAGGGACAGACAGCGAGAAACGACTTTGTTTTATACTATGTAGTGATATGCTTTTCTAAATCTTCCAAAGATTTTTGCAATGTTTGACTTACACATTTGAAAAACTAGTTGCAATGTTATTCTCGATTCTTTCAATGCGTTCATCATTTTAATGCAAATCCGTTGGAAAATTTTATTTCGTAATTCGAACTTAGTGTAGATGTATTTATTTTTAAGCTTACAAATCTAGAATATTTTTAAACTATACTAAGTACTAGTTCAAATTTCTATCTGTCATGTAAATATAGTACTTTTATCAGAATGATAACTGCAAACTACTCGTATCTACAATTAGTAAGTATGTTTATGTTCGAATTTGTAATGCATTGTTTTTGCAAAATTTAAAACATAGAGTTATAGTAGCCAGTTACCTTCAGGTGAAAATTGTATTGTTATAGTTTACTAATTTCTACCCACGGCTTTGCTAGCATGGACATTGTTTTTCCATAATCATTTTATATTATTTATACAATATTGTTTACCCTACTATTTCTTATCCCCTCCATTCATGCAATGCCCCATTTTATTTACCTAAAGATATTCCTCATCGAAATTTGCATTTCGATACTGTATATACAGTATCCAAATGCAAATTTAGACTACAATAACTTAAAAAAAATCCATTCAAAGTTTCATCCCATATCACACCTATAGCCATCCCTGTCAATAATGTTTAGAACAGAATTTTCCATTTTGGTTAAAGAATATAAATATACCTTTTTTCAACTATAATTTGAAAAACAAAGAACATTCAACAACAGAGATTTGCATAACATAACTTCAAAACAATGATTTTCCATGCAACGTTTCATCCCCAATTTCACCCTTCTAAATCCACCTCTGTTAAAAATATTGATGAGATTATTTTTTATTTTGAACCGACGATGAAAAACGGAGGTGGTTCTGAAGTCGACGCGTATATATATTTTTTTATGTATGACCACGCATAACTTTTCACATTTTCACAGAGTAGTCCGATTTTGATAAATGATAAAAAAATGATTAGAAAAAATACCAACCCTAATGGTAGGAAAACAGGGGGTGATTGTTGATTATTAGTTAAAGTAGGATTATTAACAGTTAATAGCCAAAGTAAGGTAGGTAGCCATTTTAAAAGTAATCAAAGATGAAGCATGTAGTAATCAGTAGATTATAGCCACATATAATTATAAAATAACAATAAATGAAATTTTATTTTTTTATAATAAATTAAACCACCATTATAACTGAAAAGCATAAAATAATAAACCTTTATTTAATTAACCTTAATAAAGTAAAAGTTCCTAAGTTCTTCAACTAACGTAAAGTCAACTAAGTAATTTTGAGTCTGATATAAACAAGCAAATTAATTAAATACTTACGTAAGGCTTGATACACGGCGGCGCATTGTTTGGTGCCGACTCAAAATTACTTAGGTATACTTACGTTAGTTATAGAACTTAGTTATTTATTAAGGTTAATAAAATAATGGTTTATTATTTTATGCTTTTATTTTCAAAACTATAAATTAAAAAACCATAAAAGTTGCACACAATCTTTTTCATCTCATTTCACACACTTAGAAGTTAAATTAAAAAAAACCTTTCTTAGTACACCTCTACACATTAAGACAAACACCTCTCCAAATTTTGAGTCGCTACGACCAGTGGTTTAGGCTGTGCGTTGTTTGACAGTCATTCAGTCAGGACAAACCCTTTTGTAGTCAGGACAAACCCTTTTATAGTAATGTCATTTGTATGGATCTAGAAATTAGAAGGATACTTGTAAATCTAGTTAAAAATTTGTTTTCTCATACAAACTAAAATGTTTATGTAGGTACAGTTATTCATTATCATCATCATATCAGCCAAAAGACGTCCACTGCCGGACATAGGCCTCCCGCAATTTTCGCCACCTTGGCCGAGCGGTTGCCCGCCACCATTATAAGATCGTCGGTCCATCTTGTGAGGGTCTGCCCACGCTGCTTCTTCCAGTTTGTGGTCGCCGCTCCAGAACCTTTCTGCTCTAACGGCCTTAATTTCTGCAAGCTATGTGTCCTGCCTAATGCCTCTTCAGAGAAGCACCTTGCGAGCCACGTCAGTTACCTTGCTTCGCCTACGAAAAGATCGCGCAGGGAGACGCCTAACAAAGCCCGCTCACTCGCCCTCTGAGCGACTTTGAGCCTTCTGACAAGTCACATAGTTAGCGACCACATCTCTGCTCCGTATGTCATCTCATCACTGGCAGCACACACTGGTCAAAGACCTTGGTCTTGAGACACGGTCTCAAGACCAAGGTTGGTGCGGTCACTTGTCGAGAGACTTTACAGAAATCATTGAGCATTTCACTGAGGTCCTTCACGGTCTCAGTCATGACCGCGATATGTTAAGCCAATCGAAGGTTAGTGATGCACTCGCCGTTTATGTTGATGCCAAGTCCATTCCAGGTCAGATTCTTGAACATGTCCTCCAGTGTAGAGGTAAACAGTTTCGGCGAAATAACATTTCTCTGCCAATCTCCTCTTTAGTTCAGCGACTAGTAGAGGTCATTTGCGCGCAAGGCCGATTTTCTTTACAATGAAGTCTGTTAGTTTTACTTGTAATATTCAGTTACGTTACCGCAGAACGTACGTACTAGCATACGTTATTTATAAATAGAAGTTAGGCCCGACTAGTGCCGTGTACTCATGTGCATAACAGACCGATCCATTATCATACAGAAACTAATAAAAACTGAAAGGAATTCAGTAGGTACTAACACGTGTTCATTATTGTTGTAATCATGATTCGACTATACAGCCAGGCTTGCTAATTCTTTAAATTTATGTTAAACTCTAGCCAAATAATTGCCACCAACTTTTGATTCTATAAAAAATAGCTTTGGCAACCGGATGGGTTTGTCTTTCACCGGGACAAGATTTGGTCTATTGTTAGTATTTGTCAAGCGCGAGTACTTCACACTCAATGTGCTAGTGATATAATAGCTATTACCCGCGACTTCATTCGCGTGAAAATTCAGATGTGTGCCTGTATCAGTAATAATCATATAATTCGTCTCTATGGTAAATTCTATTTAAATCTTTTAAACCCGCTACTACTAAAACTGACGAAATTTCACACCAACTTGCGCTTCCTATTAAATATTTCTAAGCTGTATAAAAAGTAAGAAATTCAGTTCTATTACACAGTTCTATTTATATGCAAATAATACATTTGAAATTTAAGTTGCGTTATTTTCATAGTAAAATAACTGTAAGCATTATGGTTACTTACTTTTTATACAGCTTCACCTGATTCTAGCATGTTAACAGAACATATTTTTTAAATAAAGCTGAGATTAAATGATAAAAATCGAAAAAATGATAAAAGTTTCTAAATAGGAATTAAAAAGTATTTATGTGAGTTTGGAGTCGATTTTCTATACAAAATTACACCCTCTATTTCACCACTTTGTTTAAAAAATAATCAACAAAGTTTCAATTTCTTTAACTAATGAGTATTTTCTAGTAGTTTGGCAACCCTAATATCAAAACTGTAAAGGTCTCATACAAACTTTGCCACACCGTTCTACCCCCTTAGAGAATGAGTATCGCAAAATCTTAGTAAGCACCTACGTCCTAAAAAGAACCCCTGCAAAATTTGAGTCTCCTAGCACTTATAGTTTGTGAAATTTCGTGATGAACGAGTGACCTGTCGCTTTTATGGAATACTAGCTGTCTGCAACGCGGTTTCAGCCTCGTCTTTGGTTACTGCTCTGCTCCCGTCGCCACTAGCGTGATGTTTTATAGCCTAATAACCTTCCTCAAGAACTGGGCTATCATACGCTAAAGAAAAAGAGAAAAAGAATTATTAAAAACCGAATGGCAGGTTCAGAGATTAGCGCGTTCAAACAAACAAACAAACTTTGCCGCTTTCTATAACAGTCTAGATAGATTAAGGTAAACGTGCTTGTACCTAATCATTAGTTACATAGAGAGAGATTATTTCACCTATTTATCAGATGAAGATAACTAAGAACTTTTTATATTTATTATTATTTCGAGTAAAGGTATACCTATTCATTATACTCTGCCGCCTATCATAAACGCGCAAACCGAAAGTTACGTGTAATTTCGCTCGTGTGGTTAGTCCCCGTAGGATACCTATCCTTCTCTAAAACTCATCAAGAGCTTTCTGTGTCTTTTCCTGTTGTCATAGGTATGAACATCGGTGATAAAGGTTCAGTACTAGTACTCAAAAGGCTATATAAATTCAGACTTTTAGTCCAATCGTTGAATTTTCTAAATTGTCCACAAACTGGGTTATGCCCAGAAACAAAACAGAACGGATCGGTAGCAGGCTCGCGCTTGCGGTAATCGCATATATACGTACTCTTATTTCAATTATACGTACTTATTACGTATTGCAATTGTTCATACAACTTATTGCAATAATTTGAACATTTATTTAACATCTTTACAATTACAACGTGTGTTGTTTGTTGCAATTGTAAAATTCACTTACGTCAATTTGCTTGCATGGTTAATCTGCTTCGTTAAGAAATATAAATTTTAGTCAGAAATATAATATGTATTTTTAAAATGATTACATTTTATGTGGTTGGTACCTACGCAACAATTGATGAGTTACAAGAGCCGATACAGCGTCCGACAGCACTATTAGATTAGCAACGCGAAATTTAACTCATATAGGTTTTCTATCCTATCCTACTATACTACTACTACCTATCGTATTTTTGTCAGAGTAATCGTTCAACAGCTGATGAGTGACTATTTGAAAACATCTTCAGATTCTGATCACCAGTTCCTGTTTCTTTTTTACGCATACAAACCATTTTACTTTTGTACAATATTAGTTTTAAAATTTTTGGCGAGTTCCATATATTATTAACTAAAGTAATGAACTTAATTACAAAGTAAAGTTAATTACATGTCCATTAACCAGCGTTTTTTTTTCGCTGTTATCAAAATGTTGCATCAGCATTTAATGGAAAACGAGCATGAAAGTGATAACATTAGATATAAGTACTCGTACCAACATAAATAATACCTACCTACATATATAGGTAAAGCTACAGTACATGAAACTACAACCTTGGCTAAACTTTTCGAACTATAGGACCTATACAAGATGACGATCTACTGAAGCGGCACGGACCGGAATTACGTTTGAATTTAAAACCGTTCAGTATGCGCACCAATTTTCCTGCACGACAGTCGATACACGTGCAGAGCATTTTCTTCAAGATGCTCGTAGGCCTGGTCTGCTCGTACTAATTATTATTACATACATACGTATGTTTACATACGTACATTACGTACATAGATTATTATGAAAGCGAAAACATATCGAATAATTGTAGTGCAAACGACACGACATGAGTTTTAATAACTTAATTAAAATAAAAGAACGTCACGTTTATGTATTTCTATTACGAGTATATTTAACACACATTACAGCCCGTAACAAAACTAGGCGAGCTACACTCGTATTTACCAAGGTCACTCAGCTTGACAAGTTTTTATCGACTACTTAGTTTAATGGTAGAAATGTGGAGTAAAGTAAAGCATTGTTTTAAGTAGTGCTTCTTTTTCAGTGGCAGCTCATTCGAGGGTCAGTGGCAGAACGGCAAGCGGCATGGACTCGGCGTGGAGACCCGCGACCGCTGGCTGTACCGCGGCGAGTGGACGCAGGGCTACAAGGGCCGGTACGGCGTGCGACAGAGCACTATTAGCAACGCGAAGTACGAGGGCACGTGGGCCAATGGACTACAAGACGGATACGGCTCCGAAACATACGCCGACGGTGGTCAGTATTATCTAATTACTTTCATTGTCAAAGTATTGGAATTCAGACAAAAAATACATAACGTTTACATAGCTATAGTATTCTGATCGGTAGATCTGTCGTCACAACAGAATATATTACTGTTAATCTGATGATAACAACACAAAACTATTGTTTAATTCGAAAATAAACACCTAAAATCCGGGTTAGCTCAATGCGCTACCTATTTGTTTTTGAACTGACTCATTATAATAAATTAATTTCCCAGCTATATATTTGTTAAACAACTGGATGACGCCTCATGACCTACATAGTATGGCGTGAACTAGGAAGGAAGCCCTTGTACTTGCGCAATATTTGCTGTTGGAAAATATTATCTGTAAACAAAACGCTGAAACAATAATTCCTACACGCAACTTACCTAACATGTATTCCTTTTAATTTAAATACAATTTAAATAAACAACTGCATCTTTTAAATAGCTAAGTGCCTAGGTATTATAATATAATGATAATATTAGAAAACTATAAGCACCTATCATTGAAAACCAAAGATTATGCTAGTGTTCCTATAATTATGTTTCAGCAAGCCGCTAAATAAAACAAGTCATTATTGGTATGCGTTGTAATATCTGTCATCATCATCATCATCATAATAAGGCAAAAGACATCCTGAACATAGGCCTCTCCCAATTTTCGCCACCGTGGCCGGCCATTCGCCGCCATTATCCATTGGTTGCCCGCCACCCTTATAAGGTTGTCGGTCCATCTTGTGAGGGGTAATATCTATGTACTTGCGTAATTTGGTAAAATTACCACGTGAAATGTAGACTGTACGTACACCTCTTACCAACAAGAAATATTTTCTTTCTTTCTATTATTATTTGGCATTAGACTTTTCTATTACGCATGCACCTATCAATACTCTATCACGTGTATCGATATAAACGAACGACATACAAACGTGTACTAGTACCTATGTCGTTCGCTTTACATAGTGCCAAGTGAAGTGACAGAGATATTAAAACATCAGTGAACATAATGCAACTACAAAAGTAAAAGCAAAGTTTGGCTTTACGTCTGAAATAATGTGCCTTACCATGAAAAACGTCATGTGTTTCTCGCCGTTACCGATGAGTCATAACCTCGATAAAGATTTGTCATTCATAAAATTACAGTCATAAATTTTGTATTTCTTTTACGGGAACAAGAATTCTTCAAATGTCAATTAGGTAGTTATTGTTATTACTACCAGGTCACTTTTTTTCTACTGCACTAAATTCTTGATAGTAAGAGCAGATTAAAAATTAATCAAAGCACCGGGATGCGAGTTTCACAAGGTAACTTTCACTCAATTTATGTTATATTTAGTAGATTAAGTTAGCTAGATTTATAGCCTAGATTCCTTAAAGCCAAATTTTGTAACATAAAAGCCTAATGTACCTAAAATGAAATGAGACTACTCTGTTTAGCAAGTTTTATCTTGTACGAATTAGCAAAAAACATAAAATTGCCTTGCCATTTCCTGTCTCGTTAGACCATTTATATTCATTAAAGATTCGAATAACGGATGTGCTGCTCTTAAAAGTGATAATGATATCAAGAACTCGACTCGATAAAAGTTAACAGTGACAAGAACTTTTTGTTTTTCGTAGCACAGCGTAGATTCGCACAAATAAATACGGATTGTATAGCAAATATATAAGCAAAATCCGAGTCCTGTCATAAACATCATAACAAATTAGAATGAGTCCAACAGCATATGTAGTTGTAAACATTTTTTCAATGTTAGAACGTTACAATAGCGCGCGTTCCAGTTAGCGAATGCAGTAAGCAATTTCTCGATGAATGATCGGACGAGGCATGAGGCGGCTGGCCCTGCGCCGCTGCCGCCGGCCACGCACGACTCCCGCGGCCCTCGCCGGATATATATAGCACAGGCACGCCTGCCGCGCCGCCCCGACATACAATCATGAAGACCGCTCATCTTATACTAGCAACTACAAAAATTACCTGTACAATCATCCAATAACCTGCATTAATTGCTCACCATTGTAGTAAGCTGCCATCTGTTTGTTCTGGCCTTCCAAATGATTCATTGGTATCATTTTATAAACTGTCAATAAAGAAAACTAAAATCATCTCACTGACCAAAGAGTAATCGGACAGCCTTATTTTAAATATAAATACTCGATTATGCAGTCCTGCATGTAAAGCGAGAAATCTGATGGAATAACAACTATCTGATTTTAATCATCTTAGGTTACTTCATGTCGCAGTCGTTGAGCACTAAAGGGTCAAATATGAAACACTCATTACAGGGCCGCTGTTTTCAGCAGCCTTAACAAGGTATTAAAAAGCAGCTTGTCCGGCGGCAACAAGGTGCGCGCCTGTAATGGTTGGATTATGCCACTTCTTCTGTACTCTTTCAGGATACACAAGTGGATAGGCGAGTCCGTACATTGTTAACTTCATTCCACATGCATCCTCCATGTTTATCCGTCATGAAGTTGTAAGTATATCCCATAATTCCCATGACTATGTGGAGACCGAGGCTTTCTAAATGCCAAAACCGAAGCCAAGCCGAAGAATTAAACGTACAAATAAGTTACGAGCAATTCAATGTTTGAAAGTTTGGCGCTAAATCACGCAATAAACCTTATTTTATATTAAAAAAGGTTTCTTTTGAAATTTATAATGAAAATACTAATGAGATATGAAACATCGTATTGACGATCGTCATTGACGTCACCACTACATAGCATAAAACAAAGTCGCTTCCCGCTGTCTGTCTGTCCCTATGTATGCTTAGACCTTTAAAACTACGCAACGGATTTTGATGCGGGTTTTTTTAGTAGATAGAGTGATTCAAGAGGAAGGTTTATATGTATAACATGCATAATATAGTAGAAAAACACTGATAATTTTAGAGGATTCTAATGTGATGTCGTAAATAAACACATTTTATTGCGCTTTCATTGCAAATGCTGGGCTGAACCCTACAAGATAGATCAAAATAATGTAGGTACTACAGTATTGTACACCTTAAAAAGGTCTACAAAAAAGTCCACTGTGGTACATGTCTATCTCTTAGGGATAACCCACAATAACTAATTTTATCCTTTACTTTTTACGAGAAATAATGGCATATTTACGAAATGATTTAAAGCAATACAGCATTAATCCTCACATAAATACATAGTGCATTTAAAATAAACCAATAGGGCCCTTTACAGCATGTAATTTAAATGAATATTTTTGAAGATATTACAGATTTAAAATGCAGGGACATAGAGGTTGCGGCGGTTCCGGCCAAAACGTTCATAGCTAGCATAGTTTTTTCTTCGCACTCGTGCGAAGCCGGAGCAGGTCGCTAGTAAAATATACAATAATCACAAACTTGATGATTTAAATGGGGTTTATATTGATTGTTACTGATACGATACTACGATAACCTTAAGATCAAGCAGCAAATTTTCTTACAGGCGCATATCTAAATTTCATGCCAACGCAGTCGCCGGCAACAGAATCTGTTGCCGGCACAATTCACTTTTTATAAACTTACTATCTGTTGAACAGATAGTAAGTTTATATAAAGTGAATAATATAAAGTAATCTAATGAATCAATACTCAAACTAGCTAACCTAATATACCCTACCCTACCTTTTTTTTTAATTGCGCCTCTATTAAGTGAATGTTGCGTATTTTAACTTGCGACGCAAAAAGACCCAACTGCGGAAAATTAGCTAATGGTTCGATTTTTCTGAAGTCTACATCAAGATATTGTGACGTTGTTATTCTACTGTCTGTCATCAAGTAGTTTTGAGACTTTATGACTTAGTCTACCGTCATAAGGAGAACACGGTATCAAGCAATGTAGCTGAAGTAACTTACATTACTATTATTATTAACATCTAAATATCGTTTGCTGGGAAACTGATATAAATGATTTAAGGCTGTGGTATACATGACGGGTTTTTATACGTACGCGGCAGGGTATTTATGAAAGAGCATATGTCACCGAGATATGGACAGGCACGTGGCACTCACGGGGCCGAACGAACAAGGTAGTCACGTCCCCGTCCTGTACACGTCCCGTCCAAGGTAGGTAGGTGCTATTGGTATTATCTCATTACATGAACATGGTCTTTAGACCTTAATCACGGCGCGTAAAAGATCAAGAGTGTGTTAAGTTTTAAAATGCGTTCATAACGCTACATAATAACCAGCAGTTTGCAGGATTCAAGTATAATTGTCACTTAAGTAACACAGTAGTTGAATGTTTTGTGGAGGTAATGGACTTTCAGTTTTATACTTTATAAATGTAGCTACTGAAAGCGATTGTAGCAAATTTGCTAAAACTATATAGTTTTAGTATTAAGTATTAGTATGTATGTCTATTTCCACAGTTGCAACTCTGCTTCCACACAAGCCAGTCCGCTTTTAGCTAGCGACCATGCTCGTGTGAAACAAATAATATTAATTAGTTATCTGAACGATTTATTATTTTTAGATTATTATTATTGATCAAGCTATGATAATAAATTCTAGTAAACCACTGTAGTAGTGATTACGTTAGTCTTTGATTATAATTAGCAAATTTATTAAATTAATTAATAAACACATAATATTTCTATGAATCAAAATTACTATAGTCTAGAAATAACATAACGCCTGATTCCTTTAAGAACAGTGATCACCATTCACCGTGTTATCAGGTACTATCACAGATATAAAAAGAAGAAAGCTAATCGTAATTTTGAACTCTGTTTTATAAAATCGGCCGTAATTTCTGATATCTGTAGTTGTTATTTATAATTTACACAAACATCCTTGGCTAGATTATTTCTCTACTTACTTCATTTTTATTGTGTGCACATGCATATATTATTATGTTTATTTGGTGCATCTAATAATAAACTTCTTCCAACGTAGTATCATAGTAACAACAGCCATAGTTTCGTACACATTTATTTTAGTGTGCCATTTTTTCAAGGCTAGGTTTGTAACGTTGCGTGTAATGCACACAAAATATTTTATATCCTAATATAGATTATAGGTAACAAATACAATTAAAAAATACATCCTCTTCCTTCGGACCACGATAGCGAGTGAACGTGCACCAATTTGTTTTTTTCTTTCTAAAATATTATTTCTTTGCCAAAAATAGTAAAAATTAATTCAGTAATGTACCAGGCGCACATATCCCGTTGAGAGTATATTAAGTGATAGTGCAAAAAGGACAACAACAGGCGAAACAAAAGCAGTTGCTGAACACCGACGTCAAAGCTGTATGTCAATTCATATTTACGTCACCTGTCAGCGTCAATTTAACTGTCATTTGTTAAGACCAGTGTTGCCATATCCAGTTTTATAAATCAGACGACTAGTACTGACCTCTAATTTACATAATCATGCAAGAAATGTCTAACAAATCGCTATCTGAATCAAACATTTCTGAACAAATGGAGCAACGTACCCCGCCTGCATATGTATTTCACCGCACCAAACGCCCAAGAGAACAAGAATATGACAATGAAGACTTCTTAACATTTAAAGAAGAAATTAAAAGTATGATCTCCTCTATGATGAAGACACAGCATGATGAAATCAAGAAAATGTACCCAACTCTTATGGAAATAAAAGAGACAAATTCAAACATCGAAAATGCAATGGCCGCTCTCTCGGCCCAAAATGAAGATCTCAAGAAGAAGATAGAACAATTAGAAACTCAGAAGAAAAAGGATCACGATTATATGGCTATCTTAGAGGACAAAATTGAAGAATTACAAAGAGAAAATCGTAAGTCCAACTTTGAACTAAAAAATGTCCCCAATGTGGCGAAAGAATCAACAGAAGATCTATTGAATATGGCTATAAAATTATCTGAAACTTTAGACTGTAAGCTTGAGAAGAAGGATATTAAAGACCTATATCGCGTTCATAGCAAACGAGGCAACACAAAAACAAGCACCGTAATAATTGAACTGAACTCAACTCTTCTCAAAACTAACTTTTTACAAAAAGCTAAACAATTTAATAGAACACACAAGGATAAAATCTGTGCTAAACATCTCGGCTTTAAATTAGAAGAGAACACACCAATATTCGTTACAGAACAATTAACCGCCAAGGGTTCCAGACTATTCTTCTTAGCTCGCGACCTTGCAAAGTCTAGAGCGTACAAGTACTGTTGGACCTCGTACGGCAAAGTCTTTGTCAAAAAAGATGATAAAGCACCAACAATCAAAATAAACTGCGAGTCTCAAGTGAATAACCTGATGCAGCTTAAATGACTAGTACACAACTGTTCGCAAAAATTAAACTGTTACCTTTCTTTACGTAAGATACTCAGGCTAAATATATTTATTTATAAGTCTAATTATAACTATGAATACCTAATTAATTTTAAGTCTAAATATGTTAATCGAAAACGCACATTCATAAAACTAACACTTTCAACCTCGACACTTACAAAAACAGTATCAATCTCACACATAAAGTTAAATACAAAACACATTCGTCTATACACACATACCAAAAAACCTACCAAAATTCTAGTCTTAAACTACTGTTCACCTGTTATCTGCAATCATGAGTACCACGTTCCAAATTTTAAACAATATTGACAATACATGTGTTGCCAATGCTTTCGAATGCTTTCCTCAGGATCTTAAAAAGCTAGTTAGGGTAAAACATAGTGACTTTATCATCATATCACAAAATATTAGAAGTATCTATGCAAACTACCATGACCTTATTTTAAATCTAGGAAATCTATACATAGATATCGATCTTATAACTTTAAGTGAATGCAGACTAAATCCCAATAAATGTATTCCTCAAATCGATCGCTATTTATCTTACCAAACAACAAACCACGTTAACAAGGCTGACGGAGTGGTCGCTTACATTAAAAACACACATAAACATAACGTGAAAGAAATTAAACTAAAGCATGCATCCTGCCTTCAAATTAAAATATTCCCCGATCTCACAGTACTCTTGATATACCGTTCACCTGCAAATTCAAAAGCAGATGATTTCATTTATTCTCTTAATCAACATTTAACTAATATCACTTCTAGTAGAAATATTGTTATCACTGGCGACATAAATATTAATTTAATTTACAACCAGGACGAGAATAGTAACGACCGCTCCAATAGATTAAATTATTTAAACATGCTTGCTATGCATGGATTACTCCCAGGTCATTTATTGCCCACCAGAGGTAAAAACTCCCTTGATCACTTTATGCTGAAAATTAACTCACATAATAATAAAGCTACTATAGCTGTCCTTAGCACTACAATTACAGATCATTTCATGATATTTCTCAAACTTTCAAAGAAGATAAAGTTTAAAAAAACCTATGTTAAAAAAGCTACACTCAATTTAGAAAACGCACTCGATAGTTTAAAACATTGTGAAATTCATAAACTACTTAATTTAAACAACCCAAATGTACTTACTGATCGTATTATAACCATATTACAAACATGTATTGCAACTAACACATTTACAAGGATAATACCACTCAAAAATAGAATGATCAAACCTTGGATGACTCCTGGATTGCTACGCTGCATTCGTAATCGTAATAACATGCAAAAAAGTCTTAAATTAGACCCTTATAACCCGACACTTAATATAACTTACAAACGATACCGCAATTTTTGTAACTCACTAATAAAAAAACAACAGCGTAAATACGACAAAGACCAAATAATAAAAGTACAGAAAAGCTCTCAAAAGCTATGGGACACGATAAATAACATAACTCAGCGTAAACCTAAAAAAACTCCGAATGTAGTACTACTGGATATAAAGGAAACCGCAGAGGAGTCTGTCGATGAGGTAAATAGGTACTTCTCTAATATAGGCAAAACTCTTGCAAATGAAATTATTGTTAAAACCACTAAAATATTTAATTCCCGAATAACAAAGAATGCTAGCACTGATAAAGTAGAAACCTCTCCACTATCATCTTTTGTATTAATGGATACGGATAATTATGAGGTGCATACTATTCTAATGAATCTTAAGTCGGACAGCGCTGCAGGCTGGGATAATATCCCGATCAAATTTCTAAAAGCAGCACGCGCTTTTGTAGTCCCAGTGATAACCCACCTGGCTAATATTTGTTTTGAGTATTCTGTTTTCCCTTCAGCTCTGAAACTAGCACTAATAACTCCAGTTCACAAGAGCGGCGATATGAGCAATCCCTCAAATTATAGACCGATATCGGTTTTGCCGGCTTTGTCTAAAATTATAGAAAGACTAATTAATTCACGAATGATCACATACTTAAACAAATTTAATTTACTATCCCCTACTCAGTTCGGTTTCAGGCACGGAAAGTCGA
Source organism: Parascotia fuliginaria (assembly GCA_963082885.1). Lineage (NCBI taxonomy): Eukaryota > Metazoa > Arthropoda > Insecta > Lepidoptera > Erebidae > Parascotia > Parascotia fuliginaria. The sequence goes on from OY720171.1 coordinate 13,815,337, forward strand.
CTGAGGACGCAGTGCTGGCACTTGCGTCAACTGTAACTACTATCGTGGACAGTGGAGACAAGTGCCTTGCTGTTTTCCTCGACCTCAAAAAGGCCTTCGATACCGTTTCGGTCCCATTCCTTCTAGATAGTCTAGAAAGAAATGGAATAAGAGGATCTCCACTAGTTCTTCTCAAAGACTACCTAAGCGATCGAAAACAAAAGGTCAAGATTGCTGACTTTATCAGTGCTGAAGAGACTGTAACATACGGTGTGGGACAGGGCAGTGTTCTTGGCCCGACATTGTTTCTTGTATATATCAATGCACTATGCAGTATGAAAATTACAGGGGCTCAAATATACTCATACGCTGACGACACTGCAATCGTCTTTAAAGGCACTACCTGGGACATTGTCCGTCAAACTGCAGAGGTTGGTCTCTCTAAAGTAGCCATTTGGCTAGACCAAAATCTATTAACTCTTAACACCTCCAAAACGAATTTTATAAGCTTTTCTAAGTACGATAGCTCTCAGCCACACTCTGACTTTAAAATAAGGATTCACAATTGCGGAAACCCATTCAACTCGCTCTGTTCTTGTGCCGAAATCGCTAAAGTTAAATACGTAAAGTATCTTGGCATAATGGTTGATCAGCGACTATCCTGGCACACCCACACTGAATTGGTAATGTCAAGAATAAGAAAAATGATATGGACATTCAAAACCCTGCGACACGTAACCCCACTAGAGCTCCTTAAACAAATTTATACCTCACTCGCGCAATCGGTAATAACATATTGTTTGCCAGTCTGGGGTGGTGCAACAAAACTAAAATTTTTAGAAATAGAGAGAGCTCAGAGGACTCTGCTTAAGGTTATGATATTTCAACAATATAGATTCTCAACTGAAAGTTTGTATGAAGTTACTGACCTTTTATCAGTTAGGAAGCTTTACATACTTCATATAACACTCAAAACCCACAAATCTCTAACCTTTGACCCTAACAATCTTACACGTAGAAGGAAGACCCATGTTGCTCCAATTATAAAAACTAAATCTACGTTTGCAAAGAGACAATATATAAGTCAGTCAGCACGTTTATATAACCTTATAAATAAAGATATAAACATCTATGGCCTTACGTTACGAGAGTGTAAAAATAATTTAGTAAAGTGGCTAAAGTCGAAGAACTATGATGAGGTAGAAACAATGGTACAGATGATATCTTTATAAGAATGATAGTTATTATTTAATTAACGTTAGAATCCCACTGACACACACACACACACATACACATACACATACACACACACCCACACACATACACATACATACACAAACGAAATGCGTTTTCTATTTTAGTATTGTTGTTAAAATAAATTCACTTTGCATGTTAACTATTAGAGTATTAGATACATAATATAAAGTTGTTACCTGTGTAAAATACCTACATATAAAACAGATAATCTGCTGGAGGAGCGAGATTTCCAAACACAAGCATGTTATAGCTTAAATGGAAATCTCTACTAATGGAAAATGTATGAAATTGCTGTTAAAGAAATAAACAATTTTATTTATGAGGGGTCATAGAATCATGTAAAATTGGAATTTTAAATTGGAATGGGATTAGAGGACGATGTGTGATAGTGTCCACATATTATTATTATTATTAATTGTTCTCTTTTTTAAAGATCTTCTTGCATCTTTTAAAAATGCTTTTAATCAACTAATTTAGTTGCTAACTTAGTGCAAGGTTATTTATTGTTTTTTTTTGTTAATTAAATAGCTACCTATTTTACTTGATAGCCGTCGGAATGATGATTAATCGATAGAATTGTTAGTCGGCAACGCGAATAATTTTGATTATCGCGTGGCTATATATATTATTCATCTCACGCAATAAAGGTATAACAGGTGTTTGTAAGAAAACTTTTAGGTATACCTACCTACTAAAAACGAACAGCGTCTCTGAGAAAGTTTATTTCTAAAAGTAAGTACCAGGGACCCGAGTCTGCTATCACAATAGTATCAGAATGGTCGATCATTGATCTCTTATTGGTTGGTTTTGACAATTTTGGTAATCTATCATTGGAAAGTCATTATGACTTACCAATGGTCAGCAACTCGATTAAAAGAAACTGTTTAAATGGTAATCTCGTATTAGTTTCACATTTAACCGCGTTAAACATAAATTGATTGTTTTTTGCTATTTACGAACTTCTTACTACTTCATATTGCTTATAACACTAATAAATAATATGTTAAATATATATAAACGAAATCTGGCGAGTGATCGATCATTATGCATATTTAGCAGATTACAAACTTTTAGCAAAATGACAATGGGATTACAGTTGCATCGTGTTGGAATGACGAATTTATAAAAATAGCAGACTCGGGCCCCAGAAGTGTTGTTAATTATAACTCACTAGCTGTTACCCGCAGCTCCGCCCGCGTGAATGTCACTTACATCTCTGTTTACATTGATGATTTTTCATATAAACTTTCATCCCCTATTTCAACCCCTTTAAGCCAATTTGTCGCGATAAAGGATAGCCTATGTTGTTCTCTACAAAAATCGGTTTAGTGGTTTAGGCGTGAAAGCGTAACAGACGGGCAGACAGAAGGAGCCTCCAAATACCAGCTCGACCCATTTGACTCCCTCCAACGGCGAGCTGTTCGAATCGTCGACGATCCCAATCTCACAGACAAATTGGAGTCACTGGAGCAGCGGAGGGACTTTGGGTCTCTATGCGTGCTCTATCGTATGTTTAACGGGGAGTGCTCTCTGAGGTACAGTTTGACTTGGTGTCATCGTCTCCTTTCTATCATCGCACCATTCAACATCGCAGCAAAGTTCATCCATACTACCTGGACACGATCTCGTCTAGCACGGTTCGTTTTCAGCGTTAATTTCTCACGTACGTGCAGGCTCTGGAACAAACTACCAGCTGCGGTGTTTCTCGAGCGCTACGACATGTCCTTCTTCAAACGAGGTTTAAAAAAAACATTAATATCACGTAGGCAGCGGCTTCGCAGAGTCCCTGGTATTACAGAAGTCTATGAGCGACAGTTACCACTTACCAAATACCATCAGGTGGGGTGTTACCTCGTCTGCCACTGTAAGCAATAAAAAAAAAGACAGTTATGTTTTATAATATTAGTATAGATGGTAGAGTTAGAGCGCGCGTTTCTAATTCACACTTTTATTTTCCTTAGCGTTTTGCGTATAATTATAACAAAGTTTATTGGAATTTCTATGTTTTTATTAAGACGCTCTACATTTTTTAAATAATAAATTACTAATATATATATGTATGGTATGATGTTGTATTGCTGCTGGTAATTTATTTGTAGGTAGGGTAAGCAAGCAGCAGACGGGATGCAAGCCAAGTAAAATATGTCAATTAGGTTACCGCGAGGAGCATAACAGCGCTATTGATAAACATTGTTAATGTATGAATACGTTGCCGCATAGACTTACTGGTTAATAAGTTACTTGCTATTACGAGCTTCGACGAAATGTGTACCGTACGTACATGTTAAGGTAATTGCACTAGTAATAATAGACATGAAACCAGTGATGTACAAAAAAACTTAATCTTGTGGAATATGTTTTTTTTTTTTGTACTATAGCCTACCAAAGTGACTCCACCCCGCCTGATGGTAAGCAGTCAGTGAAATCCAGAAGTGGCGGCCACTATACTAAAAGCCATCGTCTTAAACTGCTGGTATGGTGGTCTCCACTATGGCGGCTGGGAATGGGGTTAGGAGAAGGGAATGAGAGAGGTGAGGAAAGAGGAAAGGGAGGAAATTGGGCCTCCGGCGCTCTCACTCACCGAACGAAACGCAGTAGTACGGATACTACTATATGTTGAGAATATTGGACCTTAGAGAAAATTCTTCGAGCTATCAATGTTTGAAGTTTTATTTAAATCCAGTCCTTTAATTTAATATATTGTGAGGTACAAAGTGCCCCTGTTATTGAAAATTGATTTTCGCGGCTTTTGTTACGAAAATTGTTAGTGTAGTAGAGTTAGAATTTGTCTTAGTATTTATTATAGCTTTATTTAAGTCAGAAGGTTTTTTGTTGCTTAGATTATCTATAAAATTAAAATGAAAACACACTCGAGAAAGGTTATGTTTCACTTTTTTGGGAATGTCTATTACTGGTGCACTAAAAGTTCAAAGTTCCATTAATGGACATTTATCGAATGATAATGACAATTGATTTGTGTATTCGATTGTTTAAATTGTTACTACTCCAAAAAATTATATTAAATATCGTATTGTTTTTATTGTAAACGTTAATTTTTAAACATTAAAATTGTAATTATTGAGACAAACAATTTAATAAATGTAATTTAAGTTAAGCGTTGACCTCTTTCAATATGTAATAGTGATAGTTTTAATATGTATATTGAAACTATCACTATTATTAATAAAATTGCAAAAATACCTACTACAAATTTTAAGTGTCCATTACTGGTGTCTTTCGTATGTGTAAGTTTTCAATTACAAATAACAAAGCACACCTTTTAGACCTCCAAACAATTTGCATGTTAAATAAAAAGACTCTACAGACCTGAAACAAATTTACTTGGGAACAATATTTTACTAAGCTTTTCTGAGTTTATGATTTAATAAAAACTCATGAAAATCGACACCTAGCAACTACACACATCAGCACAATGAGTCACATATGCCAGTTAACAAAGCTTCAGGTGACAATAAAAAAAAATGAATTATTCAAATAAAATGATTAAGGAGGTTTGTAGGATAGTGATCCTACAAACCTCCTTAATATAAAAATGATTAAGGAGGTTTGTAGGATAGTGATCCTACAAACCTCCTTAATCATTTTACACAGTGGTGTCGCACAATTCCTTATGGGTCATGGTAATTTTAAGGGCAAACTATTTTCGTTTAAGTTAGTTCATTCTCCGAGTTGTCAGTGTTCCAATCAAGAACAGTCTGCTCATCACATTCTTTGGGAATGTAGTCTTTGGCATAAAGACCGCGACATAAGGTTAAATAGCTTACAAGTTACATCAGAGCAATGATTATGGTGGCGTTAAATTAGGCATATATTGAGTTAACAAAATGTCTTCAGAATGAAACTAAAAGAGAAAATTTTTAAATATAATTTTCGACTTCCATTCAAAAAATCAAAATAATTTGCCATTAATACAGAATCAGAAATGATTCTAATTCTGTTTATTCGTAACTTGAAAACAAAATAATATGGTCACATTGTTCTATTTAAAAAAAGGTTCTAGAATAATAAAATATGTATGAACCTAATAAAATTATATATATTCAATTTATATAAAATTTGATTGTGAGACAATTGTCAGGCACCTACCGTGTTTCAAATTTGCCAATAGATTGACTGGCAGGTAATGTCTTTGGTATTAAGAGCGTTTACGCCTCATGAGTGGCAAAGTCGCAATTTTGTGTAATAATAATAATTCATGGTTTTCAATTTTTTTTGAAATTTGGAGGTTGTGTTTTTCTTAATGTCTAGAGGTGTACTAAGAAAGGGTTTTTTAAAATTCTACCCTTATGTGAGTGAAAAGGGATGTAAACGATTATATGCAACTTCTGTTTTTTAATTTATAGTTTCGAAAATTTGTTTTCGGGTACTACATACTATCAAAATAAAAAAAAATTCATCAATGTTTTTGACAAAGGTAGCTTTAGAAGGGTGAAATTAGGGATGAAACATAGTATTGAAAGATCTTTGTTTTTGAAGTTAGCGACTTGAAATTTTGGTGGTGTGTTTGTCTTATTGTCCAGAGGAGTACTTAAATAGAATTTATAAAAAAATATCCCTTAAGTGTGTGAAACGATTATATGCAACTTCTTTGTTTTTTCATTGAGTGTTTTGAAAATTTTGTTTTGTTTTCGGATACCTATATACATAACACGCCCGTCTTTCATTAATGGGGTAAGCAGAGACTATACAATGCCATTTGCTGCGATTCAAACATTCCTCCTTTGCCTCTTCAATATTTATAAATCTTTTCATACACACTCATCGGTTACGATCTTTGTTGTTGAAGTTATCGTTGTGCAAATTAGTATATGGATACTTAAAAATGTTGTTTTTAATATTTATGATAGGGGTGGGTTCAGGGAGTAAAATATTAAATAGACAGTACTTTTTTTTAATTGTAGTCTAATGCTTAACCAAAACGAATAATGGTGTTTTAAATATTTTTGACAGGGATGGCTATAGGGCTGATTGACCATCTTCAGTAATTATTTTAGCTGAATCGGATAGAAACCCAAAAAATATTGTTTACAAAGAAATGAAATATTTGAATAGCTATGCCCTGTCCATAGCGCCTCTATAAGTATATAATAATATATCCACCCAAGAGAAGCCGTGGGCAAAGGCGAGTGTAACATATTTTTGGATGAATATCTTATTGGCATCGCTTAAAATTAAGTACATATCTTGAAAAATTTACTAAATTAAAACCACCTTTCGGTAAAATTATACCTAATAAGAGGGGTCGACGTCTTAAATAGTGTGTAGGGCAAGTAAGTAGTAGATACAAACGTAAAATATTACAGTAAAAGCGTATTGTGAATCAACCATTTAGGATTATACTAATGCTAAACGCAATGTAGTGACCTTGTGGGTAATACGACCTTAAAAATAGTTATACATGATCTATAATCTCTGTATTGGATTATCTCTACTACTATAATAGGTATTACATTGAAATACCTATTTGCCTTGTAACATGCACTGATGTCTTTATTCATCCAGTTGCCATCATGTCGGCACTGCAGAATAAAATAATTTTTAACAAAAAGAAAACCGACTTCAAACGGCAACGAAAAAGTAAAAAATAAATTTACAAGACACAAAGTAATTCGTATTTTGATTTAGTTAATCAGAAATAATTAAATAAGTATTTTATAACCTAAATCTTACTTAGGTATTTTTTTAAACACACTAAACATTTTGACATATTGAACTGTATGAAGTAATCCCGACATGACTGCTGTTGAGGAATTCCCTCGACTGTCTATGGTCACCGGTAATGGCACTTATAACCCATATGGGAGCAAAGTACTCATCATTAAAATGAATTAAGTCCAAACACCAAATAATTGCTGTAAATCGTTGAGGAATTCCTTCGACTGTCTTTATGCTCTATCATCAGATCGACTTCAAACCTTCACTAAATAGTAGTTCCTTAAAATACTTAACGAAAAACATTTCAACTGCACTAGTCGTCAGTACGATTTTCAAAAGTTTCCCTTTATTTCTCTAGTATGCCATCATCAAATTCTGGTTTCCTTATCATGGTACCACCCTTGAGATATCTACTTTCCAACAAAAAAGAATCATCAAAATCGGTTCATAAACGACGAAGTTATCCACGAACCCACATAAAAAAAAATATACGGTCAAATTGAGAAACCGCCTCCTTTTTTTTGAAGTCGGTTAAAAAGAGTGGACTGTTTAAGAAAAAACACATTAAATAATATAAAAGTTATCCAGATAGACTATTTCGAACCTGTTACTTCTATATAAAATAAAAGAACCCAAAACATTAGCTCAGAAATTGCTAGTTAAAGATATGTGTTTAGGTGATAATTTTATTAGGAAGCCTGTTATAACTAAGTTATATCATGAAAGGGACAGTCGTACTTGTGCGAAATATCAAGTTATTCTGTTGACGTTGAAGTAAACAATCAGGTGTACTTTTAAACTCAAATAATAATAATAATAATAATAATAATAATATTCTACCACATTCACACAGCGCCATTTAGCCCCAAATTAAGCAATTATATTTGCTTGTGTTATGCGTACTAAACAACTGATATACTACTTACATACATTTTTTTTTTAGTAAATACATACATATTATAGATAAATTACACCCAGACACAGAACTTACTTTAGAAACGTAGACATTTAAATGTTTAATTATTTTGCCATTTAACTATTTTCTTTATGGTTGACAATGCATATGCACACCTGATGGTGCAATAACCCAGTAGACAGTTGTAGTAACCTTGCTTGGCAAACCGAACTGGCTTGCCAAGTTGTCACCACACGTATCACTATAATTGAGGAAAAATCTAAAAATAGTTTTACGCTTTGACTAGAATCAACATAGGGTCTTTCTTTTAATACTCTTAAAACTGTCTATAGCTTTATTTATATAGGAGGTATGTGTTATGGTGCGCCTGTATGGGCTGATAGAGCAACTATAGGTGCTGTAAAACGTAAATTTCTTCGAAGTCAGCGCCGTTAGTACTTCAAGTCAAATCGCGTTAATATTTCTGTGCAAGGCATATGGGACAGTTAGCACTGAAGCTTTGCCAGTACTGGCATATGTTCTTTCGTTCGATCTTGAGGTTCATTAACGAGCGGCTATGTACTGTACAGCTTACGACGGCGTGAATCTCTCCTCCTTACAATTATGCGATCGATCGCCAGAAAATCAGTAGATTATTTATATATTATTTATAAAAAAAAGTTTTCTATTTATCTGGAGTCTTATAGATATACATATTACTGGAATCAGACATAGCTTACATATGTCCCTTATTAATTATTGTCCGTGATGCTGTCTTTTAATATGTCACACTACAGATGAAATTTATCTCCCGCTTTGCAATGGAGAGAAGTGGACATTTTTATTTCCTACTCCTCCTTGTTACTTCTGATTAAATTCGTTGCGTAGGTTTAGCAGTCCCCGGGACTCCCGAGTGTCAAAGCTCGGTGTTCGTATGGATTCTTAACTGTTAATCATGGCTTACAGGAGCCACAGTTATGGACATATAGATGGTTTTGTCCCAAAAAACTACATATAAGATTCTCAGTGGCGAAGGGTCCATATAACCCGATTCCTACCGGCTTCCCTTTGAGATAAATCACACGTACGACACGTAGACACTAGGTCTATTAATAAAAATATTATCTATTTTCACTGGTATATTTAACTAAAATAACTTTAAAAGATTTTAAAAACACCTTAAGTACTATCTTGTCTTTCTACTCTGGTAATAATAAACTAAAATAAAATGAAAACATTTCAAAAACGCCTTCGCATTGGCGCCAAATTGTCAAATTGTTATGAAATAAGCCGTAGGAATTGAGAGGAATCCATGATAAAGGAAATCATACGTTACAAGTAACTAACATAGTTAAATTACGCGTAATGTAGGTGGAGTATTTGCCGGCTTATGACAGAGACAGAACCTTCAAATTGCGTAGGCGTAAGCGAGATAGACAACAAAGCTACATTCCAGAAAGTACGAAGGACGAAAATTTGACAAGAAAGAAATAAAAAATATAGTTTGTGTAGGGTAGCGTTTGTGTAACGTGTACTGTAAATGAGTGAACATAATAAATTTTGTTTGGTAAGTAGTTCTAAGCATATAAAGACTTTAATTATAATATTATGAAAGTAACAAGTAGAAGGTAATTTAGTGAAGATGTTTACTCAGAAGGTAATCATCTACATACAAAGTGCGCTTGAGCAACGCACCTTCATGCATGGACACGATGTAAAATATTGGGAATACCTACTAGGTACGAGCGCAGCGCGAGTGCCGTCCGCTTGAGACACGCATGAATACGTAAGTTGAAAACATGATTTTTCATTTGTGTAGATATCGTGTTGTTTTTAGTGACAATTGATAGGTTTAGGACTAAAATAAATAGAGCAAAAGAAAATGTTTAAATAGTGTAATCCATTTAGAAGTTATTAGGAATTTTCGATAGTGAAAATTGTGAAATGTTTATTGTATTAAGTTTTGTTCTGTACCTAAACTTTTTTATTGTAATAGTATGTTTAAGGTTTTGTTTAACATTGTAGAATAAGCTTTCTGCTTTGCGGGCTATTACTACGGGTTTAGATTAGTTTGGAGTAGCCCCTCTGAGTAGTTGAGATTCTTAGCGTGACCGTCGGGCGCTGCACTAATTATTCTATACCTATTAGGCACACATTTTTTTTCGAATAAGGGGACAATATCCATGGTCGTCGTCAGATTGTGGAGGTTGAATGTGTGTGTAATAAGTAAATTGCAAAATATGAGGTAAATATAAAAGCAATATAACCAGACAATAAAATAGAGATAAGAGAAAAGACAAGTCCTATGCTTATTACTTATTAGATATAGAGATACATTTGGAAGCTATAGCTCCCAAATATACATATAAAACGCAGTTCTATGCTGTGCCGTACCATCCTTTTCCGGAAGCATTTCGGGCCATTTTCGACTACCTATAACTTCGTTGTGGATATAACTAGAAGCCGGAATTTTCAATAACCAAGTAGACATTGTATAAAAACTGTATATTTATATTTTCATTAAGTTTAAACCAGTAGTTTAAGAATTATAACTAGCCAAAGTTTCGTAATTTTGTCACTCACTGACTGACAGATCATCAAAACTCTAATGCACTTCTAGCAAACGTAGAAGCTTCAAATTGAGAATACACTTAGTGCTTAGTGTATAAATTAAGGAAAAGCTAAAATATTCTCGATAAGATCGAAATTGCAGAATAATTATCAATTTTAAAAACTTTTATGTTTTAAATAAATAGATTGACTTGGCCATCGCATGAAACACAAAGTATCTCATAAGTAATACACATTATATTAAATTAGATTTTATTTAAAACATAAAAGGTTATTAATATTGATAATGGTCACTTTAAGATCTTGTTAGGTTAGCTAATTACGTAGGTAATGACTTAAGACAGAAGGTCCCTTGAGTACAGGCTAAATAAATGAACTGACTTGGTATTACATGGATCACACAACTTTTTACGGTAGAAGAAATAAGTTGCGAGACTTGGTTCTTTTACAAGATGTTTTTGATGGCATTATATTTGACACTGATTAACCAATCGTTATAGGTTTTATACATATGTATATGTGACGTTACTCTTAAATTTGGCTTCCGTCTCTCGGTAACTCAAACGAAAAAAGGAAAGTGTCTAGGGTCACATCTAAATTGCGAGCAGTCTAGTGTATATTTTTGTCAGAAAAAGGAAGAAATTTCAAATAAATTTATTTGTTGTTTCATTTAGATATTGCCATGATTTCAATAACCATGAAAACTAAGTTTTACTAGAATAAAAAATAAAAATTGAATAAGTTCTTTCGTAACGAAACTTAGTGCCTAACTAACACCCGGTTTCTGAAAGGCTGATCAACACAAAAATTAACTAATTGCCTGTTAAATCTCATGTCAAGTGCCAATTGGGTTGCTAAAAGCATGGATGTTCAATTTATTTTGATCATCCGGTCAGTTGACATAGCTGTTAAATTTGATTCGAGAATCGTATGTTAACCACCGTATTGGGTTTCTGAAAGGCTAGTTATGTCGTAATCATAGATCAAATGCCTGCCAAAAGCTTTGTCAACTAATCGGTGCTTGTCGGTGAATTAACTTATGATTATTATTGTTTTTTTACGTGAAACTAAGTTATTTCTTCAAGTTTACATAATTATGGTATATAAAAACATATTTTTAATGCAGTATTATTTGTAATATTTGTTTTTTCTTTAAAAACTGTCTATTTTAGAAATCTTGTTAAATTTAATATTGTTCCTTTTTAGATCATAATTGTCTGTTTCGGATATTAGCATGAATATCAGAGTATCTAGCAGTGTTAAAGATCAAAGGACTCGAATTTTTACGACGGGCTAGACATTCAGTTTCTGAAAGGCTGATCAACGCAAAAATTAACTAATCAATCTCATGTCAAGTGCCAATTGATTTGACATTCGGTTTGTTTTCAAACAAAGCTAATGTCAAATGAAAGTAATCATAGATCAGTTAATTTTGCACTGATGATCGTTTCAGAAACTCGAATTGATTTGACAGCCATGTTAAATTAACAGTCGTGTTAGTTGAACAATGATTTGACAGGCCTTTCAGAAACTGGGTGTTAGTATACCTAATAATAACTTAAAAGATAATTATGAGACTACAAAATAGTATGAATCCGCCCTCGCTTCGCTTCGTTAAAAAAAGTTTCATTCGATCTCACAACAAACTCCTACGGAAAATATCATAGCAATAGTGTCGTATTGCGTCATTTAGATTTACGAAGGCGCTTAAAATATTGCAATTCTGAAAATGACTAAAAATAACATGTTAAACATATTAAAATATGTCCTATGTTACCCGTTGAATTTATTGATTTCTAAGGGTGAAAGAATATTTCAAATCGGTAACGTATATTTTTAGTTAAATTGTTGCAAATAAACAAATATACAAAAAATCTAATCCTTTCTCTCTTTATTATCTGTTTAGATGTAACGAAAATATTGTTGACTGATTTCAGGAACGTACCAGGGACAATGGATGCGCGGTTTGCGACACGGCTACGGTGTTCGAACATCGGCTCCGTTTGGGCTCGCGTCGCACTACCGCGGCGGTGCGCGCGGGCACCGTGGCTCGCTGTCCTCGCTCAACGAGGCTGGCGCTTCAGACCCCTCGGAGCAGAGGACAACGCGCATGGACGACGCGCGCGGTGGCTTTGTGCTCACTGTCAGATCGGACCAGCCATCGGGCAGACGAGGCTCTCTTGTCGGGAAAACTAAGACAGGATTGCTCCATGTAAGAAACCACACTTCAAACGCACTCTAATGCATGCTTTACTGCACATTTTAAATAAATATTAGATATTTTATAAATTTTTCATGATCATCTTTTGCTGTAATTTTTTTACATATGCTTTAAATGATTAATATGCAGATTTTATACAAGACGACTTTATTTTGTTTAAAACACTAGTGACGACACTAGCAGCAATTTAGCGTCTAACACTATTTTGGCTTTTAAATGTTATACAATAACTTTTGCACTAACATAACACGAGTATAAGTAAACAAAACCAAAATTCAAATGCAACTTTCCTGAACCAAATGTGTCTAGTGACTAACATGATAGCACGAATAAACTCCACTTACTAAGACGACGTATACGTGTTTTCAGAAATGGCGCAAACAGCGCAGCGTTGGCGATCTGGACGGGGCCGGCACTGGGTCGGTCCACTCCGGGGGCTCGGGGGGCTCGGGCTCTTCGTGGGTCTCTTCGGTAGACAGCACCCACTCCGCTATGACCCATGCCTCTTTGCACACAAACTCAAACGCAAGTTTCGTAATCGAGGTGGGACTTTACTTATTTGGCTTAAGTCACGAATTTATCACCCACATAATCGTTCGCATGTTAATGCAATACGTTTTAATGCCCGCCACCCCCGGGCCAAATCCCGTAATACGCATGAATCCTGCGTGGTGTTCTTTTACCACGCTAACAAAATTATCAGTACTGCCCCATTAATAATATTACTTACATAATATGATGAGAATGTATATTGTAAATCCGGCCCTCAACTAAAATAAAGATGATCAGTGAGACACATTTGTCTCTCTTTAACCCTGACTCCTAAATATTAACAATGACACATGCCACAGTAAAACTCATTCTCAGTTGCAAAATATTAATCAATTAATAAAATTACTATCGATAATTGGCTATAAATTTCCTTTACAATGCACTTTTCAATAATATTGAAATCCTTTTACACCTAATTTCGTGTAGAAGCCTGTAAATAGTCCCAAAAAAAAAATATTTATTCTTAATTTTTATACTTGTAAACGCATAAAAGTACGTACCTACTTATATTTTTGCGTTTTGGTTTTGTTTCACAATCAATTATATTATACACTGAACAAACAATATGTAAGTGTATAATTTAAGTCTTTATTTGCAATAGTTTCTTAATACTGAATAGCTATTAGATACAAATGATACAATAACTTATATAGACTCAAAAAATCAAACCAAATTTAAAATAACTTATGTTTTCAAACAGGATGAACACCTGGATGCGAGTGTCACAGAAACATATATGGGCGAATGGAAAAACGATAAACGCACTGGCTATGGTATCAGCGAACGTAGTGATGGTCTTCGATACGAGGGAGAGTGGGCAGCAAACAAAAAGTATGGTTATGGTGTTACCACTTTCCGAGATGGCACGAAAGAAGAAGGCAAATATAAGAACAATGTGCTCATCACAAGCCAGAAACGGAAACATATGTTCCTCATGCGATCAGCAAAATTCCGGGAACGTGTGGATTCAGCAGTGAACGCGGCGCAGCGTGCATCCAAAATAGCGTTACAAAAGGCTGACATAGCTATTTCTAGGTTAGAAAAATTATTTTAGACCATCTGTTGCTTACCGCTTTAAATTTGAATTTATATAAGTACTTACTTAAGGTGTGAATGTACATTCTCAAACACGTATTTTGATTAAGAGATATCAGAATTATGATTAAGGGTTTATTTTGGGGTGGACGAAATATTGACCACTTTGAAACAAGTATTTAATTGGCCTAATGAGGCGGGTGCGAACGAACGCAGCGTAGAGGCACTTTGATGCATATAGAGTTACAAACGCGTCACAATGCGATGCGAAACGCATGATGTAAACGCGGAAAAAGAAGTATTCAATGATTGGTCAATGTACCAAATTGCTGCAGTTCGATTACGTTTATAAGTTTCACTCAAATAAGTCATGCAATCCTCAACATAGATAGATCGATAGAATATTCTTTATTGTACACCATTTAAATGTTTATATAACATTGGTCGATAGAAAACACAATAAGTTGTACAATAGGCGGTCTTATCGCTAAGAGCGATCTCTTTTAAATAATCAAAAATAGAAAATATATTTAGGTTTTAGTGTATTTATAATTAGTAATTTATTCAATAAATGGGTTAGTTCATAAATTCTGGCGACGGAAATGAATTTACCAATTCTCTGTCACAAAATGCGCTATACGCATCACAGAAATTAAAAATAAGTAAATCAACATTTTTAAAGCAATATTAATACTAAACTTATCTATTAATTCATCAAACAGTTTTTATTCCGTTCATCAAGCACTATTTGTTAAATAATAATGACAGTAGAATATTTCTTATTTGATTGAATCATTTATTTACATTATTAATAATTATTGTTGCAGAACCGCCACGGCTCGGGGGAAAGCTGAACAAGCCGACGATGCGGCAGACCAAGCAAAAGAAGACTGTGATATAGCGCAAGCTACTGCGAAACAGTTCGCCCCAGATTTTAAGCATCCAGGCTTTGACAGAATAGGTTTAAGAGAAAAATATAGACAAAAAGCTTACGATGCACAAGTTGCAACACCCGTATCACAAGAATCTGAAAAAGTCTTGGATGGAAAGAGCATTCCAAATCATATCCCTCCGATGCATTCGCAGATTCCACAGACAAATAGAGCTCCAAATGCCGTTTCCTCCAGGAGACCTTCTACACAATTTCCTAAGCCCGTGCAACCTGACCCGAGACTTGCAAACAATGCTAACTATAATACTGACAATAGGGCACTCGGGCCTCCCTACGACCCGTATCACTCGTCAAATCAAGATAATTGGACTTCAGCTACTACATCACCGCAAATCTCACCCGACAACCAAAGATCTTTCGTACCAAATGAACAACCAAACTTATATGGATCCCAAGGAGGCCCTCAACAATTAAATTCTTATAACCAAACAAATCATCCGTACACTCAACAAGATCGTAGACCTTCAGTATCTAGGCCCCAACTAAACCAACGAACTACACAGCAAGATTGGAATGCTCCACAAGCTCCTCCACGAAGACCAAGTGTTCTTAGTCAACCCACATACGACGCTCAAGGCAATGCATATATGACTGGTGGTGCTGCTGCGTATGGACGAAATGAACTTCGCACCGGCACTGTTCACTCTGAGGGACCATTAGGGAGTCAAGCAATGGGGCAGAACCAATCGTATCGACAGCCAATGGATTCTCAAAGCTACAGACAAAATATGGATCAACAAGGTTACGGTCAGCAACCAGACCAAATGTATCGGCAAACTGCCAATGAAAATCAGGCCTACCGACAAATGACTCATGTGGATCAGAACTACCGGCCAACTGCGCCAACTGAACAAGATGTTGTTAATGGAATTCGTGATCCACGACAGGGACCACGGCCGTCTATAGACTATTTTGACCACTATAAAAGACCCCCTAGTCGAGATTCAAGCGTGGATCGTTATGGACGACGATCGCGACAACCGTCAGTTGAAGCCGCACCGAGCGGCGGTTCACGTGCAGGGTCTGTTGCTCCACAGCCTCCAATCGTCAGTCAGTCTCGAGCGCCTACGCCAGCTACGGCAGCTGGCAATGGTCACTTAGCAACTGGACGGGGCTCCATGTCTCGCGCAGGCTCGCGGGATCGTTCCGTTCAGCCTTTTGAGGACTCACTTTTAAGAAAGCGGACTTTAGGTCAGGAAATATCACCGTCACCTTATCAACCAAAGCGAACTGAAAGTTTATATGTGGCTCAACTTCCAGCGCCACCGCCACCTGCACCCATGGGAGGAGGCGGAGGCGGAGGAGGTGGTCGTAAGGTGAGCATCCTTAAAATTTTGTTATTTTGTGCAACAGCAGGGTGCAAGGAGGTGTACTTGCACTCCATACTTCACATTGAATTTTTTATTAACTTACCTCCAGTTTCTGAAAGGCTGATCAACGAAAAATTAACTTAACACCTGTTAAATTTAAAATAATAATTGGGTTGCTAAAAGCATGAATATTTAGTATAATTTGATCTAATTAGTAACTATTTAGATTAAAGTAAACTAATTTATCCATGTTAATTTCTCGTTGATCAGCCTTTTAGAAACTGGGGGTTAGTCTTAGAATTGAAGCGTCTATAGGTTGCTGTCTAAATTTGTTTTCCAACCTTGTTAATAAATTTATTGTTCTGCAATGAATTGATTTATGAACACTGGGCATGCAGTTTGTTTAATGAAATGCAGATGCACCCCTCTGAAGTTGGACCACCTTCCTGAAAGTAATCCTGACGGTGCTCATGCTGCTGTATATGACAAACCTATTGTAACCTAAAGAAACGCAGAAACACCATTACGTTTAAATTAATTACACTATATAACCCGTGCGAACTAAAGATCAATATAAACCCTACTTAGTAACATTAATATTCGAAATTATTAGTACCTATTGGTTAATAAATATATGGCAATAATTAGTCGAGAGCGTACATCACAATTATTAGTTAACGTGTTTATTGTTTCCGTAAATTTAAATCGATTATTTTTCTGGCAGAAACGCTAGAAACACAAATTTTCTTGAGTACAGTCTCATTCCTTATTTTGCTTAAGGTTTTACAGATAAATTGTACAGACTGTCAAAATTACAAAAACCAAGTAAAGTAGTTTTAGAAAACATATAGTAGGTACGGTACACACATCTTAGGCGAAATCATTATTAATATCATCAAACCAGCCGTTATTATCCCACTGCATAGGAAAGAGCATCGATCGCCACGCTTGCTCAATGCAGATTGGCGGTTATTAGAATTACACTTTAATAAAATAATTTTAATTAAATCCATACTTCTATACTAATATTATAAATGCGAAAGTAACTCTTGGTGTCTGTCTGTTACGCTTTAACGCGTAAATCACTGAACCAATTTCAATGAAATTTGGTACTTATAGAGATAGAATAGACCTAGGGGTACAACATAGGCTATATTTTATCGCGACAAAATGACGTGAAGGAATTGAAATAGCTATGGGATAAAAGTTTGTTTGAAAAATGCGATAACCGACATTCACGTGGGTGGAGCTGCGGGCAACAGCTAGTAAATATATAAGTGATGCCTAAAAGATAACGATCGATAGATTTCCTTTTATTTTTACTTAAAAACACTAATGTTTTGCGATCATATTTAATAATTGAGTGTAAGCATAATAATTAATAACTATAATATAAATTTATTGCAAATAATGTACAAACTAATAATTTGTCAGTAATTTTTTTATGAGGCACATTTGTGCTTCCTGTACCTATAACATGACAACAACCTCTAAATATAAATGTTTTCTATGTTTTAAACATAGACATGATACCGTTATGTATCGTGATCAGAAATTGTACATTTCTATTATAACTTATTAAATAAATTTGCTTTAAGAAAATTAAGGCAAAAATACCTACAGAGAAAAACCTCTCAACGTTTTGTAATTCTTACTCAAATAAGGCATACCTACATACTCATACCATAGACATAAAATATCAAAATGTGATAAAACAAAAAGTAAAAAAGTAATAATAGGTTTATCACAATTTCCCAAATGTCTCAGTTTCAACTAGTAATTTTTATTTCATATACTAGCGGTTTAGGCTGTGCGTTGTCTGTCAGTCAGTCAGTCAGTCAGTCATTCAGGACAAAGCCTTTTATAAAAGGCATGGATTTAAGAGACGCTATGAATAGGTCATAGCTGTTCAAACAGTTAATTTCTTTGTAAATGATATTTTTTGGTCACTCACCCCAATACAGCCATGCCTTTCAAAAATATTTAAAACACTATTTTGGTTATAGCACAGAAATATAACTTTTCCTAGATTATAACTTCAAACACGAAGAACTGTCTATTTAATATTTCATCCCCGAACCGACCCCTATCAAAAATATTAAAAACTACATTTATAAGTATCGCAATACTAATTTGCAAAATGATAATTCAAAAACAAAGATTTTTCTGTTTAACGTTTCGTTCTCAATTTAACCCTTCTAAAGCCACTCCTGTCAAAAACATTTATGTGAGTATTGTTTATTTTAATAGTAGTACCTAAAACAAATGTTGAAAACTCAAAATAAATGCAGAGATAAAATAAGATAAGATAGTTTATTTATTTCTCACCACATTATACAGGAAATATTGATTTAGACAAATTTACATAATATATACTCATATATTGTGGGAGACTGGTGCCTAAGCTAGGCTCGGAGCCTGTGTTTCAGGTCACCAGGCTCCCACCCCTACTATACATTTTCATTTTGTAAAATTGTGCTACAGTGTGTTAACAAAAGTAGTAAGTAAACAAATAATCAGATAGAACAAAAAGTTTGAAAATTACGTGACAAAGATAATTATGTATAAAAAAAAAACAAACAAAAATTAAAAAATAATATATGTGTGATGTGTGTGCGTGTGTGTGTTCGAGCGCGCGTGTGTGTGTGTGTGTTTGTGTGTGTGTGTGCTTGTGTGTGTGTGTGTGTGTGTGTGTGTGTGTGTGTGTGTGTGTGTGTGTGCTTGTGTGTGTGTGTGTGTGTGTGTGTGTGTGTGTGTGCGCATGTGCGTGGGTGTGTGGGTATGGGGGGATTGCATTTTTGTTGGAATAATGTAAGGTAAATATAATTCCATATCATCAAGCAATTTAGAGAGAAAAAGAGAAGTTGCATACAATCGTTTTCACCCCTTTCCACTCTCATAGGGATTGAATTAAAAAAAAACCCTTTCTTAGTACACCTCTAAACATTAAGACAAACACATCCTCCAAATTTCAAGTCGCTAACTTCAAAAACAAAGATCTTTCCATACACAAATCACAAATCAATCATACAATGGTTCACCCCTAATTTCACCGTTCTAAAGCCATCCCTGTCAAAAACATTGATGAGAGTATTTTTGATTTTGATAGTAGTACCTACCAGAAAACATATTTTTTAAACTCTAAAGTAAAAAACAAAGAAGTTGTATACAATCGTTTTCATCCCTCTTCCCTCACTTAGTGGTTGAATTTTAAAAACCCTTAGTACACCCCTAGACATCCAGACAAACACAGGGTGTGTTTGTCTTGATGTCTAGGGGTGTACCAAATTTCAAGTCTATACGTCCAGCCGTTTAGGCTGTACATTCTCTGTCAGTCAGGACAAAGCCTTATATCCTATGTATGTATTAGACGTATAGCCATCGGGGATCATACAGGCTGCTAGGAATACTAAAACGTGACAGAGCCACATAAAGCTGACAGTGGGAAAAACAGCTAATACTTAGATCCACACCCACACCCACAACTATTAGTTTCTGACCTTGGACTTTATTATTTGTCATCGCGAAACATACGCTCACTGGAAACTGGACTTGTTTAAAATTAAACGGAAAATTGTTTAGATTAAGAGGAATCCGAGGAATAAAAACACAATCAGCTATTCCGCACCCAGTTAAAATCTCTGCTTCTATGTTCGACGTGATTCTTTAAATTGCCATAACTTTTTTATTTATAAACCGATTGTCATGAAACAACATTAAATGTTAAGTGAAGCTTACCACAATGTTTCAGTGAAAACCATATCTAAATCGGATTAGCCGTTTCTGAGATTAATGTGAACAAACGCACAGACAAACAGTCTCATATATCTTCTATGTACAGACAGCAACCGGTTAAATTTTTATTATAATATAATGTATAGATTAAAGTATATTTTAATATACTTACTTAACTATTTTCATTAATACTTCAAAGTCTCTCATAGTTACCTTTAGCCATCAAATCGGCAACCTAATTATTATGTAGTTCAAATAATCATTAATCATAATAAGTAACCAAGCAGCTGTATCGTCCGTTTGTAATGCAAGGGCGTTCCTTAGTGTCTACTCTGAGAACTAATAAATAATACCTGTCCCCGGCAAGAATAACGCGCATGATAGTTAGCGAGCATTGAAAAATTTAATACCTTAAAATTATGTAGCCCAATCTAAATCATAACCAAACAGCTATCTGTAACGTGCAATTATTGTAAAGTATAAAAAATGAATAGCGCCCTTGGTGTCTACTATAAGTACTAATAAATAAAAACTGTCACTGGCAAAGTTTTTTTCTGATTCGATAACTTGGCGGAGCAATCGTAACGCACACAAGAATGTTTAGCAGAGCTGCCGAGCGTTGTCGTTTCTTTTTATGCTTACTCGTGAAAACGGTAAACCATATTGCTAAATTGAATTAAAGTGTTGTTAAAATAGAAATAATATAATATTATATCTATTTTTCTTTATAAGCATAAAAATACCTGTACACGGGTAAGTCCTTTGTTAGTCAGTAAATACATGGTCTATATTCACGATTTAAGCACAAATCATTAAATTGATTTACGCGTTATGAAAATCGTTATTGTTTCAGTCACTTAATAAACGAATGCAACGTTTTATAACATACCTATGATAAGCAACGCTCACGTAAACATACACATGTGTGTTATATTTAGTATCTTTATTATTTTATGTTTATATCTATATACATCTACATATGTGTATAAAACTAGCTGCTGCCCGCAGCACTGCCCGCGCAAATTTCGGTTATCGCATAATATATTTTTACTAATCGTGAACATGTCTCTGTTTATACATTGACGATTTTTTATACAAATTTTCATCCCCTTTTTTAACTCATTTGAGTCATTAATCGCGATTAAAGATAGCCCTTGTTGTTACCCAAGGTCTAGTCTATCTCTATACCAAATTTTATCAAAATCAAGTCAGTGGTTTAGGCGTGAAAGGGTAACGGACAGATAGAGTTATTTTTGCATTTATAATATTAGTATGGATGTCATAAAATACAAAACATATTAAAAAAGATTATACGCCCTGCTAACAAATATACATTTTATTTCTCTTAATCAAAAGCAGTTTTTACTTAATATAATTCTAATTCTGAAATTCTAATAATTTTTATTCCGAAAATCGATCTAGTTCTCGAGTTATATTAATTAAACACACAGATAGATACCCTTTTTCGCGGGGAAAGCCGCAGGGCGCAGCTAGTAGCTGCACCAAATTCCACTTACGCGAACGAAGTCGCGGGCAGAAGCTAGTAGTGTTAATAAAAAATAAACTTAATGTATTTAATATAATTAGTATGAGAAAGATACCCATCAGCATATTAATAACTTTTGTCAAACCGTTTCTGCCCGCGGATCACTTACTTATTTTGATAATAAATGTAGAAGGGATTATTTTGTCACTCGGTAATATAATAAGTGTAGGTGATACTGAGTTCAAGGACCTTGCCAGAGACTTATTAATCTATATTGTAGTTTTCTCAAAAAGTGTAATGTGTAATGTAAATGTCGTTAAAATGTAAGTAACGACATTTACATTAATAAATAGGTATAGAGCATAGAAAATTTTTAATACTTTTTAAAAGTATCAACATTATGGGTGGTAAAATCAAATAGACTAAAAGCTGATTTACATTGAACCAGTATCTGGCGCTAGCATCACTAGATTGAAAACGTAATTCGAATTTCGAACGTGCTTTTACATTGATACACTGGATTGAAAACGATTACATACGTTTGATACAGTGTTGATACAGTGCCGGAAGCCGGTGCTGCCGCATACAATAGCTGGTGTCCTGGCGCCAGCTATTGTATCAATGTAAATCAGTCTAAATGAACCAGCCAGTTGGCTCTAGCCGAATAAAGTCGAACATGTGCAAGTAGGTAATTACTTCGAATGATAATACCATTTAACAAATGCCTACTGCCGAATAGTAGTTATGTAGTATCATCCCTTGTGAGTTCATATTAAAACACGATAAGTACTTAGATTGATTTATTATATTTAAATTAGACACAAATTTCTGCGACACAATTATGTAGAGTACCTACTATTTAGAGAATCGTCGAGAAATAATTGCATTGCATCGATTCCCGGGAAATTGCACTAGAATGCATGTCACATAACGATAGATATGTGGGAATGGGATCGTAATAAGTTTGGTAATGACATGGAAGTAGGCGGCCGGGCAGCCGGCGGAGCGGCGCGGGCGGGCGGGCGGGAGTCCAACTCAGCGCTCAGCCCGTTCTATTTCTAAATTGAGACAGTCACTCGCAGCCGCTTTCCGTGTATCACCTCTTCGCTATATATAACTAAAAAAATCTCGAAATAATCTTTTGCATCTCACAATTACCGATTATTACACGCGATTTTAAGAAAAATGTAATTTAAGTTATTAAAACAAAAGAGTGTGACGGCAATTTGAATGGTTTGAAAACATGATTTTTGTTTGTGACCTGTGACTAGTGGAACTATTTTAAAATGTGGTATCAAGGGGATGAAGATGAAGATGAGGATCTTATGTGTTCGCCGGCCATACTCGCCCGGCGAGCGTCAGAGAGCTGGATTAATGTGCCTCCCGTAGAGGTAACATTATTCATTTATCTACACGATCTTCATTTATATTATCATGTTTATGAGTTAACTTTGAAAATCAGCAACTGTTCTTTACTATTTATCATAAGACGAGGTAATCAAAATTACATAATTTGTAAGTTATTATAAAAGCTAGTTATAATGAAGTTTACTAAAGATATTACATACAAATTTACAGCTTGACCCTTCTACTATCTGCCGTCACAAACAAAGTGGAGGTCATGTGTATTAATAATAAAATTCTGTAGATAATGGTTTTCGGAATTCATCTTTAAAGCCTTCATATATAGCATTTTTAGACAAAAGATATTTCGAAACTTTCTAGATAGTTCTGCAAACGCGTTATCATTGATAATGACATAACCTCAATCATTACACACACAAGTATGTGCATTATGCATATGGCTGTTAACGAAGATCAAAATGCAAATACTAAGTATAAATTAATAAATAAAACCTCAAACAAAATGCTTTTACGCTACATAAATATGACAAATCATATGTTTATAAAATCATCTAAATATAGATAAATCATGTTGTTTTTGCTGCATGTTTATCGTGTGTCTGAAGATAATCGCGAATCTAAAGTGTTCAATCTATGGTGTAATGCAAAGTCTTTGTTTTAATCGATATGATTTTAGATTTTCATAGTAAATTGACTACACCTTTGAAATGTATAGCAATTTATTCTAATTCACTTTTTGTTAGTTGATGATGTATTTTAGCGTCCTATTGCAAGGTTTCTTATTCGATTTCTTACAGTCCCGAAATACGAAGAGAGTAAACATTCACAGGGTTACATAGTGTTAAGTTTGTTTTACATTAGGTACCTATATTCGAAGAATAAATAAAGTTTGCTATATATTATATTCATAGGACTACAGATACATATAGGTACCTACTTAGCCTTTACAAATCAGAGGGCAATAGGAACTATACTGGTATACTCGTCGTTAGTTCTTGGCCAGGAAGCAAGGAAAATATTTGGTATTTACTAATGTTATCAATAGTTTTAAAGACAAACTAATTTCGATACTACATACAATCATAGACACTTAAGATGTAACTATTAAGTATTAAGTAGGTATCATGTAAGTGTCATGAATTTAGTTTTACGGTCATAAAACAATGTTCATAGTTTTAGTTTGAATTTCGATAAGATCGTCAAAATTCACGTGCAATCTTTTCAATTACTAGTAGTAGGTATGAGATAATATTTTTGTTATGAATATTTCGAATAAGCAAGCTTTTATACAAATCAAAATCCCATTCAAATCGGCAAAACCGTTAGGGCACTATAGGAAAGGCACCAGTAATGGACATTTTAAGTGCAAATTTGTAATATTTTTGCAATTTCATTAATAATAGTGATTGTTTCAAGACAATACATATTGAAAATAATAATTTTTTGCACAATGATGAACAGAGCAAACTCAGTCAGAGCAGACCCAACAATGGACAACAGGGATTCATCAAAAGCTACTCGACAAGCTTTTGATGAATCCCTAGCTGTAGACATATTAAATTAGGAATATGGAATGACACGAAGTTTTATTTTTAATCAGCTAGAAAAAAGTTAGACAGAGACAGACAGAAGGACATCAAAGTGAACCTAGGGTCCATTTTGCCTCTTAAATCAACCCTGAAATAAAGTAAAATTAAATCATTGTAAATTCAGTGATTCAAAATATAAGAAACACGAATAATAAAATAATGAAATCCCTTTATTCAATTTTTATCGAATTTTTTAACAAAATATGTTTTGTTGTATCCCCGAGGGATACAGTAAAACAATAACTAGGTACCTATAGGTATTATCAATCATAATTTGCTATTGTAGTAAGTAGGTTCATATAGTATTTGCTTGGCACCAACTTCAAAATTATAAAATACTTATTTAATCACTTCTGATTAACTAAATCAAAATACGAATTACTTTCTGCTAAGTAAACTTATTTTAACTTTTTAGTTTTCTTTCCGTTTGAAGCCGGTTTTTTTTTTGTGTAAAATTATTTTAATTTACGATTTTCAGTTGTTTGTACGAACTAAACATTTTAGTATATTGAACCGTATGAAATAAGCCCGACATGACTGCTGTTTAGGTATTCCCTCGACTGTCTATGGTCACCTGTAATGGCACCTAAAACTCATATGGGTGCAAAGTTCTTACCATTAGAAATTAATTAAGTCCAAACATTAAGTACTTGGTGTAAATCGTTGAGGAGTTCCCTCAACTGTCTTTTGGCTCATCATCATATCGACTCCAAACCTTCACTAAATAGTAGTGTCTTAAAATACTGAATGAAAAAAATTACAAATGCACTAGTCGTTAGAACGATTTTCGAAAATTCCCCTCGATTTCCCTGGGATGCCATCATCAGGTCCTGGTTTTCTTATCATGGTACCACACTTGGGATATCTACTTTCCAACAAAAAAAAGAATCATCGAAATCGGTTCATAAACGACGAAGTTATTCGCATACACACATAAAATAAATATATATATATAGATACGGTCGAATTGAGAAACCTCCTTCTTTTTTTGAAGTCGGTTAAAAATAGTAGTACCTAGTCTTTCTAGCATTTTAAGCGCCCCTAGTTTACATACGCTTATTTATCGGCATTGGCACAAAAAACCTCGGTGGCAACTCCGCCGCCGTTAGAGTACGTGCCTCGCGACTAATGTAAATGCAAGAGATGATCTATGGATTCGATTCCCATTCAAAACAAAACATAGAATGTACCTCTAATATCTATCTAAAATCTACCTGTATGTATAAAAACCTACTCACGATAAAGAACATATGCCTGGCGCGAAAATTATTTTATTGTAAAAAAAAACAAATATTTTAATAATATTATTCACGTACGTAATAAAAAGACACTACGTATTTTACAAAACATGATATAGCAAGAGCCAAAGTGTAAAGATAAGAATAAGCTATAGACATGCATTTAATTGTTTGTTTGCGTTTGTGTTCATAAAAATATTACCGAAATGATATACCTAATAATATCTCACTTGTATACAGATGCTAAGTACACCGCAGACACTGCAGCGCAAGAAATCACTGCCGGACGTGGCTGGCATGCCTCGCATGCCGGACGGTGGCGGCATGTCCCGCGAAGAAGTCTCGGCTCTCGGCTCGGCGCGACGCGAAGAAGTGCGCCGCATGCACGAGGAGACCGAGAAACTGAGGGCCAATCCTCTGCTCTACTTAGTCAGTCCGCAAGTCAAGGTGAAACATCAATATATTTATTTATTTTAAACCTAAAATACAACTAGTCTTAAATATTGTTGCAATGTAAAAACGTCACACTGACATTGAGTTACATTATGAAATCTAAAAAATAGTGGCATCATTTCCAGACCAGTCTAAACAATTTAAAGCTTTGGAATATTTCGTTTTTTGTTAGGTATATTATATGCTTACTATGGGTCTGGATGGCGTTGTATGTAGTTGTTGTGTTACTTCGTCGGTATAAAAAGTCGTACTTGTTCTGTGATTCAGATACATCAATAATAATTATGTCATTGCCATGTACGAGCATGTGCGAGCAGTATGTCATTCAGAATCGGACTGTGAGGCTAATTTTTTTTTATCGACTTTCTGATCTATGTCTGTGCTAAATAAATCACAATAGTCGCCAATTCTGTAAAAATTAAAGGTCGTACGAAATACCTTAGACCCTAACTGTGCGTAGCCAATTCGTAGCGGACGCTACGAAATACCTACGAAAGTCCTTATCTCTTAGTTGATTGCTTTTGGTTATAAAAGTCGTTTCGTTCGTTTTGTTCCCAGGACTGGTTCTCCCGGCAGCAGCTGGTGATCCTAGTGCTCTTCATCAACATCTCTCTGGGGATCATGTTCTTCAAGCTGCTCACGTAGCATCGGCGTGTGGCGCATGCGCGCCTTTTATTCCCGATGTTGTTAATGACACTTTTGTAAATATTTGTAATTTTTGAACCAGACATAGTCCAAATATTATTTTATGTGCAACAAATGTTTGAAATAACATTTATTATTTGTTCCTTATAATATGAGTTACATTTTAAACATCCATTAAAATCGTATTTATTTGTCAATAAGGACTTCAATTTGCTAGTGTACTTTTCTTTGACGTTGTGAAAGTGTGCAAAGAATGACGAGACTAGAGTGAAAACATTATCCAAATAATTACGTCGAACTAATAATTTCGACTAGGTTTGTGCGGGAGTGAATTGAACCTATTTTGTGTCCGGTTATCGGAAACTTGGAATGTAAGGAGCACGTTGTTCTATAAACCTGCATATTGTAGGTTTATTTATATGCCTTCTGTAATGAAGCTTGACGCCTATAATGTAATTTTAACAGCAAGGTGTTGTTGAAACCAGAGAGTTCTCGGACAAATCATGGCCATTTTAAATGTAGGAACAGAATCAAATATAATATTTACGACGGCCGTGAAGAAAGTCGTTTCGTTTTATTACCTCCGACCTAACACTTACAAAGTTCTATAGCAAACTGTAGAGATACCAACGAGCAGTCTACATGTAGCATCCTACCCTACTTACATTCAGATATTAGAGATTGCCCGAATAGGAACCAGCAGGCAGCAGGCAAGTTGCGCCACTACAGCGGTCGGGGATGAGGACGTTATTACAAATGTTACTGTTATAGCGAAAGTTTATAATATTATATAAATTATATTTGTCAATTTAAATAATTCGTGCTGATCGATAAGTAATTGAGATACTTGTTACATACCCCAAGTGATAATAAAGGCACAAAATTATAATAGATATAAGTATCTACTTGTTTCAAAAATGTATATAAGTAATAATGATATTAATTAATTAAAGTTTTACAAATATTACACTACAAATAAATACGTTCGTAGATACGTTGTTATGCTTGCAATATGTACAAGATATATAAAAATGCATATGCATTATTTTCCTATTCTATTAAAAATAATTGTAAAAATCTAGCGATGAATACTGAATTTTTATACAAGATTTAATCTTCATTTTATACCTAAGAAGTCAATTCTCTCGTATCGAATTGTTAATACGGTGAATACTGTGTAAATGGTATACATAAATATAATTTATTATATATCAGCATGGCAAGCGTGCGATAGAGACTGTTGATACGTAATATGCCTACAACGAAACTTATGAAAAACGCACATTCGTTGAAAGAACATAAATTATACAGTCGGCAGGACAAATTTCACAGATTCATTATTATGTAAAAAATATAAGTTATGTCTTTAAGAATTTTAATTACTTGTATCGATTTTATCTACGTTTCAGAAATAAAATATTTTAACAAAACAATAATTAATTTCATTTCACTTTTAGATTAGTTTTTAGCTTTTTAAGCTTGAAGTAAGCGCCCTTTGCTAGTTACTCATATTTAAAGTTACACAAATAAGCTTAGACTGACACAATAGGTATAGGCACCTATTTTGTTCGCATGCATAATATCCGCCTGCTTTATGAACACATAAACTTACACCAATCATATTATTATAATTAGAACAACAAATTGCACAAACGCTAACGCAAATAATTGTATATGCATATATGCAAATGTACCTATGATGCATTTTCACTTTATTTTGATTATAGGTATTCATTGTGGCTTAAAACAGCAGACGTAACATGTCCAGTGTAGGTATGGCATTTATCGATACTCTATTAGTTTACTGAAAATTAATAGAATACAAATACTATATTATAGATTTTTTTTTTTAAATACACACGAAAAAGTGGTACTAACTCCTAAGGAAACTGTGTCGAAGGCACGTTTTTGAAACGCCTCGCAGATGTCCTCAGCAGCACGTTCTGAAAAATTCTTCGCAATCATTCGTAAATTTGGCCAAATGCAATCGATCTCACAGCAAGTAAATAGAAAAGTTGATATATTGATGCTGACGCTAGTATGACGTAATCCCCGTTTTGTTACAGTAAGTTCGTTGTTCGGATAAAACTAAAATCCATGTAGTTCGATTGCGATGACTCTTAAAACAACCCTAATGTGTAAAATCACTAGTGAATAAAGTTGCTAGAACTTAAACCAAAACTAATTAGTCGGCCTACACAATATTACCACGGGCAACAAACCTCAAACTAATCATAGTCCATCTAAAGCAAGTCAGATTTGCATTTGCCCGATTTTTACATCCACGCCTTCCTTTAACCTTCTTGTTAGACCTGGATTATGTAATAGGTAGATAATAGTAATTAATTTAACACCAATCTTTTATCCCTGAGTCCTCTCGTACACATAAACTCCTACACATTATTGAATCTACCAGTCTGCACATTTTACCACTTTAGGCAACACATCACAATGTAAATTGTGAGGACACCTGGCTAGATTTAATAATTACCTCTGACCCTTACTATGTCCGCCCTCATGGTCAATATCCCGCTCCTGGCTTCTCTCACCACGACCTTATTTTCCTTTCATATGTCCTTAAACCTCCTAAAGCGCAGCCCAAAGTACTGTTCACGTTATACAACGTTCATGCTCCAGTCAAAAGGACTAAATTGAAGCGGCCACCGGCTCTTTAGATGACGGAGGGAGTTCGAATGACAATGAGACGCAAAGATCGCGCATTTTGACAATTTCGTAAAGACCGCTGCGATTCGAACTGGAAATATTTCAAGACTGCCAGGAATCGATGTAACCAGATGATACGTAATGCTAAACGCTGATATATTCTTTATAATATCTCACAGTTTTCACCTGCACACCTTTGGAGGTTTCTAGGAGTTCTACACACTCGGTATTGGTAAACCTAGTTATGTGCAGTTTCCCAAGACAAAAGCTCTAGATTACATAAATCGACATTTTGCCACCTCAGTTTTACTGGATAGTCACACTCAAAGTCAAACGATTAGACACATAAATGAGTTACCTAAGCTCAACATCGAGCTGTTAAAATTTTATCTAGTCGCTCCAAACGAGATCAAAAAGATTATCCGTTCCACAAAATCCAAGACTGTGGGATGTGACGTTGTAAGTCGTCATATGACCACTATTATCATAGACCAATTTCTTACTCCTATATCCCACATACTTAACTTTTACCTTGAATCCGGTCAATTTCCACAACTATGGCGGCGAGCTAAAGTTCGCCCACTGCCCAAAATTGCCAATCCTTCCCTCAACATTCAGTCCATTCTTCTTTGGAATGCACTCCCTCTCGAGATCTGGATGTCCACTAACCGTGACATTTTTAAGGCAAGAGTTCGTCAGCTGTACGGTAAGTTAATAGCTGAATGATCTTAGCTTACATTATATATATATATATTTATGTATAGATTGGTATATGTATGTATATATTGGTATATGTATGTATATATTGGTATATGTATGTATATATTGAATATTTAATTTGTTGAATTGTGTATTTTCGTATTCATATGTAAGTACATACTCTTAAGCACCTACTCAATACATAAAGGACCTACTTGGTTTCATCTCTGCATCACCCAAAGGTTGGCTGGTAGAGAATGCCTTTGGCATTAAGCTCGCCTTTGTACAGTGATGTGTGCATAAAGAAATAAAATAAATAAATAAATCAACTAGTAGATGTTCATCTTTTTATAGCTATTCATCGGTATCTTGTTTCATTTTGGCTTTGGTCGGCAAAACATGAATATCGCATGCGTCAAGTTTCCTATTAATTAAATTAATACTTTATGGCTTCTTCCTCGTACACAAAACTGTGTAAAACGCTGAACGTAAATGGACGTCAGTAATTTTACATGGTTTTAATTTTGTTGACTCTCGTTTATAGTGTAATGACGAAAAATGGCAGTAATACTAACTACGGCACTCAAGAGAAGTTACCGGTAATGTTTTTACAATTTTTATTGATGCCTATTTGTGTTGTGATTAAAGAGAAAGTTCGTTCTTAAGTATGACATTGCGAACTAATGTAACTTCTCTAATGGTCATTTTTACAATAAAATTTGTTTCATTTTTAATACTTATTCCAAAATTTTATTATATAACCTTTTGAAGTCTAAAAATTCATTGTAGTCAAATAACTATGTACCTACTTAACATCTAAATTTCACGATGTTACAAAATTAAGTGCAAATTAGTAGAAACTTTGAAGACCAATCAACTATAGGTACTTAATTATTCTTAATAGTTAAAAATGTTATTATTTTAATTTGGTACAATAACATACGATAGGTATCATAATTACGGGTCATTACGCGTAAGAATAAAATAAAAATACCTGCAACAAATTTTCAATTAAACGTTTCATCATTTTACCTATACGGGGAGGCGGCAGTATTTACTGTCATTACTATAATTATTACTATCTTATTATTACGTATTAAGTTTATGAAGTATTTTTCTAACAACAGCTAATCAAATAATACGAATTACATTTAGGTACGAGCGATCCGCATAGTCAACTACACATGTCTCTCTCACTTAGCGGTCCCCCGACGCGACGACGCTTGGAAAATAATATTTTTGAACTTACATAATAATAAATGTGACGATAACAATTATAATAGATTTAAAATATTATTTGTTAGTTTTTAGAGTAAAATTTTTGTGTCGAGAGATTTATGAAAAATTTAATTTTACTTTTTATATACTTATTAAAACTTTAATTAATTGTTGTCTAATATCCTCTGCTAGTGGATAACGGCCAGGAAACTAGAATTAATGGATTGTTCCGTATTTAACCTATCCTATCACTTATTATTTTTATTAAACTTTTTCGGAATTTAAGTATTTTTAATTCTTTTTTATTCTTATTTCGGAGCATAATCCATACTAATATTATAAATGCGAAAGTAACTCTGTCTGTCTGTCTGTTACGCTTTCACGCCTAAACCACTAAACCGATTTTGATTAAATTTGGTATAGAGATAGATTAGACCTCGGAGAACAACATAGGCTTGTATGAAAAATCGTTAATGTAAACAAAGATGTAACCGACATTCACGCGTGCGAATCTGCAGGCAACAACTAGTATCGTATAATTTAATGTATTTTTAAGGACGATCAGACATACAGTGCTATCGACTTGGACGACTTGTTGTCAAAAATCGGTGAATTTGGTTTGTATCAAAAGTTGCTGTTGTGGCTCGTGTGCTTGCCAGCCTGTTTGCCTTGTGGCTTCTGTGCATTCAACCAGTTATTCATGACAGACGTACCAATTCATTGGTGCAGGATACCTGAGCTGGAGTTTCTTAATCTTACACAGCAAGAAAGAAAAGATTTGTCAATACCTCGAAA
The DNA here is from genome assembly GCA_963082885.1 of Parascotia fuliginaria. Lineage (NCBI taxonomy): Eukaryota > Metazoa > Arthropoda > Insecta > Lepidoptera > Erebidae > Parascotia > Parascotia fuliginaria. Next base: position 13,847,672 of record OY720171.1, read on the forward strand.
GGTAAGAAGTAAAACTTTTTTCTGTTACTCATGTGCAGTCGAATAACAAAACAAATTACAATTACAAACGAATTTTAGTAAATTTTGTGGTGTCCGTACCCATTCTAAATGAAATAGCGTTGTTTCCAATACACCTTTTGTACCTAAATATTTATATTATTGTAGTTAGTAGGTAGCACGTAGGTAGCTATCAGCTAGCAGCAGTCTTATGGACGTAATAAAGTTGAATTAATAAAACACTAATTATTGTCAGGTGTGTGACCAACCGATAATAAAAATATATGAGTATCATTTCCACCAATTAACCTTGAAAAGTAATAAAGGTAATACCGTTATTTTATGTACTTATTTGTTTTTAATATATCACGTACCTACATTTAATTAAACCTTAATGCTTTTACTATAATAATAATAAAAGATTATTTTAGTCAAATTGTCCATACACTTTCTTATAATTTAAACAATTTTCAATTATTAAATAAAAATTAGAAAATTACACATCAAATTAAAATTAGAAAGTTACAAATTAAATTATTATCTAAATTAAAATAACGAAATTACATTTAAATTTTAAATTTAATTGAATTAATTATTATGAATTTATTAAAATTAAAACTCGAAAATTACACGTTAAATTATTAAATTGAATTAAATTACCTACTGTGTGATGCATATTATATTTATGTTAATGTTCTTTCAAATGACGAAATATTAGGTGTCTCTGTTTAAATATAAAACTTACAATCTCACATTGATTTAAGATAAGACGACATAATTGTGATGTATCTAAATTGTTATCTTTATCTTCCTGTCAAGGATAACACAACTTTTGAGACATGCAAACGCTATGCAATAAACTGGACAGACTATGTATCAAGTATGAATGAGACAATTGAAGCTGATGAGAATTGGCCTACGGAACCTTGTTTGGATGGCTATGAATACGATACATCGGATGTAATCTCATCTGTTGTAATTGATGTAAGTACCTAATCGCTAAATTAAAATGTAGCATTTCTTCAGTCAGTCTATCATAGTCCAGCTCATATAATTACTTTTGCAGTTTGACTTGGTCTGCGAGTATGACGTCTACCCAACTTTAGGTTTAGTAGCTCTTAACATTGGAGGACCTGTTGGAGTATACACGTTTGGCATCTTAAATGACCGCATAGGGCGCAAGAAATCTTTCTTTATTTGCCTTACAACCTTACTCCTTGGAAGCTTAATGACTGCATATGCTCATGAATATTGGTTCTGGGTACTAGCTCGAGTCGTTGTAGGATTGACAATACCGGCGGTATATCAAATACCTTTTATTATTTGTAAGTATTTCAGACCTAATTACATTTACATAAAATACTTCTAGAAACCTTGTCAACAAAACAGAATAGAATAAAAACAACCACGGAACAAAAAAAACCACTGCGTGTATTGTTTTGTGCCTTATTGTAGGTAATACAAAAGTTACATTTTAGAATGTTTCGGCTTTGTAAAATTAATTTAAAAAAAACAAACAACTGTATTCAATGTCTTATACTTATATTATGTTTTCAGCTTTAGAATTAGCAGGACCAAATTACAGATCTTTCGTTACTGTTATGACATGCGTATTCTACACATTGGGCTTGATTCTTTTATCATTAGTTACATATTTATTGAGAGACTGGAGGAATCTTGCGCTGGCAACATCGGTACCGTTCTTCTTTTACTATTTATATTGGTTTGTTCTACCCGAGTCTCCACGCTGGTTATTGATGCGGGAAAAACTCGAAGAAGCAAATAAGGTTTTGATGACCATAGCAAGAGTAAATGGCAAAGAATTGCCGGTGGAATATACAATGCAATTGCAAAAACAAGTGATTGAACAAAGAGAAAAAGGCGTAGTAGAAACAAAATCAGTGAGTGTGTTCGCGCTGTGTCGGACGCCAAATATGCGATTGAAAACGTGCTTGATTACTCTGAACTGGTGTGCATCGGAAATGGTATACGTCGGGCTTAGTTACTACGGCCCGGCTATTGGAGATAATCAGTATATGAGTTTTTTCTTATCGTCTGCTGTTGAAATTCCTAGTTATCTAGTCTGTTGGGTTTTGATGGATCGCATTGGGCGGAGATGGCCCCTGTGCTTATCAATGGTTATAAGTGGCATATTCTGTATTATTACTGTACTACTTCCTGATGGTACGAAATGTTATTTATTTTAATAAAATGTTAAAGCGTCATTTATACAATATAAATTAAAAGACTTTGCCGTCTATTTTTCGCTGTAATTAGATTTCATGTCTAAAAGTGTACCTATGGATTAACGAGGCTTTAATTCTACACTGCAAGTTTTACAAAGCAGAGCCATAATGTTATGCTATACTCATTTATCAACAAGATATAAAATTTCATTTTGAACACGAGGGCTGCTTTGCAGAACAGGCATATGTAAATAGCATTTAAAACCTTTTCTTGTAAATATTCCCTACATAGAAAGTAATTTTCCAGATGCTCTAACGGAAACCCTAATTCTGTATTTAATATCCAAATGTTTTATATCGGCATCCTTCTTATTAATATATCCCTATGCCGGCGAACTGTACCCGACAGAGTTGAGAGGAGTCGGTATCGGCACATCAGCATACATAGGCGGCTTGGGCTTAATTATAATACCTTTTATAAACTATTTGGTAAGGAATATGTAGTAATGGCTGCTAGCAATTAATTATCGTAATTTCATATTTTTTACGAATGATTTCCAACTACGGAATTGTAAGTATAATCTTCCACAGCTCGAATTTACCCACTTCTTGTGCCAGTATCATCAATGTTTGACTTATGATAGTCGCGATTCGACTTTCATTGCAGTAACCCAGTCTAAATTTTATAATAGCAAAAATTGCTGAAAACACTTGACTACTAACGAAAGGGAACTGCTGCACCGATATCAACCTAATAAGCACATAAACCTTTTGTTGCCAAGGAATCGCCTTGCGAATTCAGTAAAATGACTTACTAGAAGCCAAGAGTCCATAATATATAAGAAACTATAACACTGGCCATACACATGACACTTGATAATATAGCTTGGCAACGAAAGTGTTAAATCATAAGTAACTGAATGGAATCGCTAATATCCTTAACTGAATGCGTAAAATATTGTATAGAAATTTAAATAGAAACAAAATTGAATAATTTGTTTCTTTCAGTGCAAATAACAAATCACATAACCTAACTACGTACTTGTAAATTAGATAATTAAAATTTTTAGTACTGTGAAAACTAATGCTACCTATTTAGGTACCTACTTAAAGTACTAAAATACCTACCTGTGTAGATACTAGGCAAATTCAGGTTATTAAACTCGTATGTTAATCGTTTACGAATTCTCTCAACTAAAAACTACATAAATAATAACATTGATAAGCACGATTGATAAATTCTTATCTAAGTGGTGAATCGGTGCCCTAAAACCACTAAGGCATCACGTCACTTAACTTCAATTAAATACACCATTAAACGATTTCATAGGTACACATGGCAAAGGAGTTAGATTGGCAGGTGTGCCAACTATCTAATTGGCAGGCTACCAGCCTTTCTCCTTTGCCATGTATACCATATGCACATTAACTTAGTTAGCTCTATTGTACTATATTAGCTACTATTTAGCTTCGATTTTTTTAAGGCTACGGTGTTCACGTTACATTGTAGGTACTGGCATTCCTTAAAATGTCTATGACCTTCATCTACTTAAAATTTGTTATATTTAATTGGTTTCATACTTTTACAGGGTTCAAGTAACCTCGTCTTGCCTCTCGTCGTAATGGGTGCAGTATCTGTAATAGGAGGATTAAGCGCGCTCCGTCTACCAGAAACACTGCATACATCTTTACCTCAAACTGCTGAAGAGGGCGAGGAATTTGGCAAAGACTGGACATACGCTGATTGTATGAACTGTGGTGATCAAAAGTAGGTTGTATTTAATAATATTGTTGTACGGTCTGCTTTGGCCAGTTGCCCTGATATAGGTACTTAAACTACGTTTTTCAATCCTGAATAGGAATGCATCAATTTTACAACATTTTAACCTAATCTAATAAGAATGTGGTAACTTACTGATTAAAACAGTTATAAAATTTCTGATGACAGTACGAAATATGTGTGGCATGAAACAAGAGCTACGAGTACCTACTTAGGTAGTTCACTTCATAGAATGTTGGTGTTTAAATTTAAACCTCGGCCGTTGTTGTATACACACTTAAAATTTTTACTTTTATTTTATGTCTAAAGATGTTGGTCTCAAATACCTGAAGTGAAAACATTTTACATTTATTATTACTTAGGTACATCATTTAGCAAAATACAAGTCCAACAAACCGAGAAACTATAAGTAGGTAGGTACTATAAGTCTATTGTGTCATAATGTTCGTTATCATCATTTTCTTTGTTTTAGTTTACCTTTATGTAGTCTTTTAGTTACGTATTTTTGTGATATCATTTTCTTTGTTTAAACTTTAAATTATTAATTGCTACCTGCTTTGTATTTTCCTTAGGTACGTCAATCAATAATGGCCTCAATGCAGACATCAAGTTAAATAAAAATAGTTTTAATTAATTGACGAAGACTGTAGATTTTAATTTGACTCTACTATATTTATTCGTATTTTCGCTGAACCAATATCAAGTACTTTTTTGGTGTCACTGTCAGTTGGATACAAGTCAAATGGTTTCTAATATCAAGACCTAGTACCTATCTACATAAAATATTATCTTATCTACGGCTATAAGTCTGCACCGACAAATCAAAGCAGCTCCTAAATATTCGTAAACTAGCTGCGCTTAGCGGCTTCGCCTGCGCGGAATTTGTATGTGTTTAATTAATGTAAACCTGATCAATTTTTGGGATAAAAGTATCTTTTCTCCGTCTAAAGCACTAAAGAGACAAACTTTCGCATTTATAATATTAATAGGATACATATAGCCCACCATGAGCAAGCGGTGACGAAGCCTGATCCCGTTCCTGTGTATGAAAAAAAAGATATACTTAATATTATGTTTCTGTTTTCAGAAAAACGATAGACGCAGAATCATACGAAAATTTAGACCAATTAGAACTGACGCAAGCACCTTTAGTTGATGATGATGATCTTGATTTAAATGACATCAGACGTAATTCGATGCGCAAGCTTGTACGTCAATCTAGCATAGTAGAAACACAGCGAGACATCGACGGCAACATGAAAATGACTTATTGGTTTTAAATTTATCTGAATTAGAAATAAAATCTTTAAGAGTAGATACCTACCTCATCATTTCTAACTTTGGTCCTGGATCCTCTCAAAATAAGAGAGGTGGAAAAAGCATTTCGTATTAAGAACACATTTTCCATATTAGCAGATCAGGCAGAGTGAAGTCAAAGAAACATTATGTTATATAACCGAACAGTTAGGTAGGTACATAATAAATTTGCCTCTCTTGAATCCAGTGGTCATTTAACTTTTTTAATAGTTACTAATACCTACATAGCATAGTAGGTATTTAGTTAGTAGACTTTTGCAATAGCATGTGCTAAGTAGTGGGCACATGAGTAGTTACAAAAAATATTTGTTCCGATTCTGGGTGTATACTTTTGTCTCCATTAATTGTATCATTGTAAAGTCCCCCACGACACAGGGTTTGTACCCTAGTACGGAAGAATAAAACAAAATACAAACAAACAATACATAAGCAGAGTCACTCGATCGAATTTAATCCATTTCCAATTTCGAGACAAAAGTAAAAATTACAACGTTATCTATACACATAATAAAATTGGAGTGTCTGTTTGTAATATTGAAATAATCGTTTTTTACTACATGTATAATAATATGAATATATCTACGGTACATACACCGAAATAATTTTTTTTTACAATTTTGTCTGTCTGTCTGTCTGTTTGTTCCGACTAATCTCTGAAATGGCTGGACCGATTTTGACGGGACTTTTATTGGCAGATACCTGATGTAATAAGGAGTAACTTAGGCTACGTTTATTTTAGAAAAAATATTCAATGAATAATAAAAATATGCGATGTAACCGACATTTACGCGGACGGAGCTGCGGGCAATAGCTAGTTTGTATTATAACATTAATATCGGTGGTATTAGAGATGTTTTTGCAATGATGTACTGTTTGCTTATGCTCTACCTGTGAACATTCAAACAGCTCTAACAATTCTTTTACTACATTCTAATGTTAGTCTAATACTTTTGTAATGCATTTAGCATATTCATTACAACTGCATTGACCATAATAATGCTTGTCTAGTGTTATTGATACCTTCTTTGACCACATTAATGCTTCTCTAATGCTATTGATACCTTTTTTGACCATTCTTTGATTGATTGATTGATTCTTTGACCAATGCTAATAAAATGCTCCGGTAATGCAATTATACAACTACTAGCTGTTGCCCGCGACTTCGTTCGCGTAAAAATTCAGATGTGTGCCTCTATGAGAATATTGCCTGCCTGATCTTAGGGCAATCGTCAGTACCGTCTTTACCATAAGGGCACACTGAAAAAACAAAAACATTTTTGTCGGGCACATTGCATTTTATTCACAAAAAAATCACAGCTTAAATCAAGTAATCGAAATAATTCCTAAATTTAGATACTGTAGGTATTACCTACTTATTTTTTATGGTTGAAAATGAAAGTGTAAAGATTTTTCTCTTTCACCTTCCTCACGCACTTACACACTAATTAGTCCTGCGGGCCTACCTCCACCTCATATAGCAGTATTATTTTAAAGTTACTTTGTGTTTTGTCTTTTTCTTTTGAAGTACAATTAAAACAAGGATAGAGAAAAAGTAAAGTTATTTAAGAGATTGTGGGGGGGCCCCAGTCAGTAGATAGTTTTTTTTACCTGGAAAGTTTTCGGAGTGCTTTGAAATTTGGAATGTTTATAGATTTGAATGTGCTCTTTCCGAATTTCTACTTTGCTAACTCATCGTAGCTCTGCCGCTCGTGCCGCCATATTGGAAAATATGGTGCCAGAAAGCATTTTTTTTGATAATATCTCTTTTCAGACTCATTTCACGATAAAATCATGTGCTCATTACACAATAAATCTAGAGAAAATTGCCTACAATAATTTATTTATTGCAATTGTTTTAGTTAAATCCACAGTTTTGGAAAGAGCGTCAAAATCTATAAACAAACCAATTTTCAATACTACCGAAAAACTTTCCAAATACAAAAGTGGAAAATCATGAAATTTTCAATGTTAAGATTATGTGCTGGATGTATAGAAAAATTTGCTATACCGGCATTGTCACAAGATATTTAATAAATACAGATGACAGCACTGAGGATACGTATTATACGGGCCGGGTATCCCTTGTTCCATTGTGCATTGTGGAGAAAAGTCGAGAAAGGTTTGTGAGTATTTTTTCTGATTCGATTACCAAGAAAGAAGTCTGAGCGTTCACCGCTAAGAAAGCTCTATTTGTAGTCACTCCGCAATTTCAACACACAGTCCTTACAACTTCTAAAAGCCCTGGAACCTTGGAATCGACATCTTCATTGACGTCTAGTTTCGCAGACATATTTTATTCCGCCGTCATTTGAAGGCTAAAACCAAACTGGTATCAAAAAGCTCAGTGTGCTCAATAGGACGAAGCTGAACACACTTTATGCCCGCATGGAGTACTACTGCCATTGTTGGGCGACAACACCTGGATACCAGCTTGAACCTCTTGACCCCTTGTCCAAAATTGAGCTGTGAGAACTATGACAATTCCAAGTTTACAGACGATATTGAATCACTAGGCTTAAGGTAAGATTTTGCCTCTTTACGTGTATTCTACCGCCTGTACGATCGTGTACGCTGTGTTCTGAAGAATTGTTTAGAAGGGTGCAAACGGCCACTTTTTATCAATGTACTTTCCGCCATCGACTGGGAGTTCATCCTCGCACTCTAAAACTCTTGGGTCTTGTATAGCGAGGTTTCAGAAAATCTTTTCCCTCGTACGATAAGATTCAGCGTTATGCCATCTCTCTGTGTGCAACAGCATTTTGTTTGTATTGCTTGTCGATATAGCCGCATGCTGTTGCGTTCTCTGTCTCTTTGTCGCTCTAATAAATGACGATTCTGAGTGACAGAAAACTATAGAAATATATTATAATGCGATTCCCTGCCGTCAGGTGTGGTTCAATCCTAATTTACTTTCTTTACTTTTAAAGGGCCCCAAATTCTTTTGTGCCCGGGGCCCCAGTACAACTTAAGACGGCTTTGGCAATCGTACATTGTAGCAGTAATAAATATCAGTATAATCCGTCCGTATATCTTTAACGAATTTAACATTAAACCCGCTACCACTTAAACTAACGAAATTTTACACAAACTTGCGACTTCTATTTGCTCACTTATAAGAGAAGTTTCTAAATATTAAAAAATGCGTAGTTTAGTAATTAGGAAATCCTACTATAAAAACTTTTGAAGTTTCATACAAACTTTGTCAGCCTTTTATACCCCCTTAGGGAATGAATTTTGCAAATCCCGTCTTGTGAGCATCTATGTCCTAAACGGAACCCTTATCCAAAATTTGAGATTCCTAGCACTTGTTGTTTCTGAGATTTCGTGATGAGTGAGTGAGTTACCTTTCGCTTTTATATAATACTAGCGACCCGCCCCGGCTTCGCACGGGTGCAATGCTTATACTATATTTAGTAACAGCATTGCCCGTGCGAAGAAAAACAAATGCTGTGAACGTTGTATTTACACATTCTGTAGTATATTTTATTTTACTACAGAATGCCAGCCCCATGCCGCTATATCCCTCCCTGCATTTTTAATTTGTAATATCTTTGAAAATATTTATTTAAAATACATGCTCCACAGGGCATTGTTGATTTATATTAAATGCACAATGTGTTTAAGGTACTTAATTTGATAAGTATAAATGCTGTATTGCTTATAATCGCTTCGAAAATAAGCCATTATTTCTCATAAAATGTAAAGAATAAAAATGGTTATTGTGGGTTATCCTATAGAGATAGACATACTATTGTGGACTCTTTTGTAGACCTTTTTAAGGTGTACAATACTGTAGTACATTATTTTGATCTATCTTGTAGGGTTTAGCCAGTGTTGCAATGTAAGCGCAAAAAAATTGCTTATTTACGACATCACATTAAAAACATCTAAATTTATCAAAGTTTCTCTACTATATTATGCATGTTATATAAACCTTCCTCTTGAATCACTCTATCTATTAAAAAAACCCGCATCAAAATCTGTTGCGTAGTTTTAAAGATCTATGCATACATAGGGACAGACAGGAGGAACCGACTTTGTTTTTTACTATGTAGTGATGATATGGTGGTTAAGTATCTTAAACTTTCTAAATCACCACGCAATTTTCTTAGTTTTCTTGCATAAGAACCTTCTCCTGACAATAACAAACACAATAAAAAAAGAATTAACGAAATTGATCTAGCCGTTCACGCGTGATGCCATGACCAAGGGAAATAGGGATTCATTTTTATATATATAGATATACCTATAAATTTAGTTTTTCCATCAGGTGCTAGTATTATCAGGCTATTCTATGCACTTACTCTGGAGCATGCCACATAAAACAGGCCGTGGGAGAAGCACTTTTCTCTCAAGTCTACGCCTGCTACTTTAAGAGTTTGACCTTAAGCATTTTGTCATTGGGAAGCAAACTTTGATGAGAAGCTGCACTCTTTTGAATTCGAACGAGTATTTGATGATGTTAAGGGAATCTTAGGAATAAATAGATCTATGGAATCTCCTCGAGAATAACCGATTAGTATAGTTGCCTGGATTACAATGTAATGTTTTCACTTGCAATCTAGTGCCATTGCACAATTTACCCTCAACAAAAGAAGTAGGCAGCACCAACATTTGACCCAGCTGTTCAGGAGCAACGTCCTGCGTCTTTATCGCATCTTGCAAGTATATATAACTGTCTGCTCTAAACTGCGCCTGATTGTTCCAACATATCTCAAACTTTCCATCTCTATTTCTTTTCGCAAAACATATCGACTAAAAACTGGCTAAACAACGAATGAAAATATAGCATATTATTATCTTCTCCTTTCCCAATAATTATACCTATGATAAGAATAAAACTTGCAGCAATACCATTTTTTTAAGCGAATGTTTGGTCTTAGGATCGCACTGCGGTATATAAATGAAATATCCATTCTCGCCGTAGCAAAAACAAAAGTGGGTACTGTCAGGGCCGGACCGTGAGTTTAGGGGGCCCTGGGCTATTACTACTTAGGGGCCCCACCTAATTACTCAATTAAATAATAAATGAATATTTTCGCATTAACGTCTATTTTTTACTTTGACTTAACTTAGCTGGGGAATCCAAGGGGCCCTGGGCTGAAGTCCAAAAAGCCATATGGTAGATCCGGCCCTGGGTACTGTAATGCATTGTATGAGCAATGAATTTCACTTATTCGGTGCAATGATAATATTATCATAGCTCTCAATTACAATATCCCGCTGAAAACTGTTGTCCAATGCCCCCTCTACACGTTAGACATCATTGTGACGAATGGTGTGCTAAAGATATTGGCCAACAGTTTGTGGTAGCATCCACACGTTGGAAGGTCGTTCAGTTTACTTCGGTTCAGGCCAATGTACAGACGTTAATATGGATATTGAGGCAGTAAAGGCTGCTGCAGTGTATTTATTTACAGCATAACGCTACTATGTGGTATAAATGAAAAGGTGATCAAAAAAAAAATTTTTATTTTTTGTGGTTTTGGTTAGGTTAGGTTAGATAAGGCAATTACGAATTTACGAAGCGCGTATAAATCTCAGGTCGCTCTGGAAGTCCGTACAAAACTGAATCAGTGGCCAACTTGTGGGTCATCACTCCAATGCTTACCAAGCCTCCGCTCTACACGATAGCCATAGGTATTGGGCATAAAAAAACTATAAACAGCTATAAACGTTTATAATGCATGCTGCTATAGAACTAGATCAACGTGCCAAAACTATACAAAAATGCTTAAGTTATACTGCTTTAAAATGTTACTTGTGAAGTTCCTAATTTATGCAGTGGAAGAAAAGTACACTAGAAGGGACCCGCCTTCGAATTTGGCTACAAAGCGAATCTAATGCCGATGAATTAAGTATAATAAATTATTACACCATTTATACACGAGACACATTTACCGTGGCAGTACTGACTACTGCCACAACTGGTGGCGTGCCCTAGTAGATATTTTACACATAAAATATATGTCACAACTTTTTTGGACCACGAGCGACATCGATATGGTGACACCAATAAAACAATTTTTAACAAAAAGAAAATCTCCTTTAATTGGGAAGGAAATTAAAAAATATGTTTACTCAGAACAAAGTACACAATTCGTATTTTGATTTAGTTAATCAAAAATCAATAAGTATTTAATGTATTTTATAATTTTGAAGTTGGTGCCAAGTAAATACTACATGAACCTTACTACAATAGCAAATTAAAATTGCTAACACCTAACTATGACTAGTTATTGTTTTACTTGGCACAAACTTCAGAATTATATAATAAGTACTTATTTAATAAAGCCTATAAAAACCTAGGTAAGTAAGTACCACAGTTCTTAGCAACTGCCTACTAGAAGTTTCGTAAATGTAAAATAGGTTCCTTAATTTATATTTGTACCAATGTACTCGACATTGGCACAAATTTAAAAAAAATATTATCGCTGAGCGACGAGAAAGTCGGGATAAGAAAAAGCGCGGGAAGTTTCGGTTTGGGTGGGTGTATTTTTTGCGGCAATTTTAAAAAAGATTAATTTTAATTATTATTCGGTTCAGTTCGGTTTGAAGAATTTATTTTTTCTCAAAGAACATTACATTTCACTTAAATGAGAAACTTAAACTAAGTTTACAATTTTATTAGAAACATGCTGTCGATCTACTTTATATAATTCTATTTTTAATTAAATATGTTAGGTACTAAGTAAGTGTGACATCAATCTTTTTTTAAAAATATTAAGTGATACGCTATCTTTTATATTTGAAGGCAATTTGTTATATTGTTGTTGTTATGTAATTATTATTCGGTTCAGTTATGGTGTTTATGTAAATATTTATTGTATATTGTACATACTTATATTTAATTTCGCTTAGTTATTTTCCTGAGTATTGGTAAGTTTTTGTACATTAATATTCGAAACGTTATTCGGGTCGAATGAACGACCCGCCTGATGATTTGTTGGGGGATTTAGGTCCTAGCTTAAATCCCCCCGTTGTTGATAGTTATGTTACTGTCATAACACATGCTGAGGTGAGTGGTATGGACACATATGGGTCTGTAGCCACAGCAAGTGGAAGGGATACGGATGCTGGTACCTCTGAGAATCAAGCTAGTACTTCGCGTAAACGACGTTCTCATAAACATAGAGTTTGCAAACATTGCCATAAAACAAAACGGAGTAGAAGGGGAGTGATTCCTGAGGGATCCTCTATTCTTGAAACGAAATGCATGTGCATATCTAATTCAATAAATAATATTGCGTTACCTTCTGTTGAAGAAACTTCAAAGTATGCCAGTGCATCCATACAGCAGTTACATAGCCCATCCCAACAGGTTTTGTCTTTTCAACCATCAATTGCAGATAAACCTTCTATACAGATACCAAAACAGATGGATGAGACAACTCGTGAGCAAGTACCTACCTAACCTAAGGTTGACTGGTAGAGAATGCTTATAGCATTAAGTCCGCCTCTGTACCTATGTGCATGAAGTTTAATAAATAAATAAATAAATAAAAGTAGGTAGCAAGGAGTACCAACCCTCTGATGTAGGACCTTACATAATTCATGTACAGTGTATAACTGATGCGGGGAACAGTGGCACCATCCTGCACCCTATCACTTTCGGGAATTAAAAAATAAATACCAAAATATTGTACCTGGCAGTGTTAAAAGAATTGGTAGAAACAAGTGTGTATTTGCTTTTACTAACTATGTTGATGCTAATTTATTTTTAAATAGTAACTCATTGCCTTTGAATAGATTAAAGGCTTTCTTGTCAACCTTCAATGTTACACGCATGGGTCTGGTCAGAGGAGTCCCATTTGACTAGAGCATTGAAGAAGTTAAGGAAAATATATCAACTCCTTTAGGTACTGGTGAAATATTAAAGATCCAGCGTCTAAATTATAAAGTTCATTTAAATGGTTCCTCTTCTTGGAAACCATCACAAACAATAGTGATCACTTTTGATGGTCAAGCCTTACCAAAAAGGATTTACATGTGTTACAATGCATTACCAGTTGAAACTTATGTGTACCCCACTATATAATGTTTCAGATGTTGTCGCTATGGAGACACTAAAACTCAATGTCGGTCATCTCTTCCTAGATGTTACAAATGTGGTCAGAACCATTTAGGGGAGTCGTGTACTGTTGAAGGTGATTCTGCATCATGTATCAATTGCTCAGGGTTCCATTTTGCCACAGATAAGTCTTGTAATGAGTTTAAGAGACAAAAAGATATTAAATATACAATGGCTCACTCTTGTATATCATATAAAGAAGCAACTAAAGTTCATCCCTCTGCATCAAAATCCTATGCTGATGTTCTTGTTTCTAGACCACCTAATATCACTTCTTTCAACAACTTTAATCAATTTAAACCTACTGCTTCAACTTCTCACAAAAAAAACAATATTTTTAAAACCGCGATCTCCTCCGAAGTCAGTACACGGCTACGATAGAGCAGCTCACAATTCTCTAATTAATGAATTTCAACCCCCTCCACCAGCTAACGGTTGCGCATTGAATAATGACCCTGGTAGAAAAGAGGAGAATAATGACAAACATAATAGGTAACATTATTTTAAACCTTCTCAATATGTTATTAAAAAAAAAATTATAAACTTAGAACCGAACAACGTTGAACTTTTGAGTACATTAATAATGAATAAAAACTTAAATAATGGTTACAATGATTCAGTGGAATTTCCGGTCAATAGTACCTAAAAAATCTGATATATTTTATTTGTTAAATAAATTTAAACCTAGTATAGTCGCATCAACTGAAACCTGGCTAAAACCTAACCATTTATTTAGAATTCCAGGATACGTTTGTTTACGAAATGACAGAGATGACGGCTATGGGAGTGTTGCCATCTTGGTTAGAAATAATACCCCATTGTCGCGTATTTCTTTCCTTACATTTTCGGATATTGATGTTTTTGGTGTAATTATTAATAATATTTCTTATGTTTCTGTTTACATAAGAAGTGCTACGTCTCATGCTTTGCAAGAGCCTAGCTCCATGTTCTCTTTGCTCAGTAGACCATACCTGTTGGGTGATTTCAACTGTCACCATCAATGTTGGGGAAGCGGTGAAACTAAAAGTGAGGGAGTTCGCTTATTAGAAATTTTAGACGATCATAATTTATGTGTAATAAATACAGGTGAACGTACCCGTAGAACTAAATTAGGTGAAAGTGCTAGTGCTGTAGATTTATCCATATGTTCCCCTAGCTTAGCTTCATGTTTATCCTGGACTCCACTTTCTTCTACATTTGGTAGTGATCACTTCCTCTTTATAATATCATCATCAGTGAAGTGTCCTACTATTCCTAAAAGACCCCCCAGATTAAAATACAGGCTCAGTAATGCGGATTGGAATAAATTTAAACATCAGTTGATGCTAAAGTTGCTCACATGCCATATATTATTTGGAAGGTGAAAATCACTGTTCAAAAGCGTTAGCCTTATGCCTAATAGAAGAAGCTGATGAAATCTTCCCCCATAAAGATGCTTCTTCTGACAGAATTCCTATCCTATGCCTCCATGGTGGGATGCCTCATGCTCAGACGCAGTTACTAAGCGAAAAGAAGTCGAAAAGAAATATGCTGAGGACATGTCTGAAGATAATACATGTCCGTCAGAAGTTTGGCGTAGTATTAAAAGATTTAGAAGGGCTTTTAGCGATGCTTCTTTTCCTCAGTTGCCTATAAATTTAGTTGATAGTGTTTTAGATAAGTTCGCTCCATCGTCGGCCCCAGAATATACTCAAATGGATCCTATTTTATTAAACATAAATGACAATAATTAGTTTTTTTCTGAATTCTTGTTTCACACTCTATGAACTGAAAGGTGTATTATCATGTGTAAAAGATTCGACTCCAGGAGAAGATGGCATTCCGTATTCATTCTTTTCTCATCTTGGTGGTATTACGTTAAATATTGTATTATTTAGATATTATTAATTCCACTATGATATCTGGGCATATTCCGGTATCTTGGAGATCACAAGAAATTTACCTATCCTCAAACCTAACAAAAATGCTAATGATGCATCTTCATACCGGCCTATCGCGTTGTCTTCTGTTTTTACTAAAATCGTAGAACATTTAGTGAAAAATCACCTAGAGTGGTACATAGAAAGTAAACAACTGTTGTCTGGAAGCCAATTTGGTTTTCTCAAAGGTAAAAGCACAACTGACAGCTTGAGTATATTTACTACCGATCTTCGCATAGCCTTTTCGACTAATGAATCAGTCGTTGGTGCATTTTTAGATATTACAGCTGCATACGATAACGTAATTATTTCCATACTTAAGCAAAAATTTATTGATTTAGAAGTTCCTATTTTACTCATTACCTTTATTGTAAATTTGTTGTCAGTTCGATATATTTCCTATTATGTATGGTGACAGCAAGATTACAAGAATAGTATCTAAAGGCCTCGCACAGGGCTCTGTGTTAAGTCCCTTACTATAAAATATTTATAATGCCAATGTTTTGCAATATGCTGATGACCTTTTGATATATTCTACGCATAGTAATATTTTGGAATAAAGTGACAAATTGACTGTTACTCTTGGCTACCTAAAACATTGGTAAGGTAATAATGGGTTGAGCCTGTCAATTGAAAAGAGTGTAGTGGTAGTTTAATCACGAAAAAGGAATATTCCTTCTTTTGTAGTATCATAATGATCATGTGCCGCTTCCTGTTGAAAAATCTGTCAAATTTCTAGGATTAATATTGGATCAAAAACTCACTGGCAAACATCACTTTGATTTTGTGGTTGAAAAATGTGAGCGCCAATTGAACGTTATGCGCTGTCTTTCAGGGGTCTGGTGGGGGGCTCACCCTTTTAGTACCATTTTAGTAGTAGGAGTACAGAACGCATCCATCGGCAGTTTTCAGTCGGTGAGCGCGTCATCAGTTGCTGACACTGCAAGTGAGGCAACGTGTGTCGCTGCCGTCCCTGTGTCGTCACCCGTCAAGGTAAATCGTGTAGATACATCGACCCCGAAACGTGCCTATGGCGATATCGCCGCTAATACAAGGCGGCAAGTTGCAAAACAACAAAGCTGTGAGCCCGTTAAGATCTTAAAACAAAGGGTTCAAGAGAAGGACAAATGTGACAAGGATGGCTTCATATAATTTGAGAAGAAGAAGAGGAAGTCCACTTGTCGAAACCAGTGCGGTACCGGGCTAGCAGGGCCTAATATGTTACTACGTCCCGCAGTCCCAACAACGTTGCTGTACTTGTCCCGGCTACACCACAGTACGAAGAAAGAGGAGATCGTGCAGTACGTGCGAACTAAATCCAACTGGACTCCGAGGGTTGAGAGGTTGGAGTCGCGTCATAACACGAACTTTAAATCGTTCGTTTTGCGGGTGCCGACACAATATCTTGAAATATGCCTACAAGAAGAGTTTTGGCTGAAAGGTGTAGTGTATCGACGATTCGTCGTGGAAGGCTACACAACACCACGCAGCGTAACATGACGCCGAAATAAGTCGTGTTAATTACTTATAAGTTTTATTGTACAATACCTATAAACCGTAAATATTTAAGTCTGTAAGGTATTTGTCTATGGGTCTATGCAACCTGAAAATAAATGTTTTATTATTATTATTATTTTAAACATGTTTCTTTTCTCAGCTACTAGGCTGGTAAAAACTACATTTACGGGTTGTTACCAAGTAAATGTAGCGTGTAATGTGTAATGATTAAGTGTTGTCTGTAGTTATTTGTGTTATTTCGTTCTCATTGATTTGTATGAATTTCCTAACTGTTCTGCATGTGTTTAAAATGGCAGCTTTTTGTATGTTAATGTAAGTATTTGGTGACAAATCAAGTATTTTGAGGCTATGATGCAAATATTTAGGAATAACTCCTGTGGTAGATATAACTATTGGTACAATAAAAACTTTATTTACTTTCCATATTCTTCCTATTTCTTCCTGTAGATCAGTATTTTTGCTATGTTTTTCTGTAATTGTTTTTACTAAGTTGTGTGTATTCGGAACAGCGATATCAACTATATATGCTATTTTATCTATTTTGTTGTGGATTGTGATATCAGGTCTATTGAAGTGTATGGTTTTATCTGTAAGTATAGCTCGATCATAATATATCTTATATTCACTATTTTCTAGAACTGAATTGGCTGTGTATTTATAGTAGGGTGTATGCGTGTCTGGAAGGAGTTTGTATTTAATACCTAGTTTTTCGTGGATTATATTTACTATTTGATTATGTCGATGGGTATAATCAGTTTGTGTAAGTGTGATACATGCTCCTGTTATGTTGTATGGTCTCTGGTTGTCTGTGGCATTTCCGGCATTTATCATCTGAGATACTAGGATCTTTAATTATATGTTTCCTGTAGTTTTGGTATTGATTATCTGATCTTGAATAGCTATAATGAAACCTTCCGTTTCAGGAAATAAGTATCCACTTGTAAGCCACCTGTTAGAAGCTTGGGCATCTATATGTTCTTGCTCTAAGTCGTGTGGATGGTGGCCGTGCAGTGTTTTTCGTTTCCATTGTTCTATTTTATGTATTTGTGCATTTATTTGTTGAAACTGTACATCAATATTAGCATTAGTTTCAGTTAAATTAAGGGGGGTAAATTTATTATCATTATTAACAACAGCTTGATGCAAATCACTAGTGAGTGCTTTTTTATAAAAAAATGATCTTAAGTTAGCTAGGTAATTGCTTCTTCCATAAAACTTGAATATCTATAAGTCCTCTGCCGCCATTTATTCTTCTTAACGTCATTCGTTCTATGGCTGATTTAGGGTGATGCATGATGGTGGTTGTTTTTGGTGAGTATGGTGCGTGTTTTTATTTCAAGGCTATTGATGTCTGTTGTGGTCCATTTTATTATTCCAAATGAAAAAGTTAGTACTGGGATTGCGTATGTGTTAATTGCTTTGATTAGTCTTTTGCCTGTCAAATGTGTTCTGCGTATAGATGATAATCTAATTTTGTATTCTTCCTGTAGAGTATGTTTTAAAGTTGCATGATCTAGCTGCTTTGCTTGATGGTATCCCAGATATTTATAAAGTTCATCTGATCCCATGGCTGACATAACTTCTCCATTTTGTAATTCACAATCGCCGGCGACAATTTTTCCTTTTTTAATGTTTAATGTTCTACACTTGTCGAGTTTAAACTGCATATCTATATCTTTACTAAAATTATCAGTGATGTTAACTAGTTTCTTCATATCTTTCAATGTACTGGTATATAATTTTATATCGTCCATGTCATATCAGATGTGCTATAGTAGTTTCATTCGTGTTGTGCTTTAACTTATAACCTATTTTCTCTCTATTAATTAAATATGAAAGAGGGTTTAGAGCTAGGCAAAACCATAGTGGGCTCAGGGAATCGCCTTGATAAATACCTTTTTATTATTATTATTATTATTATTATTATTATTATTTAGTCTTAAGCTGTTATATAACGCTACAATTAGAAGCATTCTTGACTATGAAACTTTTCTCTTGGAAAGGTGTAATAAAAAGGGCCTCCATAAGTTAAATAATATACAATCCAAAGCTCTACGAATTATCGCAGGAGCTATGAGATCTAGCCCTTTAAATTCTTTGCAGGTAGAGTGTAGAGAGCCTCCTTTATATCTAAGGTGGCAGTATTTATCTGATCACTTTTTATTTAAGACTATGCAATTTTCTTATCATCCACTACATTCAAAATTAAAAAAACTTGACAATCTCATCCAAACTTCAACTTTCTGGCGTCACGAGGATACCCCATGTTTAATTAAAAGTTACCGGCAATTCAATTCCATTTAATTACGTCTCGTTTGCATCGATCGCTGACTTTCCCTTTATTTGGCACCAATAGTTTTGAATCTTTACTTACTTCACCAGTAATTCAAAGCTTTTTATTGCAGAAAGTTTAAATAAATAAATAAATAAATAATTCAGTATAACCTTGTCATAGAAAAAAGTGATGTGGCAGCTAATATAAAGTTCAACTCTGCCGTTGCTGAAAAATGGTCTGATTGGTATCATATTTTTCCCGATTGTGCAAATTCCTCTTCTAATTCTAATAATGTGGGAGTTGGTGTATAATTCATGCCGAGTACAATATCTTTCAAATGATAAGGCTTCCCCCAGAAAGCTCAGTTTTCACTAGAGAATGTTTTGGTATTTCTAGGGCAATAGAATATGCTAAAATAGCTAAACTTAAAAAGGTAGTAATATTTTGTGACTCAAAAAGTGCGTTACAAGCAATAGACAAAATTCCATTTAAAATTAAATCAAATCAAATCAAAATCGTTTATTGCGAATATAGGTAAATATTATACAGGTCAAGCTGTTATATAGTCAGTACATGTTTGCTGCTATATTCTGCCATTTGGCAATATTTTCTACAATAAATGTATATAATAAAAACTAAATATTAATTTACATCATGTAACCTATTGAACTAAGCTAAAATATTCTTAAAACTACTTTTAAAATATTAATATAACTAAGTACAATAAAACAAAAAAATATAAATAAAAAATGGTAATAGGTACAAGTTAGGTATAAAATAGGTAAGTATTATTAATTTAATTCGTCATCCTCAAGGTACTCTTTGATGGTATAATATGCTTTATTAATGAGGAATGTTTTTAATTGTTTTTGAGCATATCACTGTTAGAGCATTTTAGAATATGCAACGGTAGGTGGTTGTAGATACGTGGTGCCATACTGAAGATGCTATTGCTAAATTGCATTGTGTTAATTGTTGGGCAAGCCAGTTTATGGTTATGTCGCTTAATCTTTAGATGCTCAAATATGGACATATGTGCAAGTACAAACATGGTTAAGTACTTCATAGATGTAAACACATGGAAGCGTTAAAAGTTTTAGGCTAATGAAATGGGGCTTGCAACTTTCGATAGGTTTTAATTTACATATTGCCCTCACACATTTCTTCTGAGCCTTGAACACTATTTCTTTGTCTACCGAGTTGCCCCAAAAGATGACACCATACCTTAATACTGATTCTACGTAACCACGATACGCAGTGATCACAGCAGATTGGTTCACAGTTTTCCCGACCATGTGAAGAGCATATTATGAGAATTGATTTAGCTTAGAGCGTATAGTTTCGACTTGTAGCCTCCAACTTAAATTACAGTCAATGTTTAAACCTAAAAATTTTGTATTTTCGACCTCATTTATCTTTTGCTCATCGAATTCTACATCAAGATTCGATACATTATTTTTTCCTATTTCTAAATGACATGATATTAGTTTTATCTAAATTAAGTAGTAAATTGTTATATGATAACCATTGACTTGTTATGTCAAGTGATTGGTGTATGTCTGCTATCTGTGTCTGCTACTAATTCTGATCTACATGTGTTTGTGAACATCAACCTTCAAGCCTTCTTACTCTATTATTTTTGATATTAGAAAACAACTTTATAAATGTAAATTAAAGGATTATATCACAGAGTTTGTTTGGGTCCCTAGCCTTTGTGGAATTCGTGGTAATGAGAAAGCGGACCAATTAGCTAAGGAAGCTGTGCAGAGTGGTGACATGTTTCCATACAAATATTTCTGTCATGATTTTTTGAGTCTTCCTCCATCCTGGAATCTACAATGGAAAGAGAGTTCTCAGATGATAGGAAAAGCATATTTTAAATTTCAGCTTTTATTCCTGTAAAACCTTAGTTTTTTTAAATTAAAATGTTCTAAATCGGTTACAAGCATGATAATAAGTATGCGTTTGCGAACGAATAGACATATTTGTTCGCTCCAGTGGAGGCTCCGATATCACAAAAAAGTGCGATCCCCATAAATCTAGAGTTGTAAACCGTCTTCAAACAGGTAAGAAACTAAAAAGTCAAAATTAAATTTACTTAGCACAAAGTAATTCGTATATTGATTTAGTTAATTACAAACAATATCACAACAATATCACAAATGTAAATAACTAACACAAATTAAATAAGTACTTATTATATAATTCTGAAGTTTGTGCCAAGTAAAACAATAACTAGTTATAGTTAGATATTAGCAATTTTAATTTGCTATTGTTGTAAGGTTCATGTAGTATTTACTTGACACCAACTTCAAAATTATAAAATACATTTAATATTCATTTTTGATTAACTAAATCAAAACACGAATTAAGTACTTAAGTAGTTCTAAGTAAACATATTTTTTACTTTTTAGTTTCAGGGATTTTTAATTTAATTTTTTTTTTTAATTTTTAGTGGTTTACATGTGCTTCAAGTAGACCACCATGGGACCACCTGGGAAGTATAATAGTGTACCTACTTATGTCTATACCTTAGTACCAATAGTGAGTGGAAAATTTACAATTTGTTTGTTCACAGGCGTTCTATCGAGGATAATGTAAAGTTAATCTAAGAATAAAATAACTTTCATTCAACGTTTAGTAGTTTTATTTTGTAACCTTTTCCTTAGCCCTACTTTCTCGTTGCTCAACAACAATATTTTTTCGAATTCCGTATATTCATTTCCAAAGTGCTCGATAGTCGTATGAGTCACAAAATCTGTAAATTTTTTAATTAGGTACTTTTAGTAGGGACTAAAAAGTATCTATGAGTGTTCACACAAAAAAGTGGCAACGTCGCCAGTAGTGTCATATTTTCGTAGTTTTAATTTTTTATCAATAAACAATGAAACAACTTTGAGCAAGCCACGGAACAGATCGTAGAAAGAACAAGTTGACTAGGGATGCCACGATATATCGGAAAACCTATAAATATCGATATATCAATGCCTAAAAATATCAATATTTATCGATATCGACTATGCGCCGATATCGATATATCAATATCGAAAAAAAAGGGGAATCTAAAAAAATCTATGGTGTTTGGTTGGCAGACTGACAAAGTTACTGTTTTTAAGTTCTGTTGTTGGTACAAAATACTGAAATTTTTAACATTGTTCAATAAATTTATGAAAAATACTCATTTTATAATTCTTAAATTATTATTATTAGATTCAGAAGTGGCAAAAGTTTAAAAAAAATGATTAACAAGAAACTTCACAACGATTTATTACAAATAAATTAATTTAAATAACAACAAAATTTGAAATAACGGAAACAATCAACTAAATCAAAGAAAAGCAAACACTTAGCTGATATTATGACGAAACCAACGATCTGCACTGTTCGAGCGACAACGAGCGAAAGGACCGTTCATTCGTTCGTGCAGACTTATAAAGCAGTCGTTCGTGACGTCACATCCTAACACTAAAAATTAAATTTTATCCTAACATTATTATTCTTAACGGTAAACTATAAATATTACATACTTACAACTAAAAAAACTAAAACTAGGTACATTGGATTTGTAAAAGCTTTCAAAAAAAGGTAATATATGATAGATATTTTTATATTATTATTTGCATCCAAAGTTGACTAAGTTGAGCAAGTTATGTTGTGTACATGAAAAGTTGACAATGTAAAAAAAATCTACGTGTCATTCTCAGAACAAGGAGTGTCATTTTCTCAGCGAAATAATATCTTATATATTGTAATATAATATATTATATCTTTGCTGTACAAGTAACTCAATTGTAATTCGATTGACACTATTTTTGTTTATTCGATTACTGATGTTTAAGTAAAATACATTCAATATTTATCATAATGTAGCAAGCATCAATAACAATCAATCTATCTATCTATACATATAATAAAAATGTAACCGATCGCTGTCTGTACATGGAAGATATATGAGAAAAATATTATTAGGACCTTTATCAACGCAAATAGAACCCAAAACAATGATTGTTACAATTTTTGTCTGTTTGTCTGTTTGTCTGTGCGTTTGTTCACGCTAATCTCAGAAACGGTTTATCCGATTTAGATGTGGTTTTCACTAATACATTGTGGTAAGCTTCACTTAACATTTAGTGTTTGTTTCATGTCAATCGGTTCATAATAATATATATAATAATCATATTATATATATTATTTTTTATATAATATATAATAATAATAAAAAAGTTATGCTAATTTAAAGAATCACGTCGAACATTTGTTAATTTACTACGAAACCTGATAGAAACAGAGACTTTAACAGGTTACGGAATCTGATAGCGTTTTTTTTTTCGGATTCCTCTCATTCTAAACAATCTTCCGTTTAGTTTTAAATGAGTCCAGTTTCCAGTGAGCCTATGTTTGGCGATGACAATAAATAAAGCCCAAGAACAGACACAACTAAAAGTTGTGGGTGTGGATCTAAGTATTAGCTGTTTTCGCACGGTCAGCTTTATGTGGCTCTATCACGTGTTAGCATTCCTAACAGCCTGTATGCTTTGATCCCCGATGGCTATACGTCTAATCCATACATCCATACACCCATACATATTATATAAGGCTTTGTCCTGACTGACTGACTGACTAACAGACAACGCACAGCCTTAACTGCTGGTCGTAGTGACTTAAAATTTGGAGGGTGTGTTTGTCTAAATGTCTAGAGGTTACTCTAAGAAAGAGTTTTTTAAAATTAAATTCCTAAGTGTGTGAAAAGGGATGAAAACGATTGTATGAATCTTCTTCATTTTTTAACTTACATTTTGAAATTTTGTTTTGGATTACTTCTATTTAAATAAAAATATCCTATTTTAACAGGAGTGGATTTAGAGGGATGAAATATTCTATATAGATCTTTAGCTTTTAAAGCTAGCGACTTGAAATTTGCAGGGAGGGGAGGGAGGGAAAGGAGGGAGGAAAATGAGGAATTGAGGGGAAGGAGGAAGGGAGTGAAAAGTCAGAGGGAAGTGATGGGGAAGTGAGAGGTAAGTGAAGAGGAAGTGTGGGGTAAATGCGGGAGAAGTGAGTGGAAAGTCAGGGAGAAGTCAGGGGGAAGTCAGGGGAAAGCCAGGGAGAAGTGAGGGGAAAGTGAGGGGAATCTTAGAAGAAAGTGAGAGGAAAGTGACGGAGAAGTGACGGGGAAGTGAGGGGGAAGTGAGGGAGAAGTGAGGGAGAAGTGAGGGAGAAGTGAGGGGGAAGTGAAGGGCAAGTCAGGGGGAAGTGAGACGGAGTGAGGCTGAATGAGGGGAAGTGAGAGGAAAGTGAGAGGGAAGTGAGGGAGACGGGAGAGGAGGGGAGGGGGAAGGGACGAGGAAAGTAAGGAGTGGTGGAAAAAAGGAGGGGAAGGGATAGGAAGCGATAAGAAGGGAGAGGAAAGGAGGAAAAGGAAGGAGAAGGAAGGGAGAAGAGAGGGGAAAGCGAGGAGGCAAGGTAGAGGGAAGTGGGGGAAAGGGCAAGAGATGCTAGAGGAGGGACAAGGGATGCTGAAGGAGGTGAAAAGCAGAAGAGGGAGGGGAGGAGAGGAAGGAGGAAACTGTGGAGAGTGGAGAAAAAGAGCGATAGGGAAGAAGGGGAAGGGGAAAGTTATTGTAGTGAAAATTTGCCTTTGTGTATTGTATATTGTTTTTACGAGGGATATCTTTAGGTAGGTGAAAGAGGATTTGTATGAATGGGAGATTAAAAATAGTATGAAAAACAGTATTTAAACGATATAAAAATGTCTCTTGGAAAAAACGATATTCACGCGAGCGAATCCGCGGGCAAAAGCTATCTATATATATAAAAGCAAAAGGTCACTCACTCACTCATCACGAAATCTCAGAAACAACAAGTGCTAGAAATCTCAAACTTTGCATGGTCGTTCCTAATAGGATATAAGTACTCACTTAAACGGAATTTTGCGAAATCCATTCCCTAAGAAGGTATAAAGGGATGGCAAAGTTTGTATGAAACTTCTATAGTTTTTATAGTAGAGTCGCAAGTTTGTGTGAAAGTGGTTTGTCAAGTTTTAGCGGTAGCGGGTTTAAACTGGATTCGCCATAGAGACGGATAATACTGATATTTATTACTGATACAATGTACGATTGCCATAAAAACAGGCACGCAATATTCTCATAGAGGCACACCCATCTGAATTTTCACGCGAACGAAGTCGCGGGCGACAGCTAGTATATATATATAGCTTTTTGCTAACGACATCCTAGCGGTGTCGTTAACAATGAACGGAGTGTTGCATTGATGAACAATCCATATAAAGAAGTTCTCCAAGCACTTGTTGACTTTCGGTGATGGCTGTACTATTATTAGTAGAGTGCATTTATTCAAATCTATTTTTAAAGCTCTTCGGATGATGTGCCTTTTTTTATTAGACTGCCAAAGTGACTCTACTCGCTCCACTCTGTCTGATAGTAAGCAGTCAGTAGAATCTTGATGTGGTGGCTAATATTCCAAAAGTCTTCTTAGATATTTTGCACGCACCGCTTAATAGACAAAGGAATACAATTAAATGGAAACAAATGTGCTGGTAAAGAGATCCAAGCGATAATAATTGATAAAGTTCCATATCTATACTAATATTATAAAAAGAAAAGATTTTTTGTATGTTTGTTTGTTTACAATTTGACTGAAAATCAACGTTACTGATTTAAAAAGTTCTTTCTCCTTTAGAAATCAATAAATTCAGCGGGTAACTTATACTACTTATTATATTACTTATTATTATTGAGATTAGTTAAAAGTACTACGGAAGAGAGCATGAGAGTTTCTTACAAATGTTTTAGGAAAAGATTTGGAACTGGTAGTAGAGAAATTAAAACCTAGAACTGAAAGAGACTATGCATCGTTCAAAATAGGCGTAACATAAAGTAATTTTGAAAAACTGTCTGATTCTAAAGTATGGCCGTTAAATGTGGAATTTAGTCCATGGGTTTGGTTTCGTAGCGCAGGCTCACCATCAAAAACCCAACCCCACATCTAGTAGGAAATATAATATTTTGTATCAAAATGTTAGAGGACTAAGGACAAAAACGTCAAAATTCTTATCGTCACTGGAATCATCGGTTCGGACTTATTCGCCATCACTGAAACTGGATGTAACGAGTCAATACAAAATGCTGAAATCACACTGGCGGGCTATCACATACTACGTTACGATCGAGCGGACGGGCGTAAGCAGGGAGGCGTACTATTAGTGGCGACACCACGTCTCGAGTTGCGGCGAATACCGACTCCTGACGGTATTAATATAAATAATCATACATTTGAAATGATCTGTGCTACAATATATATACATAACCGATTTTTTGTGTGTAGTTTAGTATACATTCCGCCACAAACTGAAGATAATGAATACATGATTATGTTTGACATATGCAAAAGATATTTATTAAATATATAACAAATATATTAGTGATTATTTTCACTATTTTGTGACCTTCTATGAAGTCGTTAAGTGCAATGGGGTGAGTAATTGTATCGATAGACAGTTAGATTTAGTATGGAGCGGACGCAGTGGTGTGCAAGTGTGTGCCGGGGAAGAGGGGCTATAGAGTCGTCCCTTTCTGATCACAAGCAAATTTATTTTGAAATTAAAAGATTGTATCCAGAACCACTACATAAAATAAAATACAAAAAAACTGACTATGAAAATCTGTACAAAACTATAAATGAAAACAAGTTTGATAATAAAAATGATGATTACGTAGAACTAGAAAAATACTTGAAGTACATGATCAGTAAAAATAAGACCGAAAAGACTAAGATTCTTAACCTACCTAAAACTGATTGGATAAACAAAGAAAATAATTAAAGCTATCAATAATAGAAATGAACTGAGTAAGAAGTTAAAAGAGAATCCTGAAGACTTAGAATTACGGAGTCAGTTTTTAATCACACGAAAGCAAAAAGTTCTTATTATAAAAAATCTTTTGACAACTGTGTAGGAAAACCTCATATGATGTGGAAGTTGATAAATAGTATAACATGCAATAAAATTAAATCTAACTCCGTCCCTACAAAACTTGATGGTCCTATTACCGACTTAGATCATATATGCGAAAGTTTTAATAATTACTTTTCAACAATTCGCACAGTGCTAGCAAATAAAGTCCCTAAAAATTATCTAGATAATGAGCCTGACACTAGACATGTGTAAGTAATGCGAGAGATGCATTACGCGTCATATTACGTATGACTGTATTGTATCATTACACATCACTCGACCGGTAATACCATTACATATTACACTAAACATGATGCGCGCGTCATAACTTAAGAGATGAGATACAATAGTACGAGCGCAAAGTACTGCGAACTATGATGTGATGCGAGGTGCCCGGCGTAATGTAATGTTACCTACTTGTTTCAACTTTGGTTTGGTATCATGACTGTCATGTGTACGAACGAAATAGAGAGAGACGAACACATAAGTGCGAGTGAGTGAGAGATTTTGCAGTGTCAATTTGCGTGTGGTCGCTGAGTATCGCTAGTTCGACAACAATTGGTCTCTCTGTGTTCAAATTGTCGCTTGAACTTTGAACAGTATCTCAAATGCTATAAGGTTTATATTACTTTGGCACCACCACGTTCGTAATGGCTTATATTATATGTTTTTTTGCGTTACAATATCGCGCATCATGGCATCATGACAGCCATCACGGGTAATGTTTAAAGTAATGATGTAATGTCATATTACTCGGCACGAAATGTAATACCACATAACATTATTTTCGGAAGTAATGTTTTGCGCATGTCTACCTGACACATCCTTAGAGTCCAGTATTATGCATGCTGATAAAGAACTCGTTGAATTGACGCCAACCACCACTATTGAGATTTCAAATATTATCGATGAATTAAGAAGTAATACGAGTACAGGCATCGACGGAATTGGCACTAAAATAATTAAATGTATTAAAGATTTATTTTTAGACGATTTGACTAAATGCTTTAACAAAAGCCTTCAGAAATATTTCCCGATGCACTAAAAATTGCTAAAGTTACCCCAATACCCAAAGCTGGAAGCAACACAGATGTTAGTAATTATCGTCCCATATCGGTCCTACCGATAATTTCTAAAATATACGAGAAAATCATTTCTGATAGATTACAAACATATTTAAACTCTATAAATTTTGTTTCCAAAAATCAATACGGTTTTCGACAAAAATCAACTCTATCCGCGACTATAGATCTTATTACAAACTTAAAAACTAACATTGATAGAAAACACTTAGGGCTTGGAGTGTTTATTGATTTAAAAAAAGCATTTGACACCGTAAGTCACAATTTTCTACTTACAAAACTTAAAAATATCGGTATTACTGGTTTAGCATTAAAATTATTGGTTTCTTATCTTACAAATAGATACCAAGTAGTCGGTATTGGTGAACACCGAAGTAAGCCTCAGCAAGTAACTTGTGGAGTACCGCAAGGTTCTATTTTAGGGCCATTATTGTTCATCATATATATCAACAATATTAATGATATCGGACTTAAGGGTAAAATTTCACTGTATGCCGACGATACTAGCCTGTTTTACTTTGGTAGTAATATAGATGGAATTATGATAGAAGCACAAAATGATCTTAACAGACTAGCTATCTGGTTCCAAAGCAATCTTCTGACTATTAACGCCAGTAAAACCAAATATGTCATATTTAGTGCAAAAAATAAGAAATTTAATACAGACTCTGAACTAATCATTAATGGTAAAACTTTGTCTAGGACAAATAAATATTTAACAATATTTAGGTCTTACCTTGGATGAAAAACTTACGATGAAACCCCATAATGAGAAAGTAAGAAAAAAGATATCATCCCTAACATGTACACATAGAGGAATTTCCCATAGTCTCCCACAAAAGGTTAGATACTTAATTTATAACACTTTGGTTAAACCACATCTCGATTACATAGTCGAAATATGGGGCAGTACTACTAAAACTAACCTTAAATAGTTGCAAACATCTCAAAATAAGATAATTCAAGTTTTATTTCACTACAATTTCCGGACATCTACACAAAGAGTTTATAAAGAAACTAAATTAATGAATATTGGTCAAGTCTATAAATATAATACATGTATACTTATACGTAAAATAATAAAAAAAACATACTTACACGAATAAGATTTACAAAAAAGATACAAGTACAAAAGCGCATGACTAGACATGCTAATAATATAATTTTAAGAGCACCGAGAACAAACTACGGTAAAAGGACCATCGTTTACGAAGGAGCTGAACTCTATAATCAATTACCTCAAGTAATAAAGGAATCGAAATCGCTTCTAACTTAAAGAGGTTGTTGAAGCACCATAAAAACAAATCATAACTGTTTGTCATTTTGTTTTGTTTTTCTTTAGGCGTAACCGTCGCTTAACTTATATCTATTATGTTTTTCCTCATAGAAGTGAATATGTATATTCTTTTTGAGTGAAATATACACAGAACAAGTACTAAAGCATAGAAGTACTATTAGGAGAATAAAGCGTACACACTCAGAGACAAATAGAAGTTTAATAGTGCTACGATACCTTCTGACAGTTTATCGATATTGATAGATGAAATTTGTCTATGGGCTATGGTAAATTAACAGACATGCTAATAAAATGAGGTCTGGTTGCATAAAAGCTCTCGTAAACGAACTACAAGAAACAAACGGCCGTTTTACACCTCACCGGAATGGCAAAGGCCGGCAGCGGCGCCAGGAGCACTTTCAATGTGAAATAATTTTGAAGTTTTTATTCATGTTTCATGCTGTAAGTTCAAACACAATGTAAACTGTATAGGAATAAATTAAATAAATTGAAAATTGAAATATACATGATCGATCCACACACTGCCTCGCATCACGGATCGTAGTGCGAGCGTGCGTGTTCTTAACAACATTTATTTATTTATTTATTATTTATTTATTGAAAAAGTATTTACAATATCATTACAGATAAAAAATCCAATACGATATCATAAAAAAACCTAAAATTTAAAACAATATAACTAATTACTAATAAATATACCTATTTATCCAATACTATACATTTTTGTGCAACATCTTTGAATTTTGACAGGGTACATTTAAAATATCAATTTCTATAGAAATAATATTAATAAGTCGTATGGCGCGTGATAATGGAGCAAATTTGAGTAGATTCGTCCTCACCGCTGGAACGTTAAACGTGTAACAACATAATATATAACATAATTCTCTCTTAATTTGCTTCATGAATCTTCCGATCTGATCTTTCGGAAACCTGCAAAAGAACACAATGTATGAAACACTATGAAAGGTAGTTACCACAAAATCGTTAACTACAAAATATAGTAATATTTTTGTCGTCGATAAAATATGCAGCACAAGTCACAACACTATTGAACATGACTACACAAATTGGTAAAAATGTAAAATACTTAAAAATTACTGAATCGAATGGCAAACAGACGATTATAATATGATTGCAGTATAGTAAAGTATAAATCACTTAGGTATTTTGCACTTATATATAGGTTTTTAGTATATATTATTGGTTTGTTATCTACTCACCGATGGAAGTTGACGATTTAAACTTGATTTTCTTTGCGAAAAGAATGTAATTTACAACCTACAATAACGCAGGACATTGCATATCCAATGGGCTTAATTTTACTTCACAATAGCATTATGTAATTATTAAATAACATATATTATTTCACAAAACAGATAAACAACAATGAAAATTACGAGCGGCGGTATAATCCGACAAAATTGTCTAAAGGCCTTGACAAGTTGGAACATTTGACATTAGTGCGCTTTTTAATTCGGCATCCAAAGGTAACCAAAGGTAACCAAATTGACGTTTCTACAGTGTACACCAGCCGTCCTTAGCAAAATTATTTATCTCTTTCTTTTCAATGTAAAAATAGGACAACTATATGAGGGTGATTAACACTCCTTCTATGCTTTAGTACTTGTTCTGTGGAAATATATATCTTAAACCATAAACCATAATTATATGAGTTTGAATATTGTAGAAGTAAGTGACAATTACACAAAATTTTTAGCTAAGAAAAATTAATAGTTATGACGAAATATAATAATTATATAACACCAACTACACATATATGCCATTTAGACCAAAAATAAGCTTGTGTTTGGGTTCTACAATGCAGATATACATACTTATATCCCGCAACAAATTCTCTTAACTTAATTAAATTGATCTTTCAATTTTACACCACTACTATTAAATTATTATTATTAATAGTTTAACTGTTACAAATATCGATAAAAATATCTGTATCGATATCGAGTCGATAAACGAAAACAATTAGACGATGAAATCACTAGGTATCTACTGATAAAAAATGTAAATGAAAATGTCAGTTCTATTGTCAATAGATGTGTGAGTAGTCGAACGGAAAGTTTAAAAATTGCTGTAATGATTTATCCGAGTAGAGGTCTTTTGTTGCGGCTAATTCTAATATGTATAGTAGTAGTCATATTAGGACACAGTGACAGTCATTCCCATGGAAATGAGCCGCCATCGTTCAAATACTCAAAAAGTGCTAACGAACAACACAAAAAAGACGTGCTAACAGAACCAAATTACGATTTATACGTTGAAGCTTTAAGTTCGACTCTTTTCATAAGCATAGTACCGTTCTTTATACTGTTCTTTATACCTATCGATGGCACTGTGGAAAAACAACCGTTACTCAAGATTTTACTGTCATTTGCTTCTGGCGGTCTTCTTGGCGATGCATTTCTTCACTTGATTCCACACGCTCTCATGTCCAGTGGTGGCACTGAAGGACACAGCCATAGCCACAGTCATTCGCATGATAGTGATAATCACGGACCTCACGACATCACTGTGGGACTTGGTGTTTTGGGAGGGATCATCACGTTCTTAGTAGTTGAGAAAACTGTTCGATTGTTTGATGGAGGACATAGTCACTCTCATGGAGCAGACAAGAAAAAAACTGATGACAAACTCAAAAAGAAAAACAAAGACAAAAAGCCAGATATCAAAATTGCCGGATATTTAAACCTTGCTGCTGATTTTACCCACAACTTCACTGATGGATTGGCAATTGGAGCATCTTATATTGCAGGAAAAAACATTGGTCTTATAACAACAATAACAATATTTTTGCATGAAATCCCTCATGAAATTGGAGACTTTGCCATCCTTGTTCAATCTGGATGCTCTCGAAAGAAGGCAATGTTGTTGCAACTGTTGACTGCCTTTGGTGCTGTATCTGGTACCGTGTTGTCCATATATCTGAGAGGATCGAGTGACAGCCTTGTTTCCTCCCTAATACTGCCATTCACTGCTGGTGGTTTCATCTATATAGCTACAGTATCAGTTATTCCTGAACTTCTTGAGGGCTCTAATAAATTCTCTCAGTCAATAAAAGAAATAGTAGCTCTCTTAGCAGGAGTCTACATGATGGTACTTATCGCACAATATGAGTAGTTATTTATTTTAGTTTATTAGTTTAAAGACAAGATGTAAATAATATTTTTACATTGTATTATTTTTGCAGTAAATCATTAAACATCACACATTATTTTCTTCATTTTTAATGTATTTTAATTATTAAAATGTTAAATGATCCTACTGTTTATCTATGTTGAGACTAAAATACGAAAATGTTAATTCATTGTATGACTCTAAAAATATACATTGCAAATTGTCAACCTTACTCTGCAATCATGAGATAACTAATGATTTTAACTCTTCACTGAGGTCTAAGGCTGCCTGTTAGGTACTTAGTTTGCTTGTCTGTTTAAATCCATGTATCTACATCTACCTTTAGGTAGAAATTGTATGTTTGTTATTTAAATCTTGAGTAGCCAGAATCTAGACATGCCACTCAAAACTTGATTAGTATGGTAAAAAAATCAATTGTCTCTAATCAGTGCTGCAAGCAGTCTTAAAAAAAGTCCTTTTATTTCCCAGGCATTCAGGCCATTGTGTATTTCTTTAATTGAAGACAGTCACTACACTCGAAGTTTGTGTTACAGCTCTTACATTCTTAAATTTAATACTTATGCTTGTGATAAAACTACCTAGAGTAGGTACTCTAGGTTTATAATTTGAGTAAAATATGAATACTACTAGATGAGATCAAAAATGTGAAGATACAAATAAAAGTCTATATGCAGAAATGATGTTTATTATTGTTATAAATTACTTCTTCTTAGACACACCAACAGTTCTACCTCTCCTGCCAGTGGTCTTGGTGTGCTGGCCACGCACACGCAGACCCCAGTAGTGACGCATGCCTCTGTGAGCACGGATCTTCTTGAGCCTCTCCAAATCCTCACGGAGCTTTGAGTCCAAATAGGATGAGGTGAGCTGGCTGTACTTGCCATCAACAATATCCTTCTGCCTGTTGAGGAACCAGTCTGGGATTTTATATTGTCTGGGGTTTGACATGATTGTCACTATCTTTTCAACCTGCAAAACAAATATACATTATCATTTAGATGTTGAGAAGGATGTCTATGCTATTGCTATTTAATAAGCAGGTACTATTTAATTGAATAATACCATTCAAAAACAAATATGAAAACATAATTTATCTTGCATTGCAAGGCTGTTAAGTGGGCTACACACCTTCAGTTTTAACTGTACAGATCTACTGTTTGGTCATGGTCATGGTTGGACATCTAACGATTTATCTGTACAGTTAAAACTAAAGGTTAACACGAAATACTATTTCACTGATTATCAACGATTAAGTGTAGGTACACGATTAGTTACAGAAAAACATACCTCCTCTTCGGTACATTCACCAGCACGCTTGTCAAGATCAATATCAGCCTTCTTCAGTACAATATTTGAATACCTTCGGCCGACTCCCTTGATGGCAGTCATGGCAAACATAACTTTACGTTTACCATCGATATTCGTATTCATAATACGAAGAATATGTTGAAACTTGTCTGGGATTACCAACGACTGAAACAAAGTTTACACTCATTCTATACACTGTTTGTAACAAAATATGTAAACAAATTACAACCATATCAATTCCAGAATATACTCTAGCATTTATTGCACAATTTCACAAAATGATTACAATAAAATTTAAAGATTATTACCATTTCGGCAAAATTTGTTTAGTCAAACCACCATTCAACCACGGTTCATGGAGTAAAAGAATGACATTTTGACATTGACGCCATTGACAGATCATTTCAGGAGCTACCATTCCGAATTCGGATAATATTCTCGCTACAAAAATAAATGAGTGATTCGTTCGTGTGAGTATAGCCCGCAATAAAAAAAAAATATACGGTTTAAAATGTTTAATCAAATTATTTCGAAAATACATTAGATATATCAGAAATAACGAAAAATTACTCTAAAAAACGGAAGTATGCTTATCACTAATTTTGACTTGATTTTTTTTCTTAGAAGAATTACAGAAATACCGTGATGTGCGACGACTCGGATTTCGTCGTCGAGAAATGTTTGTGTTCGTTTTCTCGCGTCGCAATCGCAACACTCGCGAGGCGACCTCGCGCCCGCGCCCTGTCGTCGCTCTGCTATTTCGTGTGAATTTTGAAACGAATCCACAATGCCCTGTCCACCAAAACGGGGCGTGGTTTCTAAGCAATGTCGTACTTGCACTAAAAGCGGTAGATAAATTTCTCGAATAATAGAAAGCATCTGCCTTCCATAATTGAATGCAACAATGAGTGACTTTTGTTGAACAGGAACTGTGTTTAGTGCGACTTGTCATCATCCATACTTCTATATTAATATCACTATAAATGCGAACACAGTTAACCTCTGTCTGACTCTCTGTTACGTTTTCACGCCTAAACCACTGAAACAATTTTGATGAAATAGAGATAGAATAGACCTTGGGGAACAACATACCTATATAATCTATCTTTTATTGCAATAAAATGAATGGAAAATCTACAACGTATAAACAGAGACATGTTCATTATTAGTAAAAATACGTTATGTGATAACCGACATTCACGCAGGCGGAGCTGCGGGCTACAACTATTATTATTTAATTATATTACTATTATATACTCATATTACTATAGAGGATGATCTTAAAAATAAGCCTATCCAAATCTCGTTTGTTTCCAACTGACAAACTATACAAACTAACTCATGTGCTAACTGTACGCCAACAGTATATTATGCTGACCATTCTTCTAAAACATACTAGCGTATCAGAAGAAAAGAAAAAACTTATAGACCTCTCTAGAAGGAAATTTGCCGTATGTGAACCTATTGCGGTATCCACTTCCTATGCACAAAGATTTTCTCCTTTTAAAGGAAATATGCTGTATAATAAAGCAAATAAAATAATCAACATAACCAATTGTCGTAAGACAGAATGTAAAAGTAAAATCACAGAATGGTTACTCAGCCTTAACTACTATGACACAGAAAAGGTTCTAGAAGTGGTAGTTTAATAATATAATATATTATTTGTATATTATTTCAACATTTGAACAATTAAAAAGTAAACACACATCTTACACACACACACACACACACACACGCGCGCAAGCACACGCACACACACACACGCGCAAGCACACGCACACGCACACACGCGTACACACACACACACACACACACACACACACGCACGCACACACACGCATACGCATACGCACACACACACAAACAAACACACACACACACACACACACACACACACACACACACACACACTAATGCATACCACATATTATTATTATATTTTATTATTTTAAATACATACTTACCTACTTACGGTCCACGTTGACGATCTGTACAATATTATTGTGATGGGGGGCCTGGAGTTCTGAGATACAGGCTTTATAGCTTAGTTTAGACTCCAGATCTCCCACAAATTACGTTGTCAAACTAACTGTCAACCGAAGTTTACTGTACCTACTGTAATTTGTAATTTGTGGAGATTAATAAACGTTATTATTATTATTATTATTATTATTACTATTTATTACTAATATTACAAATGCAAATATAACTCTGTCTATTTTTCTGTCTGTCTGTTACGCTTTCACGTCTATTTGATATAGAGATAGATTAGACCTCGGGAAACAACATCTTTTATCGCAAAAAAGGGGCTGAAAGTGGTTGAAATAGGAGATGAAAATTCATATGAAAAATCGTCAATGTAAACGGAGATATAACCAACACTCACTCCGTGGGCGGAGCTGCGGGAAACAGCTAGTAAAATATAAAACAACAATCAAATGAGAATAAAGTAGAAACAGTTTTGTCATGTTTTGCTTGGTTACTATAAAAGAAATCTTGTGAAAATATCGGTAAATTTTATTAATCCCGAAAGAATTAATTTATTTTAGAAATTCGTTAAAAAAATTTAATTAATATTTCTTTCAAGCTTTAGTACAGTTAGGTCAGTCAGTTACAAAAATAAATAAGAATAGAATAAACATGTTGCGCCTGCTTTTTTTAAGTCCGTATTTTACTATCTTATAAAAACTTACTATAATTTAAATAAAGCTTTTGTTTAAATAAATAGGGCTCATAGTTGAAATTATAAGCTAAAGTAACAATAAAAACTCACTGTAATAATATCCAAATTTAAGCTTATTTACTGGCAACTTTGATTCTACTGGATAAATTTTAATTTAGTTTTCTCTAATAGTAACATTTTATCAATGAGTGTTCTTCCGTCGGTGGTGTGCCGGTTTCTATTTTTTACGGATTCCAGTTATTATCTAGGGTTTTAAAGAAACAGTGAATACAATGCATACAGAAACTACGTTAACACTTATTCAAATATTGGAAAAGACTGTATCCCCAGGTAAGAATTCATATTTTGTATTTTATCGTACCTGTATGGCGTTTTGTGTCGTCAACCGACTTAAATTATCATTTATCGTAACTGTTTCAAAATATATTGTGGTTAAAATTCACCTATTAAAGTGATTAAACTACATATTCTTGTTAAACTTATTAGAATTAAGCCACATTTCTTTTGTTGTATGGTAGATGACAAAGATGCGTAACTGTCATGTTAGGAAAATTCTAGGTTCACCTACAATTCAAGTTTCATTGCAATACGCGGCAAAGTGGTGCCTAAGCAATTTAAAACATCGACTTAATCGGTAAATCCTATAACTTTTTTATGCGTTTGGCTCCGAATTGTGCAGTGGCTTTCTCAAGTTTGAAGGTTATAATTTGTTATCTTTATGATTCGTTGACATTCCATCAGTCTTGTATTGAAATTTCAAGTAATGTTTTTGAAACTAGCAGTTATAATACTCAATGCTAGAAGCAGTTAGTTCAGTAATATACTCTAACTTGGCACAGCAATAGCATAGTAATAGTGACACAAGGATACCTATCAGAGATGTTTAACAGTTAGCACTGAGAAAGCTTTTAAAATAAAACAAATCCTATCAAATAATTAAGTCATAAAAGAAACAATTGTTTACAACTCTTGTAAATGCTGAACTAGAAGAACTAAATGAATAATAAGAAATAAATGATTTTACATAAAAGTACAACAACTTACCGATGTTGGGCATGTTGGCTTCCTAACATAGCATAGAATTATTCAATAAACTTACTAGTCCAAAAACAAAGTAGCTGCTCTCAATGATTATTTTATTTTTTATACTGTTCTTACTGCATCACATTGTACATTCCAAACAACAAGGGTGTTAGATAATTTGCCAACAAACTGCATAACCTCATGAGGAGAATATTACCTATAAAGGTTGTACTTTTATGTAAAAAGAGAGGTACTCTAACCTCCAAGCATTTCATTAGAAAATTGTATTGATAAATTAACTTTGAAAATTGGTTTCTATACAATACATCTTGGGAAAATTGGCAAATTTCAGATGTCAAAAAGGTACTGTAGATCTGACTGAACAACAGTGACAAAAAACCTTCGACTAAAAACACAAAAGAAGTTGAGATATAAAGAAAAATTAAATAAACTTTTGAATCCTCTTTAAAAAGAAACTAAACTAAAACCTATTTTATTAATATATAAACATGTAAGCTGTACTTACAGTCCATTCCAACTCTAATTTCGGACAATGTAAACAATCCTCCATATTGTCATTGTCTATGGTTTCATGAATTTACTAGTGATGGGGAAAAGGATGATAAAAATAAAATTAATGTCATCATACATAATTAAATAATAATTTTTTTTCTAACATTTTTAAATAATATTACGTTTACTAATACTCTATTTGCGTGATCGATTAATTCTATTTGATTTGTTATTTTTATTATTATTATTATTATTTCCAGCGGGGACGCCGGCAGCCGGACGGACGATCCACCCGCATTACTTGCGGGCCACTTCGTCCATTTCCCCAGTTCTCCCCTTGGGGAGGGTGTGGTTGATCCAGCCTTTTCACGGCACCCCATCAAACCTTCTTGTATCCTTGATAAATCTGATCATCTGTTCCACCTTCAGATTTCTTATGTCTTCCTCGTCCAGTCTGTCCGATCCCAGGAGTTCCCATCTGATCAGTGAGTACATGGGGCATTCTGCCAGCAGGTGGAAACTTGTTTCTTCGTTTTCCATGCACTCCGGACATTTGGGATCAGTTTTTACTCCTATCACTGTCAGATGTCTGTTTAGTCGACAGTGTCCTGTTATAATCTCTATGGCGAGCCTCATGTTTCCTCTTGTGAGTTTCATGATGTGACTCGTCCTTTTCTTGTCCATGCCTTTGATGAAGATTTTCGACTGTCTCATTCCAGGCGAAGATCTCCATCTGCGGTTGGTATCTGTTTTAATACTATGGCTGATTACTCCTTTGGTGATTTTGTGCGCTATAGGCAGCCGGGGTTCCGGCCCCACCAAGTTTTCATCAGCGCCTTCTCTGGCTAGTTCATCCGCCAGCTCGTTGCCCGTGTTTCCCTCGTGTCCGGGGACCCAGGCAATCGTCAGGTCGGTTTTCTGAGCCAGTCTGTCTAGTGACTTTTTGCATTCCTTGACTATTGCTGATGTTGTCTCCACTTTGTCAAGTGCTCTGAGCGCGGCCTGGCTGTCGCTGTAGATGGTTACCTTTCCCGTACTGGTCAGGTGTTCCACTATTTCCGCGCATTCCTTTATCGCATATATCTCTGCTTGAAAGACACTTGCAAATCTTCCTAGAGGTATTGACTTGTTTATTTCTGTCCCGTCTACACTTTTAATGTACACTCCGGAACCAGATAGCTTCGTCAGTTCTTTTCTTGAGCCGTCTGTGTAGCAGATAGTGCCACTGGAGTCTATCCGCCACTCATCTCGTGTGCCTATGTGTATTCTGTATTTCTTGTCAAAGATTTTCTCCTTCCTGATAAGGTCGTTATTGGATAGGATCATTGACAGTCTTTCTTCGTAGTTTTTGCTTATACGTGCGTGACCTACGTCCATGTAGTTTCCGGTCCATAGGTCAGTGCTTCTGAGTTTGAACCATTGTTCGGTTGCTTTTCTTTTAATTTCTAAGTCCAAGGGGTTTAGCCCTAATATGATCTCGAGTGCGGCTGTTGGTGTAGTCCTCATCGCGCCCGTGATCATGAGGGCTGCTAGCCTTTGTACTTTGTCTAGTTCTTGTTTATTTTTCCCTAGGGCAGCCTTGTGCCACCATACCAGGGCTCCGTGTAGGATTCTTGGCAGAATTATTGCCTTGTATATCCATGTTACTATTGCTGGTTTAATTCCCCAGGTTCTTCCTATTATCCTTTTGCACTGCATCATTGCCATTTTGGCTTTTGCGCACGTGTTGCTGATGTGAGTCTTGAACGTTAGCTTACTGTCCAGTGTTACTCCTAGATATTTGACCTCCTTGACTTTTTCTAAGTCTTGGTTGTCTAGTCGCACTGGTCCAGCTCGTCCTATTTTTCTCTTGTTGGTGAACAAAACTAGTTTGGTTTTGTCAGGGTTCAGGTCGAGACCCTTGCTCCTGCACCATGCTAATGCTGCTCTTAGGCCTCTGTTCATGATTTCGCACATAATACTGAGGACTTTGCCTGTGACTAGGAGCACGCCGTCGTCAGAATAGACTTGCGTATATATATGCATCCCATTTATCTTGTTTATTAATTCATCTATTAGCAGGCACCACAGTTATTTTTATTACTCCAAATACTTGTATTTATGTTAAATATGGTATTGTATTTTATTGTAACCGTTGACTTATAAACTATAAGATAATAAGACAAACAATTTACCTAATGTATAAATAAATGTAATTTAAATTAAGCATTGACCTCTAATTACTACTATTTGACCACGGACTGAAATGGAATACTGGGATACTTTTGAATATTTTCCCGCCTGATAAAAAATTGTGAAATATTGATTATATGGAATTTGTATGTATGTTACGATTTTATTATACTATATTACAATAAAACAAATGAACTCAGACTTGCGAGGGCAAATGACAAAATATTATGTACCTATGATATGTATTGGTTAAACTTATTTCTTCTGATAAATTACAACATTGGTTTTCAAAGACATTATAGAGTACAGAAAAAATAAAACTGTCAATCATTTTGACGTCTTAATTCGACCGCAAAAAGTAATTCGTAATTTTATTAAATAAACTAGATTTGATTATTAATCATTAGTAGAAATAGTTGCAAAATGAAATATATAGTGAACAGAATGTGTATAAACCCATGTGTCATCGTATATGGAGTTTTTGATAGAAAAATATTGAAAAAACTGTTTGTTTACATTGTCCGAAAATGGATTTGGTCGATACTGTAGGTCATCTGTAAAGTACAGCTTACATGTTCATTTATTGCCTATGGTAGGCTACCACATATGTATATGCACTAAATAATATATTAATAATTCCAAACTTATTTACAGATCGAAATGAATTGGAAGCAGCAGAAACTTACCTGGACCATGCAGCGGCTACCAACTTCACAACATTTATTAAAATGTTGTCGGATGTGCTGGTCCAGGGGGGTAACAGTCAGGTGGCCAGAATGGCTGCAGGCTTACAGCTGAAAAACCACCTGACATCCAAAGATCCCACACTAAAACAACAATACCAACAAAGGTGGCTGGGGCTCCCTGAAGACATCAGATTGTACATTAAAAAAAATGTATGACAATCAATTTTATTACTCTTAGCTTTTTTGTCTACTCTGACTATGAAAATATGAATGAATATTTTGACTATCTCTGTGGTTTGGTGGTACTGTATATGGAATACCACACAGCAGTTGCTGGTTTAATTCCTGCTCAGTGTGGGCATGTACTTGACTATTTGTATTGAGACTGTGTGTTTCTATGTATAATATGTATGTATTTACAAGAAAAAGTATTTAAGTGTTTATCTACATTCTAGAACCTTTACCACAAACTTTAATAAATTATATGCTTACTCTGGGTCTAAATGGTGTTGTGCTGTTGTTGTTTTATTTATTTATTAATTATTATTTATCAACTATTAAATTAGTATTAATGATTTATTATGATATTTCAGATTTTAACAGCCATTGGAACAGAGAATAGCAGGCCCAGTTCTGCAGCCCAGTGTGTAGCATATGTAGCAGTTGCAGAATTACCAGTAGGACAATGGAATGACCTTATACCTATGCTTGTGGAAAATGTTGTCAATGCACAATCAACAGAACTTAAAAAGGAAGCAACATTAGAAGCTATCGGTAAATATTTTATCCTCATCTAAACTAATATTATAAAAAGAAAAGATTTGATATTTTATATATTTGTTTGTTTGTAATGATTTAACTTAAACTCTATGTTAGCAATTAAATAAATTCTTTCTCTTTTAGAAATCAATAAATTCAGTGGGTAACATAGGCTATATTTTATTATGTTTAACATAATTATAATTTTCAGCCATTTTCAGAATTTCTATTTTTAACGGCTTCGTAAATCTAAATAATGCAATATGACACTTGCTATAGTATTTACCATAGGCATATGTTGTAAGATGATTAGATCAAATGAAACTTTTGATACCAAAGCAAAGCGAGGCTGGACCTCTAGTCTACTCATAAATTGCTATTCAGTTATAGGATACAAATATCACAAAGACAGTCTGTTTTGATGTATGGCATAAGAAACCATAAAACAATGACATTAAATGTCAATGAATCCTACTAATATTATAAATGCGAAAGTTTGTGTGTGTGCGTGTGTGTTTGTTTGTTACCACTCAGTGCCCTAAACGACTAAACCGACTAAACCGGTTATTTTTTATCCCGATAATCGGTCTGGTTCCCATGGGATACACAACATATCATACGCGCGGACGAAGCCGTGGGTGCAGCTAGTTAAAGATAAATTTATAACATATTAAATAACTATAAACAACACACTCTTGTTTGTACTATTCTAGGTTACATCTGCCAGGAAATTGATGCTGAGGTATTAACAGAACAAAGTAATCCAATTCTCACTGCTATCATCCATGGAATGAGATCTATTGAAACAAGCAACCATGTCAGACTTGCTGCTACTCAAGCTTTACTCAATTCACTGGAGTTTACTAAAGCCAATTTTGATAAGGAAAATGAAAGGAACTTTATAATGGAAGTAGTGTGTGAAGCCACACAATCTTCTGATATGAGGATTAGTGTAGCAGCCCTTCAGTGTTTAGTAAGTAGTTTCTTTTTAAAGTATTTTTTTGTTCTTTAGGTCATCTTATGATAGCTCAGAGATAACACAAATTTATCTGTAAAACATATATAAGTTTTATTAATATATATATGTATATATACATAATTAATTATAAAATATATCCTATCCTTTAACTTAAGTACTTTGCACCTACTTGATTGTCTCTGCATCACCCAGTGGTAGACTGGTAGATAATGCCTCAGGCATTAAGTCCGCCTTTACATG
The DNA here is from genome assembly GCA_963082885.1 of Parascotia fuliginaria. Lineage (NCBI taxonomy): Eukaryota > Metazoa > Arthropoda > Insecta > Lepidoptera > Erebidae > Parascotia > Parascotia fuliginaria. The sequence continues at coordinate 13,890,608 of OY720171.1, forward strand.
TATGTGTATGAAGTTTTAAATAAAATAATAAAAGCCCACAAATATTACCAAATCTATTAGAATTTATTGTATTTTCTATTACACATTGATGGAGGCCTAAGTTGAACAAATTGATTGTCCTATTGATGATGATGTATGTTTCTGTGATAAACTGATGTAATTAATAATAATGATACCAGCCTCTTTTACTGTCCCACTGATATAAATGATATATCTTATTATATTTGTGTAAATGGCTACACCACAAGCCAAACTAACTTTGCTTTTTCATGCTAAAATATCATCCATAATAGCATAGCTGGACATATTACAATCAAGCATTGTGTTTCTGACCTTAACTCTAGATATTTTTGTAACCAATCAAAAAACATTTTTCTATCACCTTCAGTGCATTACAACTGCTTTCATATTAGAATGAAAAATGTACATCATATAAAATTATTCTATAGTAATACTAGCACTTGGTTTAGACTATGCATAGGCTAGATTGACTAATGCGATTTTTTTCTTATATTCGTTTTTGTACAGATTGCCTTACTTTTTTTCTTGTGTCAAAAAGAATATTCTAGTGGATTTTAGACCCTGGAAGTACATACCACTTTATATAACCATGGTTACTTAGAAAATAATAATACTAGCCCACTATTGTCTCACAGTGGAACAAGACCCTTTTCTCATACTGAGACGGCATTTTGTGTGTGTGTATGTTTGTTACTACTCAGTGCCTAAATGGCTTTTTGATTAAAATTGGTATGTACATAGATTTAGTGTTGGAGATGGACATAGGATTCATTTTCACTTTTTATCTCGAAAATCGGTCTGGTTCCCAAGTTAAATTGATTAAACACATCCATTTTCCGCGAGAGCAAAGCCGCAGGGCGCAGCTAATAATGTTAATAAATTAATGAATCATATTTATATATTAACTGTTACAAAAAACTGTCTCTAAGCCATTAAATCCTTTTGTAGGTTAAAATCTTATCACTGTATTACCAATACATGGAACCTTATATGGGACAAGCTTTGTTCCCAATCACTTTAGAGGCTATGAAATCAGATGTTGATGAAATATCTCTACAAGGAATTGAGTTTTGGTCTAACGTGAGTGATGAGGAGATAGACCTAGCTATAGAAGAAGCAGAAGCAGCTGATGCAGGTAAAGTAACTAACTTGTATGGATATATTTATTAGTATAACATAGGTACATAGCCAATATCTCAGACAGTATAGTCATTAATATGATAATATAATATAATAATAATAATATTTCAACAACTACACACAACGCCATCTAGACCCAAAGTAAGTATATTATATGCTTGTGTTATGGGTTCTAGAATGCGAATATACATACTTAAATACTTTTTTTTTTGTAAATACATACATATTATACATTCAAAGTATTCTAACTTGCTTTTTTATAATATTTGTGTTTTTACAAAGTTTCACCTTTTAAAATATTTTAGGGTATACATAGTTTAAATCTTGTTGAATAGAAATAAAATTAATATGCTTACTTTGCAAAAAGTAGTTGATGCTATTTGTCATCAGAAGAAAGTTATGTTTTTAATCTCACCAATAAGCTGCCATCCAGCACTCTACTATCAGACATATCCTATACTTCTTATTCAAACCAAACTAGAAGTACTGCTACATTATGAAAATCATAATCACCACATCTGTCACCGTCACGTTTGACGCGCAAATGCCATATTTTTTTATTTAGTGTTTTGACAAATTGGCACTACCATTAACTGAACTCTTTCATTCTTTGCCTTCCGACAGGTTCTTTAAAACTGTTTCAGTTTACGAATCTATTTACACTAACACTTAAACTTTGTTTTATTAGGGCGTCCTCCAGCAAGAACATCGCGATTTTATGCCAGAGGAGCATTACAATACCTTGCCCCAGTCCTCATGCAAAAACTTACAAAACAAGATGATACTGATGATGAATTAGAATGGAATCCATCCAAAGCAGCATCTGTTTGCCTTATGCTTTTGTCAAATTGTTGTGAAGATGAAGTTGTACCTCATGTTTTACCTTTCATTAACTCTAATATTAAAAACGAAAATTGGCGGTACAGAGAAGCCGCGCTTATGGCCTTCGGTTCTATTCTTGGTGGACTTGAAGCGAATACCCTAAAACCACTAGTGGAGAAGGCTATGCCAACCTTGATAGAAGCTATGTATGACACCAGTGTGGCCGTACGAGACACTGCAGCCTGGACGTTTGGCAGAATTTGTGAGATCGTCCCTGATGCTGCTATCAACGAAACATATTTGAAACCACTTTTAGAAAGTCTCGTCAACGGCTTAAAAGCGGAACCACGCGTCGCAGCTAATGTTTGCTGGGCGTTCACAGGCCTCGCGGAAGCTGCTTATGAGGCGGCCGATTGTGTAGATTCTAACCAACCTAAAACGTATTGTATGTCAAAATACTTCGATTTTATTGTGCAAAGGCTACTGGAAACTACAGATCGCCAAGATGCTGCCCAACATAATTTAAGATCTGCCGCTTACGAAGCACTCATGGAAATGGTTAAAAATTCTCCCACTGATTGCTACATGACTGTTCAAAAGACTACTATGGTTATATTGGAAAGGCTACAACAAGTTATGCAAATGGAGAATCATATTTCGAGTCAGGCCGATCGCTCTCAGTTCAATGACCTTCAAAGTCTGCTCTGTGCGACGCTTCAATCGGTGCTGCGCAAGGTGACGCCCGAGGACGCGCCGCAAATATCGGACGCCATCATGACCGCCCTGTTGACCATGTTCGCTGGTAACGCCGGTAAGGCCGGCGGCGTTCAGGAAGACGCCCTGATGGCCGTCTCTACCTTGGTCGAGGTGTTAGGAGAAGGATTCCTAAAATACATGGACGCCTTCAAGAGGTATCTTTATGTGGGACTTAAAAACCATCAGGAATATCAAGTGTGCATCGCCGCCGTGGGGCTCACGGGTGATATTTGTCGCGCGTTGAAGAGCAAGGTAATAGATACATTTTATACAATGTAAACGCGGGTACGATTGTTATCTTGAAACGAGTTTTATATTTTAGGTGCTACCATACTGTGACGAGATCATCGTTCTGCTACTGGAAAATCTTGGCGACCCGTCTATTCACCGTTCAGTGAAGCCCCAGATCTTGTCCGTTTTCGGCGACATCGCCCTGAGTATCGGACCCGATTTCGCAAAGTATTTCGACGTGGTGATGCAGATGCTGCTGCAGGTAAGCGTGCTTCGTCGAAGCTTTACACAAGGGCTCCAGTACGGTCGAGCTCGACTCAATGCCCTCCGTTCCCGGTTGCAGGCCAGCCACATCCAGGTGGACCGCAACGACTACGACATGATGGAGTACCTGGGCGAGCTGCGCGAGAGCGTGCTGGAGGCGTACACGGGCATCATCCAGGGGCTGAAGGGCGCGCAGGGCGAGGTGCGGCCCGACGTGGCGCTGGTGGAGCCGCACGTGCCCGCCATCGTCACGTTCATGATGCAGGTGGCGTGCGAGCCCGAGCGCACGGACGCGCACATGTCGGTGGCGGCGGGGCTGGCGGGCGACCTGTGCACGGTGTTCGGCGCGCGCGTGCTGCCGCTGCTGGAGACGCGGCCGCTGCTGGAGCTGCTGCAGGCCGCGCGCCGCTCGCGCACGCCGCGCACCAAGGCGCTCGCCACGTGGGCCACCAAGGAGATCCGCAAGCTCAAGCAGCAGGCGCCGCTCACTAGCTGGTCAGTACACTACTTCCGCTGGACGAATCGTGATTCCGACTTCGGCTACTTTATGTAAATTTAGCTGTATTGCGTCCCGGGACTTTCGGGTCGAGACTCGAGACACTTGTTGAAATTGTATACTGACATTTTTCTTTCAAAGGTAGTGTGAAAGAGAAATGTGCATTATAGACTTTATTAGCTTCCCTCAATTTGCAGAAAGCGCTATCTATTTAATTAAATTAAAGTACCACCTATTAGCTTAGCAAGTAATTACTTGATATCTATACACTACTATACAATCCCGATTGATGAATGCGGCTCACGACCGTTCGGGGTGGCGAAACTTGGGAGATGTTCAACAGTGGACTTCTTGTAACTGAAATGATGATGATACCTACGTACAATGTTTTAGCCGCCATATTGTTGATTTGTGACATTTCGTTTAAAATTAACTCGAATCATAATCTATATTTATATTAATAGATGAAGGAAAACTTTCGTCGTATTTTTACGAAAATTGTGCGGACGGAGGAGTATGAAACTTGGCACACTTTTAGTTTATATAGAGGAGTACAGTGAGCTTATATTTTTTTTTAAACTCTCAAATCGTTATTTAAATATTTTTTTAATGTAGGTATGATCTTACACGCACATTATAACAACTTTTAACGTTTTTGAAGGGTTCTAACTAAGCATTATTGCATTTTAAATTAAGTCAAATAAGAAATCGCGCTTTTTAGTAAATTTTTTACCTAAGTTTCAAACATTAAACTTTAAACTTACTAAGTTTCAATAATTTATTTATTTATTTAAAAAACAACTTCACATACATACAGTATATAGGCGGACTTAATGCCAAAGGCATTCTCTACCAGTCTACCTTTTGAGGTGGTGCAGAGAAACAAAGTAGGTGCACAAGAAGACACACGTTTTAATCAAAAATTAGAGTAAAAATTCTAATAAAACATATTAATTATATATTTATATCTAATACTTAAACATACATACGTGTAATATAATTATCTTTTTTCATCTTAATATCGGGTGTTTCTTCTTCTTACCTTGATGACTGCGTGCATTCAGTCTGGCATTCTCAGAATAAAGGTTTTAATTTCTAATCGTTAAAGAGTCGCCTAATCGGCCAGTGCTGCGTTTCTGAGATCGTTGAAAGTCTTTAGTCGCTGAGTACCTAAAACGCAGTCTGTCAATTTCGCGTTTTGCCAAAATGTCATTTGAATACGCGTTGGGACTAATAGATTTTTTTCTATGTCCCAATCAAAGACGATAGATCCACTTGACTGCTAATACAGCGTACAAACGCTCGCCAAAGATAAGGCATTTAGCGCTTATATCAAACCGCGACAGAGTTTACTCATTTAGTTCCGACCAAGTGTCAGATCTGTGCGCACATGTCAATACGCTACATTCTTAGTTTTTTTACGAAAATGCCTTCCTGCTCTGGTAAATGGTGTGGAAAATCCACTAAAATATCAAGTTATAACAAGGATGGTATAACTTTTCACCGGTAAAGTACGATTTTAGTTGTGTTATGATAAATATTTATTGTGATTGCAGGGCTCAAGTGATATTGGTTGTTTGACGTAAATACGTCACCATCACAGTTTGTCTCTCTTTCTCGCGCGAGACGATTGTCAATAGTTCCGTCTCTTTTTGTTTTTTTCTGTCACAGTAGCGCTGAGACAAATCGGAAATAAAGTTGATATCGATAATTACTATTCATGATTCGGTTAACAATATTAATTAAAGATATTTTAAAATTAATTAATTATTCTAACATCTTAGTTTTTCGAAGAGCCCAGAAATAAAAGAAAAATGGATAAATGCTGTTAACAGACAAAATTGGTACCCTAGCAAATACAGCGTTATTTGTTCAAGGAATTTCACATTTGACACATTTGATTCTTTTGAAAATTTAAAAAACCGACGGCGTTTATTTAGTTCAGTTCAGCAACGCCGACAATGTTTTTACCTGTTTTAGTACGCTTATAATTAACTTCATTATAAAATATTTAAAATTAATGTGAAAATAATAATTTTATTTTTGTCGAAATACGTAATTTTTGAAACTCTTATTATTAATAGCATTCTTAAATACTGTATATATATATATATAACCACGGTAATACTATCTATACAGTATTGTAACAAGGCCAAATTTTTAAAAATAAATGCCTACACCCGCGCGGTACGTAAACATGCGAGGCGCCTCCAGCACTTTAATTACATTTGCCTACTTTGTTTTTCCATTTAGTTTTGTGATTGTAAATATACTTTTTTATATAAACAAACAAAATACTCTGAATTGAATAGAAAGTGTTCAATAAAAATGCGTGTTGTTTTTTGACTGGAATTACAAAATTAATTTTTTCTAGTATTATTTATACACACAGTACAATCAACAACTATTACTAATAATAAAATACCACGTATTTACTTGGTATTATACAAACTAAGAAAAAAAAAATACACATGCCCCGAGGTTTTAACACAAGCGTACCTATCGTATCATGATTCATAAACCGCCTATAACTACCTATTTCACTCGTGTCAATCACTTTCCTTTACTCTATTCACTTTATTTATTAATCCAGACATCTTTTTTTTCGAGAGGTAAAAGGAAATATTTATCCATTAAAAAGACACACATTATGTACCTACCTACTAGTAAGTAAAATTATTTTATAGTTTTACCTTTCATTTATTGAAGACATTAAATCAATTGTAAAGATAAATGCAAATAAAATATTTATTTATTTATTATACTCATCAATTATGAATAACTTTTATAAATTCTACAATAAACCATTTACATACAAAAAATACCTATAATGTAAATTTATTAGTAAGACACAATAACCTCTTTCTATATTGTTTTCATATTGTTAAAATAATTCTGACATCCATGTATTCGGACATAGAATAAAAATTACTTTATCGATAACGATTTATTTTGGCACAATTATGTGGTACAACACTATGGGGCGGTGCAATATGATTGACATTGATGCATTAACCAATCACTGTCGCGACAATTTCTTCGTCCCCCGACCCGCAGTGGTGAGTCCGCGTGTGTACTAGAAATCATATCATCGTCACTCAAGTGGTTATATACTCATTGGTCCCAATTAGAGATGGGCAGTGGGTTTAAACCCAATGGGTGTTTATGGGTTTAAACCGGGTTTTTTGGGTCTTTATGGGTTTAAACCCAAATAAAGACCCAAATCGCGGGTTTTTATTATTATAACATTTTCTTTTCTATTTCTGAGCCTTTTATTTTCAGTTCCAAAAGTAAGCCAGTTGCCCGAAGACCTTTCAACAAATTTGTGATAAAAATGGTAGAAAGTAACCAAATTTTTGATATATTTTGTTCAAAGGGGGGGACGTAGATATCGATTATATATTGTGTTAACACTATTTAAAAGGTGAAAAGACCAGGATAAATTTAACCAATCTTATAAACATCTCTTAGACTGCACCGTTGGTCTAGTGGTTAGTGTAACTGACTGCGACGCCGGGTGTCGTGGGTTCGATTCCCGCGGAAGGCAAATATTTGTGTGATGAACATTTGTATTTGTCTTTAGTCTGGGTGTTTTCTATGTATTATAAGTATGTATTTACAAAAAAAAAGTATGTATATGTATTATATTTCAGTTATCTAGTACCCATAACACAAGCTCTGCTTAGCTTGGGACTAGACGACAGTGTGTGATAGTGTCCACATATTATTATTATTATATTATTATATTATTAGAGGTATGATAGTCGGCCGAAATGATTTTTTATGTAGATAAGTAGAATATAATGAAATTGTCCCATTAAGTTATTTGGATACTTTTAAATTATGCACACAAAATAAAACAACTTGATTATGTGTTAAATTAGGTGTATTTAAAAAAACCCTCTTAATTTTTAACAATTAAAATGATTAAATGTTTATCAAAAATAATGATTCAAAAAGTAACAAATTATTATGTATACAAATCAAAATCAGTCAGTATCGCTCCCTGATGTCGTTGGCCTACAAATAATTAGTTCAAAGTCACTTGTGGAAGCAGTTGTTCCAGAATGAGATGGCGCAAATATTTCATCGTCTATTTCATTAGTTTCTATTAACGGTGAACTAAAATAAGGAGTATCTTTACTGTTGTCATCCTCGCTTCTAGCAACAGATTCTTCAGTCATAGTTTTTCTATATAGCATATTCCAATTATAAGCTAAAAAAGTTATTTTTGCAGCTCTATCCATTGTTAGCCGATTTCTTTTTGTACTGTGTATGTTACTCTGTGCACTAAATGTGCGTTCTGTTGCTGCCGAAGTACATGGCGCGGTAAGAATCCTTATGGCTATTTTGCTTAATACTGTAGAACTGCGTATTCCTTTCCACCATACTACTGGCTCGATGTCATCCAGAGACTGCCAAACAAATTGTTTACTCCAGAAACACTCTTTTGCTTTATAATTGGCCAGGTCAGGTGCCACATCTAAATGGAGTCTTTGTCCTTCGTTATAAATATATTCCATGGCTTGTAGTTCTTGTTCCTGGCTGAGCTCCAATCCTTGCTCTTTCGGGTCGAGCATATATGCTGCTAGATGTATGGGTTTTATGCACATACTAGTTCTTAAGTCCACAGATATTAAAATTTCCCTTTTTTCTACCTCATTCAACATGGTAATAGAAGGAAATATAAATTCCAATTTGGATTTAATATTTTTAAATATCAAAAATACCTTGTTAATAGAATTATCGTTACCCTCAAGTTTAAATATGGATTCTGTTATAGGTTCTATAATATTTATGGATTCCTCTGTTTTTATCCAAAATTCTTCTTATAATAAACATTTTTTTAAATTTTGAGGAATATTTACTGTGTCATTCACTGCTAAACTTTGAAGAGCTGCTTTATTCTTTTTTAAACTCTTTAATGCTGTTACAGTGCTTCCCCATCGCGTTTTAACTGGTAGTTTTAATTTCTCACCGTGACCTTTATCTTTTACAATTTTCGCAAGCAGTGAATTCAGAATCTGGCTTTTTTTTATAATCTTTATTGACGATACTGCTTCGTCGAGATAATTTTTCATTGTATCTGATTTTGCACAATCTTGGCTCAGCAAATTTAAAACATGAGCACAGCAACCCAGTGGAGTTATATGCGGATGTTTAATTTTTACTAATTCAAACGCTTTTTGCATATTTTTGGCATTATCCCCAATCAACACTACAAACTTATTTACACCATACTTCTTCATAACATTTTCTATTTCTGTGGCAATGTACTCGCTATTTCTATGGCGATTGGTTTGTGTATTCAAGCTTTTAACAAACACAGGTTGAGGTTTCGATATGACGAAGTTAATTATTCCCTCGGTGCGTAAATTACTCCAACCGTCACATTGAAGATGAAGATATTTCGCTGATTTAAGCTCTTCACTCAATTCCGCTTGCATTTCATTATATAATTTATCTAAATATCTCGTCGCCAAAGCTTTGCGAGATGGCATTTTAAATTGTAGCTTCTCAAAAAATTTTATCCATAATGGATGTTCTACCATAGCTAATGGAGTGCCAGTTACAAAAACAGCTTTGGAAAACTCCACTGCAAGATCATTCGCAGTCAAATTATGGCCGCTATCTTGACTGGTACTTGCCGTAGGTGTCTGTGAGTCAGTAATATTACTAATATTAACATCTTCTTGAGTTATCTGAATGGTATCAGATGAGCTGGTAACGCCAGATTTTTCTAAAAGGATTCTTTTCATGTTCATTTTTACAGCTGGTGGAGTCTTTAAACAAGCAGCGAGATGTTGAGTCATTTTGGCCACGTTGCTGTATCGGTATATTTTATCACAAAACTTGCATCTAACTTGTTTGTTGGCTAGCTCCAAATAGTGCCGCCATATGCGCAGATCTTTGGGTCTCCCCATTGAGACTGAAGCAAAGAAATATTAACGATTAAAATATGAATAGATAAATTCATTTTGGCTTAAGGAACATAAATATTGTTTTAAGTTAAGACGTTTTAGTTAATTGTGCACTCACGTGCACAATTAACTGAAAACGTCGCTGTAAAACTTACCTTTTCTAAAACTTAAACAACTTCGCCATTTCTTGAGTGAATTGAGTATTTCAAAAAGAAATACTCAGATAATGTATACGATGTAGTGTACAGAATTTGTATATATGCTTTTGTCGAATTGATCCTCACGTGCAGTAACTTGAGTAAAAAACAAGATGGCGGTTTACAAGCCACATTGGAAATTGTTAAATGTTATTAAAATGGGTGTTCAATGAGGAAAACATTGCTAATTGATTTATTACTACTGATGGCATGTACATAGACATAGGCATATGGATTAATAAAGTCAATTTTAAGTTAAGTGGTAAATCACGTAAAAGAACACTTTAGGAAGCCTCACCATTGTTTGATTAGTAATATTATTGCAATATTCTTACCTTGAACCGCCAACAGGTACGCAACGGCAAAAATATAAGTAATTATAGAGATATTGTTAGTATTAAATTTAAACTATAAATATAAACTCTTACTACACAGTCACGGATTTTTAACGCTTCTATTCGACTTCACAGTTCACAAGTAAGTGACTTTTAATGACAAAAATATGGCACCGACTGGCGCACGCGGCGTGCCAGGTAGTTGTTAGAAAAAGAGAGAGTATAAATGGGAAAGAGAGCCATGTCATTACGTAGAAACAACCGTCGTCGCCGCGTCGCTGAGTTGTTAATCGTCGATTTTCGTTAAATGGGAATACCTAAATGTGTAAAATAAAAAAAAATTGTAGCGTTCAAATATTCATTTTTTTATTAAATTAATATCCAAATTGCAATATTCGAAAAAAGAAATTATAATAACCATGGCATCTAAGAATACTTGGGCGGTTAAGACCTATCTAACAATACATTAATTATAGTAATACGTCAAGCATTTTAAAAGATATGAGGTAATAAAGAATATTACATACAAACAAAATAGGCGCGAAAAACAACGCGCCCTTGCAGTCGAGTAAAAAACTTGTAATAAGTTTGTAACAATTTACATTCTAACAAATTTTAGGTTCATTAATATTTCAAAGGTGAAAATAATAAAAACCCGAATAAACACCCACGGGAAGAAATTTATTGGGTTTAAACCGGGTTTAAACCCAAAAAAAGATTTAAACCCGGTCTTTTGCCCATCTCTAGTCCCAATACACCTATTTCTCTTTTGAGTCCATCTAGCGATACAACTATGTCGCAATAAAACTATTTCTCATAATAGGCATTTAGCGATATGACTATGTCGCATTAGGTCTACTTTATGACAAATATAAGTAGGCGGTGCGGTGTGCCAAACATTTGAGTCTGTACCTACTAAAGATTATTGAGATTGTGATATTGAAGGAATTAGATACTTTCATATATGAAGACATAAAACGAGGCTGCCTTTTTTAATAAGTTTGCATCATACCAGAATCAAATTTGTTTAAGCCCAAAAAATAACGTAAAAAAAAGAGTGGCCTGAGTTACTTGCCAGTTCTTCTCATGGCCCTACCCTCACGTCAGCGAACTGGCTGTAGATTAATTAGTTGAAATTTTGTAATTTTTGACGTTCATAAGTGTTAATTTAATTAACCTAAATAAAAAAAATATGTTCTGTAAGTGAAATACAGATGCCTTATATTATTTCATACCTATAACTAAATGTCAATTCAATTATCTCGCTTAAAAACTAAATCTCAATTCGTTCGTTACGCGCTTGAACTAATACGCACGAAAACTAAATCTCAATTTTCCTTCTTCGCTCGTGTACTAATATAATAAGATCTAAATATCAATATTCCTATTTCTTGTTAGGTCTAGGCATAACGCGAAATGGTCAGACTGCGTTTTAGATACTCAGCGACTAAAGGGTTAAAACTTTGTGGTGGATTGAGACTGATCTTTATCTTTCTTTTGAGCATGTCCCAGGTGCGCTTTATTGGATTTAAGTTTGCGCTATAAGCAAGCCACTGTAGTTTTTCGATACCGATTCTTTAATGTATTCGTATACACAATTTTCCACGCGTGGTCGTGCATTACTAAGAACTGATTTAACCAACGGAGCCCAGGCACTTCTTGTTCTTAAAGGATTTCTTTGATCTACCACACTACAGTCAATCGGTTATCATCAATGACAACCAGCTCCGTACGACCACCGAAACTTATTCTTCCCCAAACCTTTATGGAGCCACCGTGAAAACTTACAGTTTCAGTCGTGATAAAGACAAAGAATCTCTTGTCTCTTCTTCTCCATACACGTTGTCGACCGTCCAGTGAACGCAGCGTAATTCTACACTTGTTGGTGAATAAAACTCTAACCCATTGGTCAGGAGAACAGATGGCGTATTCTTGCTAATTGAAACCTCGCTAATCGGTCTCTTCGGACCATCAAGTGCAGGCTGTATAAGTTTAAAAGATTAATTTGTAATTTTAAAATTTTAGGTTGAGTAATATTAATTATTCATGGTAATCATGGCAAATGAATTTATGACAACCAATGTTACCATGACAACAATGTCAATATTAATGTTCAACATTCTGCAAATTCAACTTATTAGAATTCAACATTCTGCAAATTCAACATTTTGGGAAATCAACTTAATGGGAATCAACATTCTGCAAATTCAACATATTGGGAAATGATAACACTACTTTACAAGGTTTTTTACACAGAGATGAAACTGATATGTATCGGTAGAGTCATAAATATAAACCCTTACTTAAAACTGAAGTTTGAAAAAATTAGGACATCAATTTTTTAAATATTAGTTATATTTATTATTTATCATTTTTATACATTTATCTCTAAATTTATGGCGAAAATTGGGGGAGGCCTATGTCCAGCAGTGGACGTCTTTTGGCTGATATGATGATGATGATCTCTAAAACAAATTAAAAATGGGTCGTTGTACTCCTTTTTTATACTGATTAGTGTCAGTTTCCCTTATTATAGACCAGCAGTATATTTTTATAAGTTACTAACATATTTTTATCCCAAAATTCTTGGTATCTTTTTTCAAAAGCCTTCAAATCCTGGTGAAAGCGTTTACCATGTTCATCACTCACGCTTCCAGGTTCTCAGGAAAAATATCCAGATGAGAATGCAAAATTCTTAGGTAATTTCTCAATAAGTTGGAAACAATTTCTGCAGAATTCTTAGATTTATTGTTTTCCAAGAAATTTTTCACTACAGCTACAGCTTCAAATGAATACCAAGCATCATTTTCGACACTGGATAAGTAACCATCAAAATTGTTCATCCTTTAATATCTTTCTTATTTGGGATCCACAAAGATCCCTACTTTGAGTTTTGCATCAGACAAACTAGGAAAAATGGTTTTTAAATACTTAAAAGCTTGTCCATCTTTGTCAAGTGCTTTGACAAAGTTTTTCATTAATCTCAGTTTGATGTGAAGCGGCGGCAAAATCACGTTTTTTGGATTAATAAATTTTTCTGCACACACTACACCAGAAACCCATTTTTATCAAGGTTTGTTACTGAGATTTGAAAGTAATGGAAATAGCCTCGTTTTACGGCCTCAGTGATTGGTCTCTTCTTTTTTGACAAAATATTTTGACCACAAACATAGCAAAAGTTATTTGGGTTTAATTTACACAGTCTTGTTGACATTTTAAAACAAATAAAAATGTTTTAATGTTTTAATAAGTTAATGTGAATATATCAAAACCGTGACGAGATAAAAATATGAGACATATATTTTTGTAGTAAGGGAGTAGGTAGAAAACACATCTAATATGAATTATCATTGAGTAAAATAAATTTTATTTTTTTGTAAAGTAGTGTAATTCAACATGTTTAGCATTCAACTATATAGGATTCAACATTCTTGGAAATCAACTTTTACGGAATTCAACTTAACGCGAATTTAACCTGATGGTCCGAAAGGTAATCGGTGCTGTTGGAAAAGCTGTAGACCACGTTCTGGTCTGCAAACTTTTGAATTAACTTCCTCCATGTGTCTTCTCATCATACGCTCGTTTACATTGACACCGCTCCTAAATTTGGAGTCGCTGGCCCAGCCGCCTGCGGAGGTAGCGGTTTCTCAGAATTTCAAGCACAATAAAGCGGCCATTGTATACATATATTGGACTAATTTACTAATTTACCGAGGCTTTTTAATTACTTATTTTATCTATAATATAATAAATATCTAACGAGATAAAATCTTTACATTGAATATATCTAAAAAAAAACACTATTTGAGGTGATATTTAATCGATGTCTCGAGACTGATCGTTGGTTGTCTCGAGACTCTTGTTGGTTGTCCCGAGACTCTCTTTGATTGTCTCAAGACTCGTTGGTTGTCTCGAGATTTTGATCGTTAGTTGTCTCATGCCCCGGGACTTAGAGACTCGAGACTTTTCAAACCCTAGTTTCCTACTATGCCATAGCAAACTCACAGAGTTATCTGCATTCATAAAGATCCTCAAGCCGGTATATTGCGATATGGTTTACTAATATAATATGTTTTGATTTGTTTTCAGATTTGAAAGTTCGCGCTGCCACAGTGAAGTAACGCAGTTTCAGACAACTTACTGCTGGTAAATTCGACTGTGTTGGCAGGCATATCGTGTCCGTATTCATAAGTCGTTAGGTGCATTTGTTTAAAGGCCTTATTTGATTTTAACTACTTGGACGACTATTATAGTACTTATGTAGTTGTTTGTATTTATGGGCTAGTACTCAGGTCTATATAAAATAAATATATGATATTGTGTGTTTTTGACTGGGACAGTATGGTATTTTCCTAAAATATGTAAAGCGATGTTACATTTATTAAAATAAATGTAACATCGCATTTTTGCTCAAGTGAGAATATGAATATCAATTGATTATTAATAAAATGAAACAGGCGTTTCATAAAATCAACAATTTGTTAAGCAATGAGTTGTTTTTAAATTGTTTCAAACCCTAACTATATAATTTATTATTGTAGGTACTATTTTTGTTCGAAACTACGCCAGACTGTCTCTGTTGAGAAATAAATAACTATATTTAATTTTATTATTGATATTAAAATATTTATCTTTTAGTTACATGTTACCATAGTTGTAGCATAGCAACAATTAAAGCCATTGCTGTGTTTAATTTACCGAGTTAATACCATGACCAGAAATAGCTAACAAAAGCTACAGAATCTATGATATAAAATACTAAGAGTTCGAATGCGCAACAATTTTGACAATCTTAAGCTAATAAAGTCGTTTGTATCATTGAAGTTATTGGTAAATCGTTTTCTTTTTGTTATTTGCGCGTATAAGAAGGCTTTGTTTACGCTATTAATTTATATCAAGATCAAGTGATTTCAGGCCTAGAACAATGCACTTAGCGTAGCATTTTGAAACTGTTTGATATATGCCTGACCATTATCTTTTAATTCTTAAAGTTGAAAGCATTTTTCCTATTTGGTATTATAAATACAGACAGTGGCTGTGGTATCTTTACTTATGTGAGATAAAGTGATAGTTTGAAAGGAGACCGGAATGGAAGGCGACGTATGTTACTTTAGGCATGCACATGTGCAAGGGATTATGAATTTTATAAATTATTATTATGTTTTGTACGATGTAAGAAAGATTTTATATGAATGGTTAAGACTGCATGTGTAGATGCGTGCATGATTGTCTCAGATATTTTATAAACTTAGGCATTGTCGATCATAATGAAAATTCGGTATAAAAGTATGTTTAAGATTCCGTCGTCGTTACTCGAGACTGAAGGACGCCATATTGGTGACGAAACCATTTTTTCATCACAATCAACAGCTCATTGAAATTGGCTAAGTCAAAAACCCATAGAGAGTTATATAGCAGAGCTCGTTATTAAAACCAACCTTGGTACAATAAGTTAAAATAGCTAGTATTATGAATATTTTTTTAATAAGTTTGACAAAGTGTGTCTTGTTGGTCGAAATACCAAAGGGTGAGCATTCGAAACACATACCTACTTACTATTTATTAATAGAATATTTAACATTTTCAAAAAAATTAAACAAACTATACTTACTTACTGCTTTGTGATGAATAAAAGGTGTCTGCCTTCTGATCTCAATATCACATTATTGTACATAATATGTAATTAAAAAGTTCTTTTTTCCTTAAGATATGTCAGATATGTCTTTAAATGGCAACTAGTAACGCCCTGGAGTTAATCCAATACTTTCATGAGACGTAAACCCATGAGGATTGGTTCCAAATAAAGGGCTCTGAAATTTTGCTATAAAATTGATATCCAATGGTATCGATAAATTAGTACAGAATGATTAAACAAACTTAATTAAAATCTCAAAATGGGTATTTTCTCTAATGTATTCGCTCAGTTTTTAATTATTATATATTGTTTTATTTATTTACTTATTCATTTGTTGAACTTAATATGGGGTTGTGTGTACATTTCCATTAAGTGCACGTACGTATACCAATACCTAAACGACGGTTGTCGATTTAAACTCGTTTCGTTATATTGCAATATTGTTATTGTAAGAGTTATTT
Source organism: Parascotia fuliginaria (assembly GCA_963082885.1). NCBI lineage: Eukaryota > Metazoa > Arthropoda > Insecta > Lepidoptera > Erebidae > Parascotia > Parascotia fuliginaria. The sequence goes on from OY720171.1 coordinate 13,906,887, forward strand.
ACTTTTCTCAAGTTTCACTCAATGCACTATGCTCATTCCACCCCTATTTTCTCGGCGATTAAGACGAAGACAACCTGAAAGTTGCTACGTGCAATTAATTGTTGCTCGTGTAATGGGATCGCATTACAAAAAGTATTGTTGTTAAAGTTATTGTATTATTTTCTACATTGTGTAATATAGAATTAATAGGTACCTTCAGTGCAACGTTATATTATTATATACTTATTAACCGTTATCGACGTTGCGCGTTGTCGAATACTTATTTATAATTAAAGAAACCTTGAGGCCTTTCTTCATGTCGTATAGCTCAAAGCAAATCTTCCAAGTTCGCATTACTAGTAGATATTTTCTAAAATATAATATTAATACATCAGCAATCAAGATCTTTTTTGTTTTGTCGATAAGTTTCTTTAGTCGTCAGTGCCTTTTACGTGTACGACTAAGAAAATGCCTACAAAGTGTTTCATTATTCGTGACTAATGTTTTAAATCTATTTGTTCCGTAGATACGGATACATATTTCTCATTCTGTTCAGGTTAAGATTAGGAATGTGTGCATATGAAAATACCCTTGATATCGTTTACTTTGAATTTGTGTCTTGAGTGTCTGCTAGTCTATGAGCATCACTGATAGGAATGATGTTTGCGCGAATTATGCAAGAATTTCTTATGTGAAGTGTGTCATTACTATTTACCTACTTATTTTACGTTTTTTTATTTGAATTATCATATATGTATATTGAGGAACCAGTAATTGGAAACAACGTTACTCTAAAATGATTCCAAGCGTCATACAAGTTACGTATGTACTTATATTTAAGTATGATAGGAGAATATGTGAGGACTAGTGCCATGCCATGAAAGGTTCTGAATTAGAATCATAGGCATCGAGTCAATGAATACCACCCACTTTTCCTGCGCGAATCTGAAATCAATTAATTATTAGTTACGCCGTGTAGTTTCATTAATTTTGAATATGACTATCTGCTACCCTGTAAACTGTTCTATGATAATTAAACAATTTAGAAGACAATTTGCGTTTTAATATTGCAGAACTTTGAATTACTAGCTGCGCCCCACGGTTTCACCCGCGCCTAAAATGTGTTTTGTCGCCCTCGGGAACCAGACCGATTTTCTACTGTGGTCAGGCTGACATATGGTATGTGTGTGTGTGTGTGTAAGCAATTTAGTGTCATATTTCGTGGTTTTAAATTTTTATCATTTACTTAATCGGAGCTATATTTAAAAAAATTGTTTTGTACAAATGCTAGAATTAGATGAAAGCTGTATAAAGAGTAAAAAAATGATTGCGTTTACAGTTCTATTTATATGCAAATAATACATTTAAAACTTAAGTTGCGTCATTTTCTTAGTAAAATACATTTGAAACTTCCATTGCGTTATTTTCATAGTAAAATAACTGTAAGGATTATGATTACTTACTTTTTATACATCTTTCACGTAATTCTATAAAAAGTATTCTGAAAACATTTTTAAAATATTAGCACTGATTAAATGATAAAAATTAAAAACCACGAATTTATGACAATAAATTGCGACGTTGCCTCTCTTTTGTTTGAACGCTCGATAGTGAATCAATTGTTATAAATGAATACCGACTCTGGATATGACCAAATGGAAAAGAGAATATAAGAACAATAGATCATCTCACTGAAGCATCCATCCAAGATTTGAACCCTATCCGGCCTACCCGTGTGCGTTCGCGCAGCGGAATGTTGTTGAATTTAAAGATTTTAATTATGCAGTAATGTAGTGTATGACGTCGTATAATTGTGTATGGTAAAAAAAAATATTTTGCACGCAGCCATTGTAGAGAAATTCACCAAAAACTGATTCCACTGGGCGAACGTTATCCTGGCGGAACTTTTTTTAATCCATAGACTTTAGAAGAAAAGAGATCGGTCCAAAATTTAGTGTGTATTTGTGTGTAATTGTGTATGTATGAATAAAATTAGTGCATGCATAAACTTCGGAGAAATTCAAGTTTGCGCTACGCGAACGTTTGGCCATTATATATCTAAGAAACGTTCTTAATCTTCCAATATAGCATTTATTAATATGGTACAGTTGCGTACACAAGCGTTAGGAAAAAATAAAACAATTGCATTTCTTGAATGAAAAATATTTTTTTAATAATAACGCCACTATCTACGATAAAATAAATCTTCAATTAACAAGTACTTCTCTATTTAAATATCCGCGTACAAAAATATTTTTAATTACATATAATACTTATGTAATTATAATAACGTTAACAAACGCTTCCAACGACAGCAATAGACTTAAATGTGTGTGATTCAAGAAGTAGTTTTTTTTTAAGTTATTAGATTGTTTGATCCACTAAAGTTGCAAAGGAGAATGCTCGTGCATGCCTAGTCCATTGGTTAAATAGTGTAATAAGCTACAATATCTATACATATAATAAAAATGTAACCGATCGCTGTCTGTACATGGAAGATATTTGAAAAAAAATATTATTGGGACCTTTATCAACGCAAATAGAACCCAAAACAATGATTGTTACAATTTTTGTCTGTTTGTCTGTTTGTCTGTGCGTTTGTTCACGCTAATCTCAGAAACGGCTTATCCGATTAAGATATGGTTTTCACTAATACATTGTGGTAAGCTTCACTTAACATTTAGTGTTTGTTTCATGTCAATCGGTTCATAAATAAAAAAGTTATGCCAATTTAAAGAATCACGTCGAACATTTGTTAATTTACTACGAAAGAGAAACAGAGACTTAAACTAAACAGGTTACGGAATAGTTGATAGTGTTTTTATTTCTCGGATTCTTCTCATTCTAAACAATCTTCCGTTTAGTTTTAAATGAGTCCAGTTTCCAGTGAGCCTATGTTTCGCGATGACAATTAATAAAGCCCAAGGTCAGACACTAAAAGTGGTGGGTCTGGATCTAACTATTAGCTGTTTTTCGCACGGTCAGCTTTATGTGGCTCTATCACGTGTTAGCATTCCTAGCAGCCTGTATGCTTTGATCCCCGATGGCTATTCGTCTAATCCATACATCCATAGTACATATTATATAAGGCTTTGTCCTGACTGACTGACAGACAACGCACAGCCTACACCGCTGGTCGTAGTGACTTGAAATTTGGAGGGTGTGTTTGTCTTAAGGCGAGGTATTCCTGGAGATATGCACTCGAAGGTAGTATAAACGCGCTAGCCCAGCCTTCGCCAATACAGTACGACGTATTTATCTACGATCATCATACGATGACAGCGGCGGGCCCGGCACGACGTCACGCGTTGACAGTTTGCGCACCGCAAGCTCCGTGTATAGCTCGTGCCGCGCCATAATGCAGACACATACAGTAGATATATTTTTTAACATGATTCTAAAAAATCAGTATTTTACTATAGTGTTGTGTGCAATTTAATGTAGGCTTATGAAACCTTAAATGAAGGCATAGTGGTGGTATTAAATAATCTTGTCGAAGTAACAATAAAATGTTGGATAAACGTTACAAGTAAAGTTAATTTTTTTATTTTATTTTTTATTATTGAACATCATGCACGAAAGTACAAAGGTGGAATTCTTTAGCAATCGGTTTAGGGTTAAGTTTAAAAACCAAAATCAGAGATGGAAGCCAAAAGAGACAAATCTTTGGAGACGACGTACTTGATTTTAAAAGATGCGTATGTAAATTGTTCAATATAATTTAGGGCTTGTTTCACAATTTAAATCATTCATCAATTGACAGTTAAATAGTTGATGATTAAGAAAATAATAAAATAAACCAAATAACAAACACTTGTCTTAATAACCATTAACATAGTAACAACTAGACGTCGGTCTAATACAAAAATCAAGCAGAAAGTGTCACACCTTCACCTATATAAACGTAGATATCGATACAATCTACTTCTAATTTCGCGTAAACATTTTTTTACAGAATTGATGGAAGTTGTGTTCCGTATTTTATTAAAATTCATCCTTTAAAGGGGGTTGAAAGGAAAAAAAGTTATTTTGGGGATGATTTGCTTCGAAGTTGATATCAATACACCTTAATGCTTTTAATTTAAAATATTTAATTTTGAGACATGTTTGAAAACTCAATCAATCTTCTTGCTATAGTTATTTTTGGATAGCTATTTTCTAAGAGTGATATTGTAATGAGAATTTTTAAGAAAATTTTCGCCACCAGTTAGTAGACTGCTATCTAAACAAATACCCTACCCTCTCATAGAAGATCGACTTAAGAGTAGTAGTATCCGTACTACTGCGTTTCGTTCGGTGAGTGAGAGTGCCGGAGGCCCAATTTCCCCTCTATCCTCTTTCCTCACCTCCCTCATTCCCTTCCTCTAACCCCATTCCGAGCCGCCATAGTGGAGGCCACTATACCAGCAGTTTAAGACGATAGCTTTTGGTATGGTGGCCACCACTTCTGGATTCCACTGACTGCTTACCATCAGGCGGGGTGAAGTCACTTTGGTAGGCTAACATAAAAAAAAAAAATAAAAAAAAATATTTATCTTTGCTCATTTCGTAAAATTTTAATGTTTAATTTACAAAATGGATAATTCACATGCTTAAGGACAAAAGAAAATTACTGAGATGATTTTCTAAAATGGTGCCTACCAGGTGGCAGCACCGATGCTTCAGGTTAACCCCTGATTTTTTTTTTTTTTTTTTATATATTAGCCTACCAAAGTGACTTCCCCTGAAACCAGCGTGGATCTACTACCGTAAAAATGATTGGCTTAATGTGACAGTTGAAGTAGTGCCAACTGGTGACAAAATTTCCTAAACACCCTCATTGAGTACTATGATAACACAATCATTGTCGAATAATTGAAATCAATCTCTCATACGGTAAATTACAGTACCCACTTTTGTTTTGCTACGGCGAGGATAGATACTTCACTTTTGTACCCAGTAATATAAACATAGTAGTATCTACTAGTAGTAGCTAGTAGTATTTTTATTCTACCGTGTAATGATTAAGAAAGGAGAAGATAATCATCTGCTATATTTTCATGTGTCGCTTAGCCAGTTTTGTTTTTTGCGAAAACGAAAAATTTGAGTTATATTAGGAACAATCAGGCGCAGCTTACAGCGGACAGTTATATATACTTGCAAGATGCGATAGGAACACAGGACGTTGATGCTGATCAGCTGGGTCAAAAGGTGGTGCTGGCTACTTCTTTTACAGAAGGGGAAAAAGCACGCTATATGAATGAGCGGGCACAAGTCACTACGGTCAAATTGAGAGCGCGCCAATGCGCAACATAAATCCACCAAAATTGTGCAATGGTACCAGATTGTATGTAACATGAAACAATGTTATGTAATCGAAACAACTATACTAACCGGTTATTCTCGAGAGGATTCTGTGGATATTTATTCCTAGGATTCCCCCTTACACCATCAAATACCACTTTTAATTCAAAAGAGTGCAGTTTACCATCAAAGTTTGTTTCAGAATGACCATAGACAAAGCTCAGGTTAAACTCTTAAGGTAACGGGTGTAGACTTAAAGGAAAGTTGTATGTGGCATGCTCCAGCGTAAGCTGGAGTAACCTGGTAATAGTATAAACAAAACTATATGTATTTAGATAAAAGCAAAAGTTCACTTACTCAATCATCACGAAATTTCAGAAAATACGAAAGCTAGAAGTTTTAGGAGATTGGTGCTTACTGAGACGAGATTTTGCGAAGGGGGTTTATAGGGATGACAAAGTTTGTATGTATGAAACTTCTATAGTTTATTTATTCATCATCATCATCATCAGCCTACGGCAGTCTACTGCTGGACATAGGCCTCTCCCAAGGCGCGCTATCTTGCCCGATTCACGGCCGTTTACATCCAGTTTCTGCCAGCCGCCCGTTGTAAATCGTCGCGGTCTCCACTCCAAAACCTTGTGACTCCAGCGATTGTCTGATCTGCGACAAACATGACCAGCCCATTGCCACTTCAGAGTGTTAATTCGGAGAGCTATATCGGTAACTTTAGTTTGCCGTCGAATCTCCTCGTCACGGATTTTGTCGATCAGACGAACGCCAAGCATAGCTCTGTTTAAAGCCCTCTGAGCGATTTGGTCGTAAAGACTTGACGGAGTTTGTTGAACGCTGCCCAACCCAACTGAATCCTCCTGTCGACTTCCCTTTAGAAGTTTTTTTTACCTAGTTGTAGTTGTTTTTTATTAGGATTTCCAAATTACTAGAAAATACTCATTTTTTATTACTAACAAATTACCATTATTAAGTGGGAAAATAGGAGTCGCAAGTTTGTGTGAAATTTCGTCAGTTTTACTGGTAGCGGGTAAATAGATTTAAATGGGATTCACCATAATGACGGATTATACTGATATTTATTACTGATACATTGTACGATTGCCGTAAGATCAGGCAGGTAATATTCTCATACAGGTACACATGAATTATCAAGCGAACGATGTCGCGGGCAACAGCTAGTCACAACCACAGTATATATATTATTTAAATAGTATGATCGCTTTTTATGATATTTTTTAATTATTTTAAATTTTAAGTTTTTAACAATTCACTTAACTACTTGCAAATTATAAAACAATAGCCTACTTACTAGTATAGGATAGAATAGTATAATAATAATTAGTGATTTAGAAATAAAAGGGCCATTATATTTTCATTATTTTCTTAATTATTGCTCATTTTAATGTTTCTTACTGTCATTCCTCTAATTTGCGTAGGATATATAATAATTTCAGGCAAAAGTCTGTACATATAAAATTTAATAATTTTTGATTCCATTTTTCTTGTCAATATTTATGATTATAATCTTCCTCGAGAACTAACTATCATACGCAAATAAATTCCAGAGATTAGCGCGTTCAAACAAACAAACAAACAAACTCTTCCGCTTTACATAATAGTATTGATTTTGTATTTTATTGACAGTGATTGTACTCGTATCAACCTGTAATACAAAGTCCAAACGTGACGTCATAATTACATTTAATTAACTTACTGCAACATTTCTATAATGCATTTTTAAATACTATTAGATTTTATAATAAAAATGAATTCACAGAAACATAATGTTAAAATATACTTTATTACCAATTCTATTACTATTATTTGCCTTCGTGAAGCTATTATTTTCTCAAATTACGCGCTTTTTCTGGATAACAAAAAAATTGACACAGGTCGGGACTGAACGAGGAGCGCGGAAGCCTCAGCAAGGACGAAAACTCATTTTCTTAGGAAACGGAGGAGAAGACGTTCTAAATTTTACTTTTTGATTACCGAAAAACCTTACATTTTCAACGACAATTCATTTGATATAAGTTTCATTACACAAAAACTAATACACACTGAATGAAATGGGTTTGAAAATTAGTTTAGACTTACCTTTGAGACTAAAATGGATCGAGCCAAATTGCAGACATTGCGTATTGAATTACCGAAATCTCTAGATTAAAGACTGAACAATAATATATATGATTTTCAGATTTTAATTACATCGCGTTTAGGAATAAAACAGAAAACTAAGAACCTGTTTTTGAGCATTTTGGGAAAAGCTCGCCTTAATATCTAGAGGTGTCCTAAGAATGGGTTTTTAAAATTTAATTCCTAAGTGTGTGAAAAGGGGTGAAAACGATCGTATGAAACTTCTTCATTTTTTAACTTACAGTTTTTAAATTTTGTTTTGGATTACTTCTATTTGAATAAAAAATATTCTCATAATTTCATTTTAACAGCGGTGAATTTAGAGTGGTGAAATTAGGGATAAAATATTCAATGGAAAGATCTTTTGCTTTTGAAGTTAGCGACTTAAAATTTGCAGGGAGGGGCAAGGAAGGGGGAGGAGGGAAGGAAAGAAGGAAGGGAGAGGAAAGTGAGAGGGAAGTGTAGGGGAAGTGAGGGGAAAATGAGGAGGAAGTACGGGAGAAGTGAGCGAAAAGTCAGGGGGGAGTCAAGGGAAAGCCAGGGAGAAGCGAGGGAGAAGTGAAGAGAAAGTGAGGGGAATGTGAGAGGAAAGTGAGAAGAAAGTGGGGGAAGTGAGGAGAAAGTGACGGGGAAGTTAGGGGAAGTGAGGGAGAAGTGAGGTGGAAGTGCGGGCGAAGTGAGGGGGAAGTTAGAGGAAGTTAGAACTGAGGGGAAGTGAGTGGAAGTGAGGGGAAAGTGAGAAGGATGTGAGGAGGAGTGAGGGAAAAGTGAGGAGTAAATGAGGAGGAAGTGAGAGAAAAGTGAAGGGAAGTGAGGGAGATGGGAGAGGAAGGGACAAGGAAAGGAAGGAGTTCTCGAATGGAAGGAAAAGGGAGGGAAAGGGATAAGAAGTGATAAGAAGGGAGAATAAAATGAGGGAAAAGAAGGAGAAGAAATGGGGAAGGGCTTTTTTTTTTTTATATATTAGCCTACCAAAGTGACTCCACTGGGCTAGAGATGAGAGGAGAAAGCGAGAAGGCAAGGTAGAGAGAAGTGGAGGAAAGGGCAAGAGATGCTCGAGGAGGGACACGGGATGCTGAAGGAGGTGGAAAGAGTAGAAGAGAGAGGTGAGGAGAGAAGCGGAAACTGTGGAGAGTGGAGAAAAAAGGGCGATAGGGAAGGAGGGGAAGGGAAAAGTTATTGTAGTGTAAATTTGCCTTTGTGTATTGTATATTGTTTTTACGAGGGATATCTTTAGGTAGGTGAAAGAGGGTTTGTATGAATGGGAGATTAAAAATACAATGGAAAACAGTATTTAAACAATATAAAAATGTCTATTGGAAAAAACAATATTCACGCGAGCGAAGCCGCGGGCAAAAACTATCTATATACATAAAAGCAAAAGGTCACTCACTCACTCATCACGAAATCTCAGAAACAACAAGTGCTAGGAATCTCAAACTTTGCATGATCGTTCCTATTAGGATATAGGTGCTCACTTAGACGGGATTTTGCAAAATCCATCCTCTAAGGGGGTATAAAGGGGTGACAAAGTTTGTATGAAACTTCTATATAGTTTTTATAGTAGAATTACCAAATTACTAGAAAATATTCTTTTTTTAATATTCAGAAATTACCCTTATTAAGTGGGCAAATAAGAGTCGAAGTTTGTGTCAAAGTGGTTCATCAGTTTTAGCGGTAGCGGGTTTAAATGGGATTCGCCATAGAGACGGATAATACTGATATTTATTACTGATACAATGTACGGTTGCCGTAAAATCAGGCACGCAATATTCTCATTGAGGCACCCATCTGAATTTTCACGCGAACGAAGTCGCGGGCAACAGCTAGTGATAAATATTTACCTAAACAGTAGTACTTACATGTGGTAATTATTTAATTTCCCTAAGGAGTCTATAGTTAGAATCCTGATCCATGAAATCTTCAATAGAAATTAGCTTTATGAATTTTATTTGTCTTAAATAATAAGTATATCTAGATTATATCTCAAGTCTCAAGCGCATACTTACTTAAATAAAGTACCTACGTAAATAGTACCTACTTTCTGTCATAGTCCAATACATTTAAAAAGTAGGTGTACAAAAATAAATGACCTATAAATTATATCGAAACAACAATTGTGTTATCTATCACCTATACCAATTCAATACCGGTATTATACTGTAAATTTTGGGATGTTACCTAAATTATATTGCACGGCCGCTTTTTTGTAGCTATCCGAACTTGGTCGGGTTATGAAGATTTTCGATGCTTCGTCAGTATTATAATTGTTTTCTTTAATTACTGAATTTAATGACATGAAATTTTGCATGTGAATAGTTGAATGAATAAACTAATTATTGGCATAAATTTTACCATCCATTTCCTTTAGAAAGTCGTGATATTTGACTGCTTTGTAAACAGTAATCTATTCATGGTAAAATGTCCTTTAACTAATTTTTAATTACTAACGGAACATCATTGGTACTTGGCAACATGTTCCAGACACTTACAAGGTTTGTATAAACGTGAAAATCTAGACCCCAAAGTGCATACTTTAAGAACTAAGACCTAATAAGCGTATTTTACGTTTATATTTTAAGGCCTACGATTTTTCTAAATCTGTTTTTTAAACAAATATAAACAAATTCAATACAACTTATGTAAATTCTACAGTTCTCTATGTAAGCGCTTTATATAAAAACTAGCTAATGGCCAAACGTTCGCGTAACGGAACCTTGAATTTCTCCGAAGTTTATGCATGCACTAATCTTATTCATACATACACAAATACACACTAATTTTTGGATACATCTCTTTTCTTCTAAAGTCTATGGATTAAAAAAGGTTCCGCCAGGACAACGTTCAGCGGAAGTTCAAGCGGAATCAGTTTTTGGTGAATTTCTCCACAATGGCTGCGTGCACAATTTTTTTTTTACCATACACAATTATACGACGTCATACACTAAATATCTGCATAATTAAAATCTTTCAATTCAACAACATTCCGCTGCGCGAACGCACACGGCCTACCCTAACATAAAAAAATTCTTACAAATACTGGCAACTCCTTCCTCCCGTAGCTACCGCAGAAAGATTGTTTTCTACTCTCTGTAGCATAAAATCTCGTTTGCGTGCCTCACTGGCCCAGGAAAGATTATCCGGGCTAGCTCTCTTTAAATAATACACAAAGATGTGAACCTGGATCGTCACCGGCCTTTACATCTTGATCAGATGATTTAAACAGGGTTCTTGTGGCACCATTTAGAATGGCTGTAAAGTCCGATACGAGAACGACAGTAGTAGCGCCCGCACAACTGGCATTTCAGCTGGGGGTCGTTATGGTAAGCTTTCTGAAGCGACCCTATTGATGTCTTCTCTCGCGTTTGTCGGCAAGAGTCTGAAACCAGGTATCATCATGTGTTTTACGAACCTGGATATCGATGAAATTATTAACGTTTTCGCGAAAAATAACCGTAAGCTTCAATTTGTAATTTAAGTAAGTAATAGTCCAGTCAACGAATGGCTAAAAGGGGGATTAGAGTGCGTGAGCGAGTAACTTAACAATTTCTTCAGAAACATGTTTAGAGTCATGTGTCCTAGAGAGAAATGTTCTGTTATTGAATAAAAGCTTATAAAATTCTCTACAACTGTGCCTATTTTCCAATTTCCAATAATTTCTGAGCTACACGCTAAAAACACCGCTTGTGAAATAAAATTATACGGGGGTATTTTTAAATTCGTGGAATGGGCGGGAAAGAGGTAAAATATTAACCTAAATTAATTTTTATTTTTTTTTAATATTCACCTAAACACTAGTACATTCATTGGACACGTTTCTGAAGAATTTGCTAAGTTGCTCACGCACTCTATAATTTCATATTATTGACTGGAGTATATGCACCTAAATAAAGTCATTTAATATAAAATATTTCCTAGGATTTAATTTAATTTGATATCCTTTGAAATAATAAATTTATTATTTAATTCTATATCTATACTAATATTATAAAGAGGAAAGTTTTGTATTTTTATATGCAACGAATAAACTCAAAAACTACTGGACCGATTTCAAAAATTATTTCACCATTAGAAAGCTACATTATCAGTGAGTAACATACGCTATATAATATATGTTACTAGAAAAATTAGAGATCCTTAGAAATTCTTACATAAACCAACCCTAGGTGTAAAAAAATTATATCAATATCCACAAAAAAACTTTGCAAGACCATACGTCCAACTATTGTAGTTATGCCACTATAACTACGTTATTTACATTTTAAAAGTTGATAGAAATTCCAATCAAAATCAGACGATAGTATTATCTCCACCATTTTAATAATTCTTATCGAAATAAATTATTTCGTATTTAAGACTGTTCTAATGCCTGTTGAATTATTGAAATCGGACATTCCATTTAAAAGATATTATGATATTAAAATTTCAATATTAACAAAAAGTACACGTTGCTGACGCAGTGACGCGGCGTGAGAGAAGGCGGGCACTGAAAGTGTGGGGCAGGGGCGTTCACATCTATGAAAGTAATGGAACTTTTAATCCTATAACTCCTATAAGTTAAAATGTTTAAAAAAATGTCCACCCGTGCCATGCCGGGGCGGGTCACTACCTTGAATGTTTTCCTTCGAGTTAAAGGGCACGCAGAGCAGGATAATAAATGTGCCATGGTCTGGTGAGAGACACCACACAAGCAAGCAGTTTTCTAGTTATAGCCCCAACTATGCATGTTCTCCTTTGGGAGCCTGTTCAAAGACCTCCACGTCGACCAAGCAATGTCATTTGCAGGTGGAAAGCCCTCATAAAGCAGTATAGTAATGCAGTGGGATATCTCTTCATTAATTTATTTTATTTGAAAACTTCAAATACATATTGTATGGCGGACCAATGGCCAATGGCATTCTCTACCAGTCTACCTTTTGAGGTGGTGCAAAGCAACAAAGTAGGTGAGAAGAAAAAGAAGACGTTACACAGTTTTAAATAATAATTCTGATAAAACATTATATTTGTATTTTATACTTAAACATGGAATAGTCTTTATACATCTCCTATATATATAAAAGCGAAAGGTCACTCACTCACTCATCACGAAATCTCAGAAACTACAAGTGCTAGGAGTATAAAATTTTGCGAAATTCATTCTCTAAGGAAATAAACAGGGGTGGCAAAGTTTGTATGAAACTTCTATAGTTTTGATAGCAGGGTTTCCAAATTGCTAGAAAATACGAACTATTTAATTAAGTTAATTAATTTTCTAACCAACCCTTACAAAAGAGTGAAATAGGGGGTATAAGTTTATATGGAAAATCTTTTATTTTTAAAGCTATCGACTTTAAACTCGTATAAATACTCTTTACTGAAATTAGTGAGGCATCATCTAATCATAGTATAAACGGAAGTCGCTAGAAAGCGTCTGTCTCTCTGTTTGAACGCGCTGATCACGAAAAATACCCAATGGATTTGGAGGTGGTTTACACTATTATAATGTGGATTACTCAGGCTTTCACTATCAATATATAGGCACTATACATCAAGAATACATCAACCTATCACTTACAGGAGCCGAGCCAGTAACAATAATATTAAACCGAAAAAGTTTGCCACCAGCATTATATTTGCGTTATTATATTATATTATGCGTTGTACTAATGTAGGTTAAGTTCAAAGTATTTTTAACCCAACACAAAAATTTAATCCTAATCAAAGTAATATCATTAATTTTATTATTAGAATCATTTCATTGGTCATGTTAATCTATGTGAAAAGGTCACATAGATTAACATGACCAATGAAATGATAATAATAATAATAATATTCCACCACATTCACACAACGCCATCTAGACCCAAATTAAGCAATTATATTTGCTTGTGTTATGGGTACTAAACAACTGATATACTACTTATACTTATACATTTTTTTTTTGTAAATACATACATATTATAGATAAATTACACCCAGACACAGAACAAATAATCATGCTCACAAAAAGATTTGTCCTGGGTGGGAGAATCGAACCCACGACCTCCAGCTTAGCAGTCAGGGTCACTAACCACTAGACCAACAGGCCAGTCATGATGATAATTATAAATCTGACGTATACTTACCTTTAAATATATCGAGAAGTATGTAATAACGTAATTAATTTGTAATTTTCTATATCTAAAAACGCACATGCAGAACATTATTTTAATTCATTTGGTACGAATTTGCTTGAGGGCATAATGTCACACAGCGGGAACAGATATTTGACGATGTCTTATATTCAAAATAGTCACTTAGAAAGCGACAGAGCGAGCTATGTTAGAAGAAAGGACTTCTAAAAATTTCAACTTATGATACCGAAGCGAAGCGAGGGCGGGCCGCTAGCACCTAATCAATAAAAAAGGAAAAAAAGGAAATACTCATATTCAAAAGTCCTTCATGAGTCATGCATGGACTTGGTAAGGCCGCACCAAAGTGATGATAATGCGGTGCGCTCCGCGCAACAGACGACCGGACAACTCATCGCCATCGCACGGTCCAGTGTACTCGGAGGACTATTCGTTGTTGGATGTGTAACTCGCGCCATGTCTACAATATTCTAAAGAAAATAAAATAGCGTTTCTGTTGGCATTAGCAGCCACTTCACCACCTCCACTAATGAAACGAAAAAAAGAAAAGAATGGGCAAAAATATACCTAAAAAACAGGCAAGAGATGATATCTAATCTATTGTCTTAATGAAATTATTTAATACTCTTTCACACTATTTAAATAAATATATATTAGAGTACCGTAAAAGATGCTTAAGTATTATGTTCGCTTTCTTTTTATATTTTTATATGTACAATTCTTATATACGTTTAAGTGAGCACCTATGTCCTAACAGGAACGACCATGCAAAGTTTGAGATTCCTAGCACTTGTTGTTTCTGAGATTTCGTGATGAGTGAGTGAGTGGAGTGACCTTTTGCTTTTATGTATATAGATAGCTTTTGTCCGCGGCTTCGCTCGCGTGAATATGGTTTTTCCAATAGACATTTTTATATTGTTTAAATAATGTTTTTCATACTATTTTTAATCTCCCATTCATACAAATCCTCTTTCACCTACCTAAAGATATCCCTCGTAAAAACAATATACAATACACAATTAAAGGCAAATTTTCACTACAATAACTTTCCCCTTCCCCTTCTTACCTATCGCCCTTTTTCTCCACTCTTCACAGTTTCCTCCTTCCTCCCCTCCCCTCCCCCTTCTCCTCTTCACCTCCTTCAGCATCCCTTGCTTCTCCTCCAGCATATCTTGCCCTTTCCTCCACTTCCCTCTACCAAGCAAGGGGGAAGAGAGGGAAAAGCGAGGGCTTTCCCCTCCCTCCCCCTTTCTTCTCCTTCCTTTTCCTCCTTTCCTCTACCTTCTTATCGCTTCCTATCCCTCCTCCCCCCTTTTTTCACCATTCGAGAACTCCTTTCTTTCCTCGTCCCTTTCCCCTCCCTTCCTCTCCCGTCTCCTTTACTTCCCCTTCACTTTCCTCTCACTTTCCCCTCATTCACCCCTCACTTCTCCCTCACTCTCCCCTCACTCCCCCCTCACATTCCCGTCACTCCCCCCTCACTTCCCTCTCACTTCTCCCTCACTACCCCCTCACTTCCCCTTCACTTCCCTCTCACTTCCCTCTCACTCCCCTCTCACTTCCCCCTCACTTTCCCTTTACTTCCCCCTCACATCCCCGTCATTTCTCCATCACTTTTCCCTCACTTCCCCTCACTTTCCCCTCACTTCTCCCTCACTACTCCCTGTCTTTCCCCTGACTTCCTCCTGACTTCTTCTGACTTCCTCTTCACTTCCCCCTCACTTCCCCATCACTTTCTCTTACTTACCCATCCCTTCCCTCTCACTTTCCCCTCCCTTCCTCCTTTCCCTCAATTCCTCCTTTTCCTCCCTCCCCCTCCCTGCAAATTTCAAGTTGCTGGCTTAAAAAGCTAAAGATCTTTAATTTCATCCCTCTTAAAATAAAATTATAAGGATATTTTTTATTTAAATAGAAGTATTCCAAAACAAAATTTCAAAACTGGAAGTTAAAAAATGAAGAAGATTCATACAATCGTTAATCCCTTTTCACACACTTAGGCATTAAATTTAGAAAACCCTTTCTTAGTACAACCTCTAGACATTTATTTAGACAAACACACCCCCCCAAATTTCAAGTCACTACAACCAGCAGTTTAGGCTGTGCGTTGTCTGTTAGTCAGTCAGTTAGGACAAAGCCTTATAATTATAATATGTATGGGTGTATGGATGTATGGATTAGACGTATAGGAATATAGGAATGCTAACACGTGATAGAGCCACATTAAGCTGACCGTGCGAAAAACAGCTAATCCACATAACCTGTTAAAGTCTCTGTTTCTATCAGGTTTCGTAGTAAATTAACAAACGTTCGACGTGATTCTTTAAATTGGCATAACTTTTTTATTTATAAACCGATTGACAAGAAACAAACACTAAATGTTAAGTGAAGCTTACCACAATGTATTAGTGAAAACCATATCTAAATCGGATAAGCCGTTTCTGAGATTAGCGTGAACAAACGCACAGACAAACAGACAAACAGACATACAGACAAACAGACAAAAATTGTAACAATCATTGTTTTGGGTTCTATTTGCGTTGATAAAGGTCCCAATAATTTTTTTTCTCATATATCTTCCATGTACAGACAGCGATCGGTTACATTTTTATTATATGTATAGATATCGGATAATTAATTACAAAAAATTACAAAATGTCAGGCAATCAACCTATAGACAGTTCGCTGACGTAGGGTAGAGCATGAGAAGAACTGGCAAGAAACTCAGGCCACTCCTTTTAATCGTCTGATAATTATTTATTACAATTTTGGTCTGAGTTACAATTTTAACATTCAACGCAACCAAAGCACCACACAAAAAATATTGCTAAACAAACAACTAATATTATTTTATCAAGATTGGGAGAAAATGAAAAAGAATTTTAATTATTCATTTATTTAGTTATGGCATGCACTACTGAGCTTCATATATCCGCCAGTGTTATTATTATAATACTATTATTAAGAAGCAAAGGCTGCCAGGACCGACCGGTCGCCCATAAGGAACCCTTACGCCCGGCGGGCGTCATAATTTATTACACTACTCTATCCCTCGTGTAGTGTAATACGCCTTTATCTTCCCTTACTCTGTGGTCTATCTATGTGTTGTCTGTGCCTGTTCTTTGTTGTAGACGTTACTTGACGTTAGACGTCTGCTCTGCTGCACAGTAAAAACAAATGTTCCTACATAATTTACTTGAATCAAATAGAAAACTATAAGTTGTGAAAAAAACCTCAAATAATTAATTAATTTAAAGTTTGTATAAATCTATAGACACCATGAAACCTCCATACAAAATCGGTAAGTGTAGTGTTAAGTTTTAACTAAGTATCATGAATTGTTTGAAGTAACAAATCTTAATTAACTTCACTTGATTGTAAATCGATATCTTAAACATAATCCTAAACTTAAATATTTGATATCTTTTATTACTAAATTATTAAAGATTAGATATATAAGTATATAATATTTGCAGGTTATCTGTACCACGCGCGATAGCCGGCTTACCAATTTTATTCCAATCTTTTACTTAAAATTATCAGTACATAATAATATGAAGGTTTAATCACTCTTGTGTCTAATCTTGTATGTTTACATAAATTAATAATGATTTATTATGATAGATTAAAATCACCGTTTTCTCTGTTTAAGTTTCGTTTAATAATTTATCAGACAAAAGTATCAAAATACTTGGATAAATAAAATTGTAGATATTAAAATAACAACTTATTGATATTTTTAAAGCACTTGATGTTTTGTTCATACAGTACTTATCGAATAATCCTATAAATATTTTATCTGTGTCTCATTTGTTTTCAGCTGATGAAAAGCTTGCACAGCTTGGCCGTAATGAGATCATGTTGGCAGAGAAAGAGATGCCAGGGCTTATGGCATGTCGCCGCAAATACGCTCCAGGCAAAATTCTAAAAGGTGCCAGAATAGCTGGCAGCCTGCATATGACTGTGCAAACAGCTGTTCTCATTGAAACTCTTGTAGAGCTTGGAGCTGAAGTAAGTGCTCCCTATATACATTGCAGTATTTTGTATTACAAATTTATCTTTTCAGGTGTAGAAATCCTATTCCACATAATTATCTAAAAAACAAGTACCTACATAAGTAGGTGTAATAAACTAAAAACAGACAAGGTTACCCTGACTTACTGCATTAGACTTAGGTACATAATGATCATTATCAAAACTTAATATTAACACTTATTTAAGAGAAAGGTTTTGATAATTTAATTATGCTAAAATACTTTATGCATTAAAATGAATATCTTCATAATCAGTTGAAGAGTTTGGACATGCCATTATATAATTTTTAAAATGGTATTATTTTAGTTTTGAATGTTATTATCATCATGATTTTATAATCCAGGGTGATACATCATAGGTGGCATTCCTCTCCATCAAACTAATCCATTGCAGATCTAATCCAGATGACAGGTTTAAGTAGATATGATAGTGACTGCCTTGTTTATTAATATAAAATGTTGTGTAATACCTTGAACAACTAGTCTCAAAGCAATTTGTTTGTATAGCTATATGGATTAAGTTTAACATAATCAACATAAATTTTCAAATTGCTGCTTGTTACGATATCTACGACTCATTATTCTTTACACAAAATCGTGTAAATTAGAAGTATTATTATTATATGGTTAGTGTTTACCATGCAATATAATAAATAACAAAATCACATTTATCATTTATGATAAAATGTGCCATCTTTCTTATGGCTGTCTATGAATCACATGACTTATCGTTATCATGTATTAGATGAAATGATAAATTACTGAGATATAGAATACTAGCTGCGCCCCTCCGCTTCGCACGCACGTAAAATATGTTTTGTTGTATGCCTCGGGAACAAGAGTTTACGCAAGAATAGTTAATAGGTCTTGCAAAATGTAATTATTTCACAAAATTGATTAAAAACGGACATACTACCTTTGCCTATTTTACGTGCAACTCAATTAAGTACTTATGCAAAAAACGGAAAATCGCCAAAATGTTAGTTATTATTTTATTGACTCTTCACCGTCGATATTCCGTATATTTTTTATACCTTTAACTTCATTTGTATTAATATTGCCTAAAAATTGACGCCCGCCCCGTTTGCGCGTTACGACTTACGATTGCTTCGCCAAGTTATCATGTACATATCATATCATATTATGTCAATCAGAAATAAATCTTTACCCAAAATTTTGTCAGAATTTGTCATAATTACATATTTTTTTAAATTATACACGTTGAAAACTGAATACTTACCGAAATCCTAGCAATTACAAATTATAAGATATCTATCAGCGTGCCAAGTAACGTTTTGACTGCGCGGCCAAACAGAAAACAGTAAGTACGTCTTTCTGTTTTGGGCTGATTTCGTCAGTTTAACTAAACTAACATAGTATTTATTCCATATATGTATTAGTTTTGTCAAATTAAGACCTTTCTTCTTGTATTAGTTTTAATGTATAAACTGTTAAGTTTTAAAGAAATAATTAACATTATGGAATCAACAACATTACGATTGCGCGGCCATAATTTATAATGTAAGTGAATATTTCGTAACATATTTATCTAGAACCTTTAATTCTTTTTTCGTAAATTTTTGACAAATTCAGTCTTAAATTGGCTAAAAAAAATTATCTGTTACCGAAGCTGTTGCTCGCGCGCCCAACCTAACACCCTTATAACCGACATTCACGCGGGAGAAGCTGCGCGCTACAGCTTGTTTACAAATGCTCGGCTCCTATCTATTATTAAGTATACAAAAGCGGAAGAGTTTGTTTGTTTGTTTGAACGAGGTAATCGCCGGAATTACTAGTTGGATTTAAATAATACTTTTGCGTTTGATAGCCCAGTTTTTGAGGAAGGTTATAGGCTACCTATATAACATCACGCTATTGGCGACGGGAGCGGAGCAGTAACCAAAGATGTAAATTAGAGCGGGTGAAACCGCGCCGCGGAAGGCTAGTAGGTGATAAATTGATGTATGAATTATAGTTATACCTAAACCTTCCCTGAGTAACCCACAACATAACAGTAAAAACCGTCTTTGAGTCCATTGGGTGTTTCTCAAAATTAGCGCGTTCAAAGAGACACGCTTTCCAGCGACTTTCTTATATCTATACTTAATTATATGAAGCGAAAGAGTTTGTTTGTTTGAACGCAATAAACTCTGGAACTACTGGTCGGATTTGAATAATTATTTTTGCGAATAATAGCCCAGTTCTTCAGCAAGGTCATAGGCTATGTAACATAACGCTACTGGCGACAGGAGCAGAGCAGTAACGAAAGACGTGGGTGAAACCGCACTGCGGAAAGCTAGTTTACTATATACACAGATAATTCATTTCTTCGTGAGCAAAACAT
Organism: Parascotia fuliginaria; assembly: GCA_963082885.1. Taxonomy (NCBI): domain Eukaryota; kingdom Metazoa; phylum Arthropoda; class Insecta; order Lepidoptera; family Erebidae; genus Parascotia; species Parascotia fuliginaria. Next base: position 13,926,785 of record OY720171.1, read on the forward strand.
TTGCATAAAAGGGAAAACAGCGAATGTTTACTTGCAGTAATGACATGCACTTTTCATGGAAGAGTGGCTTGAGAAGGAATACTCCATATCCTTAGATATCTAGTGTATCTTGACCAAAAACTTTAAAATTACTTCATTGCTTGTTTTTCACGCCAATAAATGTAGTTATCACTGTCAACCCAAATGTGCTTCAATGTGAAGTCTCAACAAATAACCTGCTAGCCTACGTCATATTAAGTGTAACCCAATGCACACTTCAGTTGACTGTTGTTGATTCTCATCCTAGACATATTTGTATTGTACAGTTTTGTCACCATGCATGGGGTGTAAACTTATCCGCTCTAGTGTAAAAGTTGTCTATATTTGTCTTAAATTTTTGTACTCCATTTGCCTACCTTGGTGTAACAGTTATTTATGATGTACATAAAAATGATAACATATTGTATAATATATAAGCCGATATTTATCAGTAACTTCTAACCCTTATTATCTTTAACCTATGCTCCGTGTTTAAATGATATTGTTAGCATTATGAAATAGTATTGAAATATTCAATTCGACATAGTCACTGTTTTGCTTATGTCGCTGATATGAGACTAAATGTTTTGATATGCATGTAGTTTTGTTGTTATGAACTAACGTCACAATGCATAGATACTAGCAGCGCCTATTCTGTCTTACTTAATAAATCTCTCTGTATTTGTTACATTCATATGGTTTATGCTGGCTAGGCTATTTAAAACTTACTGCAGGAGTTACGTGGTTGAGCCGCTAGCATTGCATAAGGATTTAAGTGGAGGTTCTGGCTTACTATCAGATTGCCACAAAGATAATCTGCCATTGTCTACAAAAAAAAATCCTGGCCTGCCTGAGAGGTTCACAGTAAATAAAGAAGTACCGATAGTACCGATTTTGATGTATTTTTTAACAAGAAATGTTTATACACAGCTAGTGTTTAACATACCTACATCTTAACTTTATTACATAAAATTACCTTGAACTTCGTTAGCCAATTACGTAGGTAGTTAATGTAATGTAGAATACCTAATATAACTACCTACTCTATTGTACTCTGAAAATGATAGGTAATCTGTAATGCATGATAGTAAAAAAGTAGTCCAGACAATGTTAGTAGGTAAGTTTATGAATTATAATATGTACAATAGAATGAGGTCATGGGTCTGTTGTGTAGGAAAACATGGATATAGATATAGTAATTATTATAATAATAATAGTTTTATTATTAAATATTTGCGAATAGCAAAATTTGAGTATGTGGCGGTTTTAAAGTTAGGTATTCAAGATTTTGCTGGGGTTATGTTTTGGGATTGCCGAGATCTCTGAACGGCTCGACGCAGAAGTTTGAAAAAAAATGCCACTAATATGGATTATATTATACCTAGGTAGGTAAACTTTTAAATAAACAAATTTGGTAAGGTTACCAAATTTGTTTATTCAAAAGTTTTTAATTTGTTTGATGAACATAAACGTAAATACTAACTTGCAAGTAAGTATTACTAGTTCACTTAGAATAAAATGAAAAGCTGTAACATGTACCCTTGGTACACCTATATTATAAACACAGTAAATTTAGATTAAATTACTTTACTCATTGTGAAGATATAGAGTAATTTGATTAAATTTCAATTGCCGTATTAAGGATGCGTTTACAATTCTATCAAAAATAACCCCTTTTTCGGTTCATTTTGCGGCAAAACGATAAACAATTTTATATATCTAGCATATACTACAAATAGAATGGTTCTTTATCTTGTGATGGGACGTGTTTTTTTCTAATAATATTTATTTTCAATGTAGTAAAAACCGTTGTTCTTTGACTCTCAATGCAGAATTTACGAAATCGTGTTGATTTCGAGACCTGTTTTTTCTTATTATATTCAAAATATTCTAAATGTAAAAGTACCAAAAGTTAGCAAATATTTTCAATTCAAAAAATACACGTCTATTTATTTCATATTTTACAAATTAACACGAAAATCAATGAAAAATAATATCGTCGTTTTCCATACATTTTGCTATGCAGTGTGAATCTTGATGCATTGTAATAAGACTTATTTTGTTAGGTAGTTGTTTTCATCGCATTGAATAGAGCTTTGTGAACAAGAATCAGTCCGCGCTCGGCGCCCGTCGTGAGTGGACCTGTCTCGCTTATCGGAAGCTGCTCGACTCGTAAATTTCGTTGTATACACACAATGTAGTTGACAATACTAGATTTGAAACTTACAAGAGTTGCAAGCATTATATACGAAATAGTTGTCAAGGTATTATTGTTTTTGCTTTAAGTACCTAAGTAGCTATTATTATTAGTTGCGTTTCGGACATGCTGAGAAATCTGAATGTCTACTTCGGTGACTGCTATTGGGACTAGCTAACGAGTAGAGCTAGGTGTACCGAGTATGGGCTCGTTTTGTTAGTTATGATGAGACCTTACCACCGAACATGATGAAGTGACCTGAAGGTCTACTTCGGTGACTGCTACTGGAACTAGCTAACTAGTAGAGCTAGGCATACCGAGTATGGGCTCGTTTTGTTAGGTATGATGAGACCTTACCACCGAACATGATGAAGTGACCTGAAGGTCTACTTCGGTGACTGCTACTGGAACTAGCTAACGAGTAGAGCTAGGCATACCGAGTATGGGCTCGTTTTGTTAGTTATGATGAGACCTTACCATCGGACAAGATGGAGTGACCTGAAGGTTTACTACAGTGACTGCTACTGGAACTAGCTGATTAGTAGAGCTGAATGTGCCTTCCTCATAATCGTTATACCCAGCTCTTCTAATCAGCTAGTTCTAGTAGAAGTCACCAAAGTGGTATCAGGACACTTACGCGAATCCACTTGCGCAAAAGACATTTGCGCATTGCGCGAAAGACTTTTGCGTGAATGGACATTTGCGAGAAAGAAACTGTCGCGAAAACTTTTGCGTGAAATATGATAAAACAAGATTCTTAAGTCAAATTTCATTATAGCAGCTGCCATTGTGAACGTTGCTGTTTTTGTACCTATTGCTTTCAAAAACGATACCCGAGTGTCCCAGCGATGACCGAACACGAGTCATAAGTCAAATTTAATAAAAGCAACCGTCATTTTGAACTTTGCTGTGTTTAAAAAGGCTTGTAGCACAAATCCTTATATTTGAGCAATAAAATAAAACAATCAGACAATAAAATAAAAGCAACTTGCGAGTATTATTAATAGTAAAACTGGTCGTAACAAATTGCGCGATGCCAATTTTGAACTAAAAGTAAATAATAAAATTGTTGCAAATAATTTAGATGTGGCACAAACGTTTAACGATTTCTTTATAAAAATACCGGTTAATGCAATTAGGTCCTTAAATTCTTGCCCAGTCAAAGCCGAAACCTTAACTAGGGGCAGCGTGGGAGAGTGCAGTGTTTACTTTTGTTTCCAGTATATTAACCCCAATGATATTATAAAAGTCTTTAAGTCACTTAAAAAAACACTGCTGACTTATGGGGTATTTCAGTCAAGCTAATCAATAATATAATATTTAGTATAGCTCCACATCTTGCTACCATATTTAATAGATGTGTGGATACAGGCGTGTTTCTTGATCTGATGAAACACAGTAAAGTGATACCTTTATTTCAAAATGGATCAAAAAATGACACAAGTAACTTTAGGCCTTTTTCCATATTGCCAGCTATAAGCAAAGTGTTTGAGAAAATAATATTGCAACAATTAGAAAGTCACTTTATCTCAAATAACTTATTACACAATGAGCAATATGGCTTTACGAAAGGTCGTTCTACAATAGATGCAGGTGTTACATTAATTAGGCATATTCATAGTGCCTGGGAAAATTCGATGGATGCTATTGGTGTCTTCTGCAACCTCTCAATAGCCTTTGACTGCGTCGAACACAATACGCTTCTACGAAAACCTATTGCTTAATTCCAAAATAACTAAATGCGTTAAGTTTACAATGCCCAATACTAAAAGTCTAGCTATAAGCATAAGTTTAAATAATGAAACATTAAGCTTTGTTCAATCTACTGTTTTTTTGGGTTTAACTTTAGATAACAAGCTGCAGTGGTGTACCCAAATATCGTGTCTTGCTGGTAAACTTAGTTCCGCGGCCTTTGCAATAAGAAAAGTAAGACAGTTTACCGACATTGAAACAGCCAGACTTGTTTATTTTAGCTATTTCCATAGCGTGATGTCATAAGGTATACTGCTCTGGAACAGGGCTGCGCATTCGGCCCTAGAGTTTCATTATGAGATAAGTTTAAAGAGATAGGTATTTTGACAGTGGCGTTTCAATATATCTTTGCTAACATTATGTTTATCAAGAAAAGTACTCACTTGTGTTCAAGAAACTGTGACATGCATTCTGTGAATACTCGAGGTAAACATAAGTTAGTTAGTACATACCATCGCCTACATAAATTATGAACTCGTAAGACATAACATATTATTATGGTTCTTTTTACCACCCATGCATTGCATTGTCATGCTCACTAAAATGTCATGACTTGTGGTGTCGTATTGGCCGGGTCATCACCTTCCCTCTAATATGGCGAAGGTGATGATGGCTGGTCTGTGCGTCATGCTCGTGAACGGGTGCTACCTGGGATGACTGGTCAATCTTGGCATGGCATACATTTAATACTTAATTCAGTATTACCTTTAGTTCAATATGACTGGGAAATGTATTTACTTTTTTATTAATTTTAATTAAAATACGTAGTCAAATTACTATACTAGATGAAACTAAATAATTGAAATCCTCTATTTTCGTTTCTTTTTTTTTTAAATGTTATTAAATAATTAGTTGTTTTCTAATAATTACTTTGTATGGTTCTTTGGTTGCGTTGATGTGTTAAAATTGTTAACTCATACAAAAAAATTGTAATTATCTGGCGATTGAAAAGAGTGGCGTGAGTTTCTTGCCAGTTCTTCTCACAGCTCTACCTCGCCAGCGAACTGGCTGTAGGTTTATTAGCTGACTTCATGTAATTTGACTTTTAATAAGTATCATTCTTATAAGATCAAAATGAAATAAATACTTTGACTTAGACTTTGACTTTGACTGCCACCTCTGTCAAAAACTTATGAGTGTATTTTTGATTTTGATAGTAGGTTCTCGTACTACCAGAAAACTAATTTTTAAAACACTAAATTAAAAAACAAAGAAATTGCATACAATCGTTTTTATCTCTTTTCACTCACTTAGGTGTTGAATTTTAAAAAACCCTTTCTTAGTACATCTCTAGACACTAATAATCAGTTTCTGAAAGGCTAATCAACGAAAAATTAACTAATCGCCTGTTAAATCTCATATGAAGTACATGCTAAAAGCATGGATAATTAGTTAATTTTAATCTAATTAGTAACTAATTAGATTTAATTAAACTAATTATTCATGCTTTTAGCAATTTACCAATTGGGTTGCTAAAAGCATGACATGAAATTTAACAGGTGATTAGTTAATTTTTCGTTGATCAGCCTTTCAGAAACTGGGTGTAAAACAAACCAAGTCGCCTTAAGTCGCTACGACAAGCCGTTTAGGCTGTACGTTGTCTGTCAGTCAGTCAGTTGGGACAAAGCCTTTTATATTATGTTGAGGATTACTGATATATTCTTGTTTTTGATGTAACTTTCTTATTATAGTCGTAATTTAAAGCTCAAATTAACAGAGTAGATGGTTGATGGACCATTTTAATTTGTTTATCGTATACTATGTTCCCTTGCTTTATGGAACCTGTGTATTTGATCACACGCACACACATTTTCTCTTTTTTTATATAAGCCTATGATTCTACCCCGCCTGATGGTAAGCAATCAGTGGAATTCAGAAGTGGTGGCCATCATTCCAAAAGCCATCGTCTTAAACTGCCGGTATGGTAGCCTCCACTATGGCGGCTGGGAATGGGGTTAGAGGAAGGGAATGAGGAAGGTGAGGGGAAAGAGGAAAGGGGGAAATTGGGTCTCCGGCGCTCTCACTCACCGAACGACAGTAGGTACTATGGATACTACTACTCTTACGTCGATCTTCTATGAGAGGGTAGCACTTCCCCGGACGATCCGGCTCATTCATGCTGAAACCAGCGTGGATCTACTACCGATACTCTTCTCATTTATGGAAGGTTATGAGCATTAACCACCACGCTTGCTCAAGGCGGATTGGAAATTTCAGAGTTTTAAGTCCAGATTTCCTCACGTTGTTTTCCTTAGTCCTCCTCCACCGTTAGTCAGAAATGTCCAAGATAAACTTAGAAAGTATATATGATTTGAAAAATCACATTGGTACTTGCCTGGATTCGAACCCACTACCTTGCGTTTACGGAGCAAGAACCTTAAACCTCCATTGGGTTTATTTCCGTTCAGTAACACCCAGATAAGTAACAGTGTGACACATTAGGAATTAAATTCCTGTTGAGTAACACTGTGACCTATTGCTACTTTTTGATCCTAATAAGTCACACCAAATAACACCAATGTGTAACAGTATGACTGAACAAGAAAAAATATTCCCTCTGAGTTACACTGTGTCAAAACGACACTTTTTCTCTCTCGTTCATTAACACCGTTACCTATACCTATCTAAATGTGATCGTGATTTTTTTATTGTTTTTGTACTGTTATGTACCTACATTGATGTTTGATTTTATATTTAGTTAATAATCGCGCTATATTATTTTACCTTTGATTCGATCGAGACCTGGGCCGTGCTGCAGTCTCTCCAACGGTGCCATATTGACTATCGATATATCGAAGTGCTGAAGTGTTTGTATGAAAACGTTACCATGTCAGTACGAATTAATGGTCAGAGCTTAAGGCCTATCCAGTTGCAGCGAGGAGTACGACAGGGAGATGTCATATCTCCGAAACTGTTCACCGCTGCACTGGACGTGTTCAAGCTTCTGACCTGGAATGGACTTGGCATCAACATAAATGGCGAGTACATTACTCACCTTCGATTCGCGGACGATATCGTGGTCATGGCTGAGACCGTGGAGGAGCTCAGTGCAATGCTCGATGACCTCAGTAGAGTCTCTTGACAAGTGGGCCTAAAAATGAACATGGACAAGACTAAAGTCATGACCAATGTCCATGTTACACCCACTCCTATTACGGTCGAAGGCTCGATGCTCGAATTCGTTGACGAGTACATATACCTGGGACAAACAGTCCGATTAGGTAAGTTCGATTTCGAGAAAGAGGTCACTCGTCGAATCCAACTCGGCTGGGCAGCGTTCGGGCAGCTACAACATATCTTCTCGTCCGCACTACCACAGTGTCTCAAGACCAAGGTCTTTGACCAGTGTGTGTTGCCAGTGATGACATACGGAGCAGAGACGTGGTCGCTAACTATGGGTCTTATCCGAAGGCTCAAAGTCGCTCAGAGGGCGATGGAGCGGGCTATGTTAGGCGTCTCCCTGCGCGATCGTTTGAGAAACGAAGAAATCCGTAGGCGAACCAAAGTAACTGACGTGGCTCGCAGAGTTGCTTTTCTGAAGTGGCAATGGGCAGGACACATAGCTCGCAGAACTGACGGCCGCTGGGGCAGAAAGGTTCTAGAGTGGCGACCACGAACCGGAAGACGCAGCGTGGGCAGACCCCTCACAAGGTGGACCGACGACCTTATAAGGGTGGCGGGCAACCGATGGATGAGGGCGGCGAACGACCGGCCACGGTGGCGAAAATTGGGGGAGGCCTATGTCCAGCAGTGGACGTCTTTTGGCTGATATGATTATTTTACCTAGAGTGCATTGGACCATTGCGACTTCATAACGAGTAAAGTAACATAATCCAAATTTACTGTCTTTTTATAGGTGTACTAGGGGTACATCACAACTTTTTATTTTATTCTAAGTGTACTAGTAATACTTGCAAATTTGTTTTTTCTGATTTTCGAAACCTTTATTTACTTTGGTGTTCATCAAACAAATCGAAACCTTTTGATTAAACAAAGTCAAACAATATAGAAAAAATACCACGAACAGAACTCTAGTGCAATGTTTTCAAACTTCTGCATCACTCCATAAAATAACACTAATTATCTGGTATATATACATCACTTATTGTATATTTTTCCCACACAGGTCCAGTGGTCCAGCAGTAATATCTATAGTACTCAAGATGAAGCTGCTGCAGCTTTAGTGGCTGTTGGGTTACCTATTTACGCGTGGAAAGGAGAATCTGAAGAGGAATATGTCTGGTGTATTGAACAAACATTGGTGTTCTCTGATGGAAAGGTGGGCATGAATAGGTTAAGGAAAATTATATATTTTTCTTAGTTTTCTTATTATTGTACACAATAGTTAATTTATTTCATATCCTTTATCTTAGAAAATATTAATTAAACATTTTTGAATGATTGAATTGATATGACATGATTTATTTTTAATTTTTAGCCCCTTAACATGATTCTGGATGATGGTGGCGATCTAACAAATTTGGTTCATAAAAAGTTCCCACAATATTTGGAAGGCATTAAGGGTATTTCTGAAGAAACTACAACTGGCGTACACAATCTATATAAAATGTTCCGGGAAGATACTCTGAAAGTCCCAGCTATCAATGTTAATGACTCTGTAACTAAGAGCAAATTTGATAACTTATATGGATGCAGAGAGTCATTACTCGACGGAATCAAGAGAGCAACAGACATCATGGTGGCAGGCAAAGTGTGTGTTGTTGCTGGCTATGGTGATGTAGGCAAAGGATGTGCTCAAGCTTTCAAAGGATTTGGCGGAAGAGTCATTGTTACAGAAATAGATCCCATCAATGCTCTACAAGCAGCTATGGAAGGATTCCAGGTAACAACAATGGAAGAAGCTTCTGAAGTAGGACAAATATTTGTAACCACTACTGGAAACATAGACATTATTACTAAAGAACATTTCTTGAGGATGAAAGATGATGCAATTGTTTGTAATATTGGCCACTTTGATTGCGAGGTAGATGTCGCTTGGTTGGAGAATAATGCAAAGAAAGTGAACATTAAGGCCCAAGTGGACCGCTATGAGCTTGACAATGGAAATCATATTATTGTACTTGCTGCTGGACGACTTGTGAACTTAGGTTGTGCCACAGGTCACTCATCATTTGTTATGTCCAACTCTTTCACTAACCAAGTATTGGCACAGATTGAGTTATGGACGAAGCATGGTGCCTACCCCATTGGAGTTCACACTTTGCCCAAGAAATTGGATGAAGAAGTGGCTGCTCTACATTTGGATCACCTTGGTGTTAAACTGACGAAGCTTACGACCAAACAAGCCAATTATATTGGTGTGCCACAAGAAGGGCCATATAAACCAGACCATTACAGATACTAAGTTATGGACTTTGAAAATAAAATGCCTAAATTATTTTCTACAATCATCAAGTTAATAATCAAACAATGATATTACAAGAAAGTACAGATACATTACTGGAAAACATACTTCTCTAAATATCATTTAACTATTAATAAAATGTGTTAAAATAGGAGTTAAATACAAATAACTACTTACGTAAAAACATAATGAATGAGTTAATTAAGATTATAAAGTGTTTTGTTCTTAACAATAATATCTATAAACGCATTTTCAATGTTGCTCATTTTTTACTTGAAGCAGTTTATTCCCGTTCAGTAACACCCAGATATGTAACAGTGTAACTCATTGGGCATTAAATTCCTGTTATGTAACACTGTGACATATTGCTTTTTATTCCTAATAAGTCACACCAACATAGTGTGACTGAAGAAGAAAAAATATTCCCTCTGAATTACACTGCCATAACGATACTCCTTTTCTCGTTGAGTATCACCGTTACTAGAAAATACTAGGTAAGTATTTTTTAGTAACGGATTGATGCCACTTCTACCGTCGTCGCGCTGAGAATGAATGAATGTAAAGCGGGCAACAAAACCGCCATCGAGCACAAAAATTTTCTGTGGAGAGAAACCTATCACATTCACGCTTCTCGGGGGTTCTTGACGTGAGTCTGTGGAGTATGACACCGTTCTCCTTTCTCACCTGAGAAATCCTCTGAAGTGGGCAAAAATAAGCCACCAAACGGAGAACAGGCGAGCGCGAGAATGAGGAGAAAAACCTAAGATCTCAGGGGTTCTCAACGTAAGTTTGTAGAGGGTATTAAAACCTACTTTGTACCTAATGTCTCTGCATCACCCAGTAGTAGACTGGTAGAAACTGCCTAGGCATTAAGTCCGCCTGTAGATGTCTTTGTATGATGTTTCGTATTCGAAAAATATCTTTGGATGTATGTGATGTAAATTAAAACTACCTATAGAACGAAAGAATTGTTGCGCGAGTCAAACTCCTAGTTGCAATTCTAGTTGTCAATTTTTTTTATAACCACTGTCGTATTTAATTTTATATTCATTCGGTTACAAATAGGTCCTGCAATCTGTTCTTTCTTCCACTTGTTCCTCATAATAGTGGTTAGACCATTAACGAACCTATTGTTTACACAAACTTAACACGTCACATTAGTTTTACGACGCAAATGTGTAGCCAGGAGACTTAGCCGTAGGAGTTTATCTAAAAGTAGGTAATTCCTAGTTATTTGATAATTAAGATAACAATCACCATTGTAAAACATAGTATATAATTATTACCTACTGGATCTACGATTTTCCAACCCAGGGCAGGAACTAGTGCCACTTCTCTCACTTTCTCCCCTATCCAACATGTAGGTAGTGTAGCGACTTGCAGGCGCCAGCGACATGTGAAATGAACATGACAAAATTGGCAAGGATTTTTTTTTTATATTGCCTACCAAAGTGACTCCACCCCGCCTGATGGTAAGTAGTCAGTGGAATCCAGAAGTGGCGGCCACTATACTAAAAGCCATCGTCTTAAACTGCTGGTATGGTGGCCTCCACTATGGCGGCTGGGAATGGGGTTAGGGGAAAGGAATGAGGGAAGTAAGGAAAGAGTAAAGGCGGGAAAACTCACTCACTGAACGAAATGCAGTAGTACGGATACTACTACTGTTAAGTCGATCTTCTATGAGAGGGTAGTACTTCCCCGGACGATCCGGCCCATTCATGCTGAAATCAGCGTGGATCTACTACCGTAAAAAGTGATAGATAAATAAAAAATACGTAGTTTGTCTACATCACTATGTATTTTATCTCCATCTTTTCAATAAATTATGAATTAAAGAATTTGAGGAGATCTTCATCTTTGGGTTTCAGAATACATTCATCCTTTAAGTTAATCACCCAACCTGGCTCTAGCCCATGGAATATTTGCCTGGGATCTTTCCTCACACATAACAAGCTGTAGTCTGGATCATTCTCAATGTTGGTTAAATCATAACCATATTTTTGTGCTAGTTTTAACCTTTCCTTAGATACTTCTTCTGGATCAGCTAGGTATCCTCTTGTCTTAGCACTTGAATAATACTCAATTGCATCAGCTGGTGGAATCATTCGTCTTGGAATAGCTTGGCCAGATTCAAAAAACTTTTTAGGGTTTTTGAGTAACATTAAACTGTGTGGATCATAATAAGCAGTGGTAATCACTCCACCATTTCTTTCAATAGCTGCTATGACCTGTTCACTAGCCCATTGAACTTCAATATTTATTTTTGCTGAGAATTTGTCTAACCCTTCATCTGTTAGATGGATGCCAAAATGCTTCTGGTCAGGGAAAAAGTTATAAATACCAGATTTAATAATGGTAGCTATGTCTATAGGATTTGACACATCCACCCAATCTTTGTCAATTATACCTTGCAGTTCATATAAAGAGAAAGGTGGATATTCCCTTCGTAGACTGAAACAAGCACAGTATTGATTTGAGAACAGTATTCATCAGTTATTAAATATTATTGAAATAATTATGTTAGCAATATAATAAAGTTTGTTAACATCTATAATACATTGATAATTATGGTTCTGATGCAGAATGACAACTTTTTAAAATGTCAACAAGTCACAAAATGCCAACTTCGCCTATGGACGCGTTTTCAAAAATCATAGGTATCGAATCGCACCAATACATAAACAAATTTCACACACACACATAGGTCAGCCTACTAAGGCGATTATATGAAAATAAACTCACGTTGATACTTTAGAAATCAATTTTTATTTTATTTCATTGGAATGATTTGTATTTTGAAATTTCTAGTCTATACATATAATAAAAATGTAACTGATCGCTGTCCGTACATGGAAGATATATGAGAAAAAATACTATTAGGACCTATACCAACGCAAATAGAACCCAAAACAATGATTGTTAAAATTTTTGTCTGTTTGTCTGAGCGTTTGTTCACGCTAATCTCAGAAACGGCTTACCCGATTTAAATATGGTTTTCATTTATATATTGTGGTAAGCTTCACTTAACATTTAGTGTTTGTTTCATGTCAATCGGTTCATAAATAAAAAAGTTATGCCAATTTAAAGAATCACATCGAACATTCGTTAATTTACTACGAAATCTTATAGAAGCAGAGATTTTAACAGGTTGCGGAATAGCTGATAGTGTTTTTATTCCTTGGATTCCTGTCATTCTAAACAATCTTTCGTTTAGTTTTAAACGAGTCCAGTTTCCAGTGAGCCAATGTTTTGCGATGACTAATTAATAAAGCCCAAGGTAAGACACTAAAAGTTGTGGGTGCGGATCTAAGTATTAGCTGTTTTTCGGTCAGCTTTATGTGGCTCTATCACGTGTTAGCATTACTAGCAGCCTGTATGCTTTGATCCCTGATGGCTATACGTCTAATCCATACATCCATACATATTATAAAAGGCTTTGTCCTGACGGACTGACTGACAGACAACGTAAAGCCTAAACCACTGGTCGTAGCAATTTAGATTGAATTGGAGGGTGTGTTTGTCTTAATGTCTAGAAGTGTATGTACCAAGAAAGAATTATTAAAAATTTAACCCTTAAGTGTATGAAAAGGGATGAAAACGATTGTATGAAACGTCTTCATTTTTTAACTTACAGCTTTGAAATTTTGTTTTGGAATACTTTTATTTAAATAAAAAATACGCTTATAATTTTTTTAACTGGGGTGGATTTATAGGGATGAAATAAGGGATGAAATATTGTATGGAAAGATCTTTGCTTTTGAAGTTGGCGACTTGAAATTTGGAGGAAGGGGGAAGGGAGGGGGAGGAAGAGGAAAGGAAGGGAGAAGTGAGGGGAAAGTGCGGGGGAAGTGAGGGGGAAGTCAGGGGAAAGTCAGGGGGAAATCGACTGCCTCTGTATTTCGGTGGTACTGTGTATGGACTGTGAGGTCGCGGGTTCGATTCCCGCTCAGTGCAAATATTTGTAGCATGAACATGTCTATTTGCATTGGTCTGGGTGTTTCTATGTAGGTATAATATGTATCTATTTACAAAAATAAAAGTATTTAAGTATGTTTATCCGTATTCTAGAACCCATAATACAAGCATATAATATACTTACTTTGGGTATAGATGGCGTAGTGCAAAAAAAAAAGGACGAGGGAACTTAGGGGGTGTGAGGAGGCAGTGAAGGGCAAGTGAGGGGGACGTAAGGGAAAGTGAGGGAAAGTGAGGGAAAGTGTGGGAAAAGTGAGGTAGATGGGAGGGGAAGGAAGGGGAAGGGGAAAGTTATTGTAGTGAAAATTTGCCTTTGTGTATTGTATGTTGTTTTACGGGGGATATCTTTAGGTAGGTGAAAGAGGGTTTGTACGAATGGTGATGATGATGAGATTAGAAATAGTATGCAAAACAGTATTTAAACAATATAAGAATGTCTATTGAAAAACGATATTCATGCGAGCGAAGCCGCGGGCAGAAGCTATACATATATAAAAACGAAAGGTCACTCACTCACTCACTCATCACGAAATCTCAAAAACTACAAGTGCTAGAAGTTTCAAATTTTGGAAAGAGGTGCTCTCTAAGACGACATTTTGCGAAATTCATTTCCCTGGAGTATAAAGGGGAACAAAATTTGTATGAAGCTTCTATAGTTTTTGAAAATAGGAGTGCCAAGTTTCGTTAAATATCGCAAAATTTCGTCTGTTTTAGGGGTAGCGGGTGAATAGATTTAAATCGGACTCGCCTTATAAGCGGATTATACTGATATTTATTACTAATACAATGTACGATTGCCGTAAGATTAGGTAAGAAATATTCTCATACAGGCACACATCTGAGTTTTCACGAGAACGAAGTCGCGGGCAACAGCTAGTACCTAGTATGTTTTTTATTTTGTACTTAGAACTAGTTTTGGTGAGGATGGAGTCACTCTAAGGTTAACCTAGATGACTGCAACTGGTACAAGTTGACGAGTAAAGCTTGGTGTACTGAATATGGGCTCATTTTACCAGATAAGATGAGACCTTACCACCGGACATGATGGAGTGACCTGAGAGCTACTTCGGTGACTTCTACTGGAACTAGCTGACGATTAGAGCTAGGCGTACCGAGTATGGGCTTGTTTAATTAGTTATGATGAGGCCTTACCACCGGACATGATAGAGTGACCTGAAAGTTTACTTCGGTGACTGCTACTGGAACTAGCTGATTAGAATAGCTGGGTGTACTTAGTATGGGCTTGTTTTATTAGTTATGATGAGACCTTACCACCGGACAAGATGGAGTGACCTGAAGGTCTACTTTGGTAACTGCTACTGGAACTAGCTAATGAGTAGAGCTAGGCGTACCGTGTATGGACTCGTTTTGTTAGTTATGATGAGACCTTACCTTACCTTACTGAGGCACACTCAGCTCTACTAATCAGCTACTTCCAATAGCAGTCACTGAAGTAAACTTTCAGGTCAACAAAAGTCTTATTATAATACATCAAGATTCACGCTGCATAGCAAAATGTATGGAAAACGACGATATTATATTTCATTGATTTTCGTGTTAAAATTTGTAAAATATAAAAAAAATAGATATTTTATGAATTAAAGATATTTGCTAACTTTTGGTACTTTTAAATTTAGAATATTTTGAATATAATAAGAAAAAAACAGGTCTCGAAATCAAGACGATTTCGTAAATTCTGCATTGAGAGTCAAAGAACAACGGTTTTAACTACATTAAAAATAAATATTATTAGGGGAAAAACCGGTCGTTGTAGTATCTGCTAGATATGTAAAATTGTTTATCGGTTTGCCGCAAAGTGAACCGAAAAAGGGGTTATTTTTAATACTTCTCAAAACTCCAACTTTGCATAACAATAACTTCACAAAATGATAACTTCGCTTAATGCCCACTTTTTCATAAAACCTATATAGTAGGGAGTGAAGATGAAGACCGGTGCTCTTCTTGCGAAGGAACTATGACTTTCGGGACTTTTGGGTATTTTTTAAGCCACTGCTGTTATTTTATTTTAATAGGTCTTTAGTACCTATGTAGGTAATGAAAACTATATTTTATAAATAAAAATATTTATTTATTGAAATCAACAAAAACAGAACCATTTACTATTCTTAAAAAAATAAATTAATTAATTATCAGAAGAAATCAAAATAATTTTCTCAATTTTAAAATGAAACAAGCCATTGGCATTCAGCTCTCGCTGTCACTATTTCTTATTTGAAATGAAAAAATATGAGGGATACTGCTATCAAAATAAAAATACTCTCATCAATATTTTCTACAGGGTTGGCTTTAATAAGGTGAAATTGGAAATGAAACTTTGTATTGAAAGATCTTTGTTTCAGAAGTTAGCGACTTGAAATATGAAGGCTATGTTTGTCTTAATATCTCGACATGTACTAAGAGAGGATTTGAAAAATCATCCCTTCTTCGTGTGACAAAGGGTGAAAACGATCGAATGAAACATCTTTATTTTTTGTTTCTAGTTATGAAATTTTTTTTGAGTCTGCTATCAAATTAACGGGTAGAAAACAAAAAAAAATTGTTTATAATGAAGTGCATTCAACAGATATGCACCGCCCATAGTGTCTCTTAATATTACTATGTAAGTAACATAAAATGTCTCTCTTCGATCTCCACGCGAGAGCGAAGCCGTGGTCAAAACCTAGTTCTTTATAAAATAAACCAAGTAAAATAAGTTTTCAGCATTTATCGATCGCTTGCTATATTATATTATTATAAATTATATAGTAAAATAATATATACTATTATATTATATACTAAAACGAAAAACACCTTATTATGACGAGATAATGGGTATGTAGCAGTGGGTAAAACACTGAGCAAACTACTACACTATTAGGTATTACAAAGAGGAAAGATCTCTTTTTTTTTTGTTTTGTAGGTGTGTTAAATATGTAAGCGATAAACTCCGAAACTACTGGACCTATTTTAAAAATTCTTTTACCATTAAAAGCTACAAGATCCCTGAGTAACAAAGGGTTACTTTTGACCTCATTTGCTCGGAAAAACGTGTAGCAAGCAGCGGGTGGAACCACTGGGCGGACCACTAGTTTTAGGTAAATCTTTGATAAAGTAAGAAAACTTTTATTATGATATCTGTGTGGGGAAACTTAAATTCTAAATTTAAAAATATACTTTTCAACCATTTCCCGAAAGTCCCGGAAGTCCCAGGACGAGGTTTTAGTCGTCCCAGTTCTGTAGTCTAGTATATAGTAGACCATTCCCTAGTATATAGTGCTTGAGCATTATATAATCATATTGACTTGTCTTCATCATATTATAATGTATGAGTTAGTTATGTTGATTAATGAAGACTGACTATAAAAATAAATAATTGAAGTTGTCACGCGAAGTTGGCGTTTTGCGAAAATGTTGACATTTTGAGAAGTTACCATTCTGCATCAAAATCATTGATAAACTCCTAGATACGTAGTCTTAAGGCGGGTAATATTTAGGTTTAACTTACTGGTGTCCTCTGTAGTACCGCTCTTGAGGCACTCTTAAATAAAACGGATTATTTCCAGTTTCATAACCTAATCTCATAAAGTTCTGCCTCTGCCCCGAGCCTTTGTTGCCAGCACCATGCTTATCACCACCGTGTTGTCCACGTCCTCGTTTTGCCTATATAATTAACCTTTTGTGTTTACAAATGGAATGATATTTAATATTTTTATTATAAAATCAACTTAGTTATCTCACCTTCTTTTTAGAGTTAGGATTATCACGAATATTAGCAAGTGAAATCCTTGGTAAAGACCTTAACATAGACAAAGACTTTTCAACTATTTGTCTGGAACCCATGGTTTCATGTAAAAAGCATCAGAATTCACAACACAATATTTCAGCAATGTAGTTGATTTAAATGATCTTAGATTTTTGACAGTCAAGTTCAGCCAACCTAATTTTCATTTGAGGTTAGATTTTTATTCTGTACTATTCTGTAGGTCGGTTCTGAAACCTTGCCTCGTATCGGTATAGCGAGCGCCCTGTTCAATGAAATATGTTTGACAAATTTGTTGGTCAAACTTCATCAAACAATAGCTTTTAGGATTGGTCATTTAATTTCATCCAATTTTTTTTTATTTTTTATTATTGTAATATACCATTAATATCATCAACAAGAATATTATTCTAAACTTGACGCTGGCAGAAATAGCTGACACAATCGTCGGCTCTGTTGCCAAAAAAAGGAGAAGAACAATGATATTCTATTTAACAGATATGTTATGAACGCGTAATCGTGAAGACCTGAAAACGTCCTAATTGGGACGTATTGTCTTTAGTCTGCGTTACGCACAGCAACGAGTAGGTACACTATTGATGCAATTTTCAAATTTAAAAATGCCATCTTGTGTGTTCCGTAAGTGCACCAATTATGATACAAAATTAAATAAAACACAAGGAATCTCATATCATATGTAAGTACGCAATACTCTTTGATTTAATAACATATTTCAATTATTTTCCTAATAATTCGAATATTTGGAGGTTAAAAAAAAGAAAGAAATGGAAAATACATTTTTGTGGTGCGTGTGACAAAGACGCGTGCATCCCGGACATAGAATAAAATTACAGATGCGAAAATCGTAGGCAGAAAAGTCATCGTTCTTCGCAGTTCGGTTTTCCTTTTTTCTAACCTTGTATTGTTTCATAATTTTGTTTTATGTAAAAATGCATATACTTAATTAGAAATAAATAAGTGTGTGTAAAAAATTTGAATATTACCAGATTATCAAAAATCATAAAATAAAGCTATTTCTAGTTTAACCCAACAGTTTTTATTAAAAATGTTTTAATTTTTCTGTAAATAAATATTTATTTTCTTTCACATGTTTTATTTTTCTACCTTTAGTAGTTGTTATAGGTAGAAACTGCGGTACAAATTTTGTACTATCTCTCGCGTTATATTTGTTAGTCTCTGATACAGCATGCGGTGATTGGTAACAAGAGTAATGTTTGTTCAAATTCATACGCAATTGACAACACTAGCTGTCACTTTTTTTCATATTTGTTTTCTCAAGTCATCCTTTTCTATCATTTTGACATGTAGTGAAATGTGAAATGAATGAAAAAGGTCTATGTGTGCAACGAGTACTGTGCGGAACACTTTTTTCTGTTGTTTTGTGAGTGTATAACATATCTGCTAAATAGAATATCATTGGAGAAGAAGAAGCTTTTAGGATTAAACCAAAGACCAAACCGATTTGTTATCTTGCCCGTACATTAAGTTTTGTCCTTTCGTGATTTTATTCGTGAGACAAATATTTTGTTTGACTTCACTTCCGTTCACGTTCAAACTTGTTTGTCAAACACGCCATCAATCAAGATTTTCGTCAAAATTGACGCTTGACACATGGAATGTTTGACCAACGCATCAATCCCTGGTAATAAATACTATCTACTTAGAGCATATCAACATAAAAACACCCAGACCCAAAGACCAAATATATCCTATCCTTTAACTTAAGTACTTTGCACCTACTTGATTGTCTCTGCATCACCCAATAGTAGACTGGTAGATAATGCCTCAGGCATTAAGTCCGCCTTTACATGTATGTGTATGAAGTTTTAAATAAATAAATAAATAAACCAATGCAAATAGACATGGTCATGCCCAAAAATATTTGCACTGAGCTGGAATCGAACTGTGTGCGTTACTCTAGCAGGAAAGTGTCTTTTAGGGTGGTATGAATAACACTGCTGTAAAACGTACGATGCATAAAAAAAATTGTGCATGTTGTTTTGTTAAGCTTATCCACGGCGCTGTGGCGCTTCTAAACGTCAAATGTGCGCATCTGTGGCGCTATTTGGCGCGATTTGCGAAATTTTTTTTAAGTATATCAAATAAAACCAATGATTTATAATAAGAAAGATATTTATTTTAATAAATCGTAATAAACAAAAAAATAGTATAACACTCATTCAGAAGTAATTATTGGAAAACAATCAGTCTTAGTTCTCTGTTATGTTCTCTAACCATTAAGTAAGATTTTAGTTAAGTCTATAATTAAAGCATGAGAGAGAGACACTTAAATCTCCTAAAATACAATTAATCACAACTAAATTAAATATTTAGCGCCAGATTCACCGAAACTACTTTGCCAAAGGCGACTACGTAAGGCATACTAGGGCAGTTCGGTTCACGAATATTATTTTATTCCAAAATTTTGGAAAAGTGATTTCACTGTATTTTATCTTTTAAAACTTAATTACAAATAACAGATACAGCGGCTCTTGATGAACAAGAACGCAACGATCTAAATATTCTAGATCTAGTTAATTCAAGAACAGGTGATGTTCTTGAGGATTACTTAGTGATCTAGGTATAGGTAATTCAAGAAGTAATTTAATCTCATAATGCGAAGCAAACTCTTTAGATTTTATTGAAACCGAAATATAACTAGTAGAAGAAGATGAGCTGCTTGATGAACTCTCAGAAGACGAAGAGCTTACTCTACGCCTTCTCTGGATTGTGTTCATGCTATTTTGTAGCTGCAGAGGTCTAGAAAGAGAACTGTGTAGTTCGTTTTCATGCGGAATCGGATTTTCTTTTTCAAGAGCAGCATTTTCTTTATTTTCTAGTGTAAGTTTCAACAGCTTGTCTTTTCGTTGCATGTTTTTCACCTCCTAAGAATATAAAAAAAATAAAAAATAAACTAACAACTTAATTTGTAAGTAGGTAGTAATTTACAACAAAAATGGCATATATTATGAGGTAAATTAGAGGTATTTTTAGATCTATTCTACACTATTCTGTTATAGCCATTGTTATAATAATAATTTAATTTATGACATCCATTTTTCTTCCTAAGAAAAGTGACACTTTCATGATAAATAAATTTTATTTTTATTTTAACGAAAATAATTAAGTATAAAGGTGACATTAAACGTAAAATAACGTTTTGTCTTAGCAAATGTAACTGATATAATTATCAATATTTTAGGGCTATACTGACACTAAACGAAAAGTGTCGGTATGGTCTCAAAATAGGTGCATAAATATGAGTTAACCTTAATGCAAATATGAACTTATATAAAAAATTTCGTTTTTGCACTAAGAAAAATCAAATACTTACCGATAGTAGATCTAACAAACTGGCTTAATCACTAAAATGACGGTTTTTCATTTTTAACAATCGGCACTTTTTAGCACTGATGGCACGTATTCTTTGGATATCAGTCAGTTTAGCACTGCGCGGGATGGGCCGATGGGGTATTTCGTTTAGTGACGAAAAAAAATACTGCCATCTAACAGATGTTTCTAGAGTTATTAAGCTAGTGTGTCGTCAATAGTTGTAGATTCATGTTTTCCGATAGATGGCATTAATAACTCATTTTTGCGAAATTTTGTTTAGTGACAGTATTGGATTAAGCGTGCGATATAATGATTTTTTTTTGTATTAATTATATATGACATAATGCCCGAGCCATAATTGTACAGTTAAGTACACATTTTGTATTGTTTTGTTAAAATTGTATACTTAGTATTATTAAAATTATACATTGTGATTTGTGAAATAGAGGTGTTCACAATGTACATTGTGAACTCCTGTGGTAAATTAAGTTCATCTTACTTTATACTTATATCGAATATTAACAGTTTATATAATACTTACATAGAAACATTTATTACAGTTCACATGTTGCCTTTACCTTTTGTAGCAATATGCAAATTGAGGCAGCCTGTAAAGCACACATTTTACTTTTTATTTTTTCTTTGCAACATAGAAAGCTGTAAGTATTTAATTATCTATAGAGTTAAGTGTATTGCCTGCATGTGTCACTTTGCATGCTACTTGAAACTGTAACTTACAAAAATTGTAATAACCTGGCGATTAAAAAGAGTGGCCTGAGTTTCTTGCCAGTTCTTCAATTCTTCTTCTTAAAATTCTTTTAAAATTGTTCTTCAGTTTGTCAGCGAACTGGTTGTAGGTTAATTTGCTGACATTTTGTAAATTTTGACGTTCATAAGTGATAATTTAATTAACCTATATGAATTAACATATTTTCATTTTCCTTATTTATTTTCGGTTCATCTGGATATAACTTCAGTAAATCGTTCTGTATATTGTATAGCCAGCAAACATTTTACGGAAGTAGATCTTTTAGAATAAGCGGGATGGTTTGGCTGGAGATGTGCATTTAACATGTACATAACGACGTAAAATGTAAGTTTTGTCTGAAAATCAGTGGTCCGAAGGCATAGTTACCTCCTCGGTCCTCTTTATTTCCTTTTTTCTCCCACAGTATCTTTACTCTGTATGGCCACCACTGCACTGAATTTGAAACAGCACCATACACCAGCAAAACTGAATTCAAATGATGGAGCTGATAAGGATTTTCAGTTACACATGCTTTAAACAAAGCGTCATCATTCATAGGTTGATTATCTTCTAGTAAGTGCCCGTACGTAAGGTACACAATATCATGTACCCTTAGCAAAATAAGTAACACGAACAATTTCCAAAGTAGACGCATTGTACCCACAGTTTGAGTGATTTGGATGTACCGTGAAAATTACCTCGCTAGAGATTCATTATAAGTATAGATTACTGCAATATGTACATACAAATATATGTGTACATACATATATATGTATGTACGTACATATTGCAGCATTGTAAATGTATAATATAATGCAAAATCGGTAAAGTAGAAATAATGTAATATTATCGCTAAGTAACGGATCCATGCGGACGACGTCACGGGGTAGTTTTACAGTACATACACTTATAATCAGAAATCAGAAATTTTATTTGTTAACATAGGTAGGTACATAACAAAGGTCTTGAGATCATAAAAATAGTGCGCTATGTTTTGCCTACATACAAGGCATACAAACATTTTACAATAAGTTTATATATAATATAATATAATAAAGATACATACATACATACATAGAGTGCTAAAACATAATTCTTTTGCCTTTACCTAGTTAGGTAAAGACTGTACAAAAAAGAGTAGAATTATTTATACTGTGCCACCGTGCCGGGTCTATTACTTTCTACATACACCTATCACTCGAAAAATACGGTATTAGTTTTGTTATGTCCAGTAGGCACTCAACAATATATTATTTCATTTTAGGATTAAAAATTCATATAGTACGATAATAAAGGAACAGAGAGTAGGATTTTTAATTTACCTAATTGTGATAATTTCAGTCTTCAAATATTTTAGTTTGGTTAGAGACTAAGACGTTTTGTAAAGCCTTTTTTTTCTTCCTTTCTTGCAATCAAATAAATAAATCAAAATAAGATGCATTGAAAGTAGAAGGGTAGGTATTTACTTTAGCCTAGTATCTTATCACTGATTTTATCAGCTCATGAAAAAAAATCTAACGAGGTAAATACTTGAATATTTTATCGGCATTACTTACCGATAGAATATTCAAGTACACACCGTATGTATATATAGAATGTATAGGTATTTATGCTCGTGCAAGATAACGTAGATAGTTAGGTACCTAACAGCAGCGTGTATGGTTGTTTTGTGTAGGTACCTAACTAGGTCGCAAACCGACGCATGTCACGTATAATCATTGTAATTTGAGTTCTATGCTAGTTGTACGACCGACGCCGACGTTTGTGTTCCGACCGAAGCACCTCGTACATGTCGGTCGGAATCGGAAAGCGCCCTTGCCACATGAGTAAATATCCAAGTCAGATATTTTACTCATGTGCCCACCTACCACACACCTAGTTCGAAATGATAGTAGACATAGACAATATTGTAGCAAGCTCATATTCATATCCCTAGGGTATATAACAGCAGAAATTTACTGATTCTTGAGGCCCGGTGTTGCCTTGATCTTATCATGAGCTACAATAGGCTCACCACCTGCTACCTAGTTTACGTGAAACTAAACATAATTAAAGGATATCCTAGGTAAGTATCTCAAAGAAGGTATTTTACTAAAAATATGAAGGTAGGTATACACCTACTTACAGGATATTCATGTGTTGAATCTTTTGCATTTGTATTTGTTTCAGTCGTGAAATTTTAGTCATTTTGATGAAAAATAATAATAAATGTAGGTAAATACCTATGTATTTAATACACTAAAAAAATCTAAATAACTAATCTAATTTATTTGCAACACTAAATCTATCTACACAATATTTTTTTTTGATATTATTTATTTGCAATTATTAAATTACGTAAAATAATTTAAAAAAAAACCGCATACGTCCGTCCGTCAGAAGGGCTTGCGCCGCTCTGCCGCTCTGCCTCCCGTCGCCCGCGCAGAGCCCCTGCGACGCTGATTCAGCCAAATTATCAATAACTATTGAAACATTATCCTAATAAATGAAATAAATCTATAGAGTTGACATTTGGTTTATTCCGGTTGATTCAATATAACTTTTATATTTATAACTATAGTAATTACAAAGTAATATTTCGATATAAGTGAAATCACGTTGTTTTAATATCGTTAGTATAAGTTATATAATCAATTATTGTAAATAATTCTTCTACTATTCTAAAGTTCATGAATCAAAGTATATTGTAGGCAAAAAACAAAATGAATAAATAGCATTAAAATCTACTAAATAACGAGATGAAAGTCGCGGATTTCGGCGAAATTTCGTCGGAACCACCCTAAGTCAAATTTAATAAAAGCAGCCGCCATTTTGAATTTTGCTGTTATTGAACCGATTGCTTTCAAAATCGATATCTGAGTGTTCCAGCGAAGACCAAACACGAATCTTAAGTCAAATTTCATAAAAGCAGCCGCCATTTTGAACGTTGCTGTTTTTAAACCGATTGCTTTCAAAATCGATATTTGATTGTCCCAACGATGACCGAACTCGAATCTTAAGTCAAATTTAATGAAAGCAGCCGCCATTTTGAACTTTGCTGTTATTGAACCGATTGCTTTCAAAATCGATATCTGAGTGTTCCAGCGAAGACCAAACACGAATCTTAAGTCAAATTTCATAAAAGCAGCCGCCATTTTGAACGTTGCTGTTTTTAAACCGATTGCTTTCAAAATCGATATTTGATTGTCCCAACGATGACCGAACTCGAATCTTAAGTCAAATTTAATGAAAGCAGCCGCCATTTTGAACTTTGCTGTTTTTGAACAGATTGCTTTGAAAATCGATATCTGAGTGTCCTAGCGATGACCAAACACGAATCTTAAGTCAAATTTATATAAAGCAGCCGCCATTTTGAATTTTGCTGATAATGAACCGATTGTTTTCAAAATCGATATCTGAGTGTCCCAGCGAAGACCAAACACGAATCTTAAGTCAAATTTCATAAAAGCAGCCTCCATTTTGAGCTTTGCTGTTTTTAAACCGATTGCTTTCAAAATCGATATTTGATTGTCTTAACAAAAACCAAACACGAATCTTAAGTCAAATTTAATGAAAGCAGCCGACATTCTTTCTGTTTTTGAACCGATTGCTGTAAAAATCGATATCTGAGTGTCCTAGCGATGACCAAACACGAATCTTAAGTCAAATTTATATAAAGCAGCCGCTATTTTGAATTTTGAAGATATCGATTTTGAAGGCAAACGGTTTAAAAAATAGCAATGTACAAAATGGCGGCTGCTTTAATTAAATTTGACTTAAGATTCGTGTTTGTTCTTCGCTGAGACACTCAGATATCGATTTTGAAAGCAATCGGTTCAATAACAGCAAAATTCAAAATGGCGGCTGCTTTTTATTAAATTTGACTTAAGATTCGTGTTTGGTTTTTGTTGGGACACCCAGATATCGATTTTGAAAGCAATCGGTACAAAAACAGCAAAGTTCAAAAGGACGGCTTTTTTAATTAAATTTAACTAAGTATTCGTGTTTGGTCATCGATGGTAGATGTTGATTTTGAAATCAATAGGTACAAAAACAGCAAAGTTTCGCGCAAAGGTCCTCTTGCGCATGTCTTTCACGCAAATGTCTTTCGCGCAAGTATCTTTCGCGCAAGTGTCTTTCGCACAAGTATTCCGGATTCCACCGAAGTAGACCTTCAGGTCACTCCATCATGTTTGGTGGTAAGGCCTTATCATAACTAACCAAACGAGCCCATACTATGTACCCTCAGCTCTACTGATCAGCTAGTTCCAGTAGCAGACACTGAAGTAGACCTTCAGGTCACTCCATCTTGCCAGGTAGTAAGGTCTCGTCATAACTAAAAATAGTTTAATCGGCTTATTTCGATTAACGATTATTATTAATAATTTAATCGCGATTGTTTCAATCACAATTAATTTTAATCGCAACTAATTTTAATCCGAACTAATTAAAAAAATAATCGATTAATGCCAACACTGGCTAAAACATAATATTTTGGCTTTACCTAGTTAGATAGACTGTACAAAAAAGAGTAGAATTCTTCTACACTGTGCCACCGCACCGTGCCGGTGCCGAATCACTCGAAAAATACAGTATTAGTTTTGTTATATCCAGTAGGCACTCAATAATATATTATTTATTTTAGGATTTAAAATTCATATAGTACGATAATAAAGGCACAGAGGGTAGGATTTTAATTTACCTATTTGTGATATAATTTCACAGTCTTCAAATATTTTATTTTGGTTAGAAATTGAGACGTTTTGTAAAGCCTGTCTTTTTCTCGCTTTCTTATTATCAAATAAATAAATAAAAATAAGATGCATTGAAAGTAGAAGGGTAGGTATTTATTTTAGCCTAGTATCTTATCACTGATGTTATCAGCTCATGAAAAAAAATCTAACGAGGTAAATACTTGAATATTCTATCGGTATTACTTACCGACAGAATATTCAAGTACACACTGTATGCACAAAGTAAATACGTACAGAGAGAAAGCTTCCTACAAACGCTCAAATCGGTGGCACTTTACAAGCACGCAGGGCATGTGTGCGTGTCCACTGGCCGCTTGTCGCGTACACGGCGAGACTGGAAAAAACCGGTTGACGCCGGCACAGCCAGTTGACAATCTCAGGGTCAGTGCGATGCACGTTAAAGTTAATTGTTAATTATTTTATCGGTTAATTTTAATCGTTGAAACTATAATAAATATGTTAATATTTATATTCATGAAAAGTTTGATTAAAATATTTTTTTTTTTTTTTATTTTTTTTTTTATGTTAGCCTACCAAAGTGACTCCACCCCGCCTGATGGTAAGCAGTCAGTGGAATCTAGAAGTGGTGGCCACCATACCAAAAGCTATCGTCTTAAACTGCTGGTTTAGTGGCCTCCGCTATGGCGGCTGGGAATGGGGTTAGAGGAAGGGAATGAGCATATTCTAATGGAATGTGTTCGGAACTCGCAGCTAAGAATTTCTCTTTTGGGTGAAAATAAAATTTTTGATGTTGGATTTTGTAATAGTCTATTGGCTAGACCGACTTCAAATGAAGCTCGGTTATTGTATAAATTAATTATGTAGATTTAAGCACTTATATATATTTTATTGTAACTCCAATATGGTGATATGGTCGCAAAGCGACAAAACCATTTAAATAAATTAAAAAAAAAAAAAAAAAAAAGGGAATGAGGGAGGTGAGGAAAGAGGATAGGGGGGAAATTGGGCCTCCGGCACTCTCATTCACCGAACGAAACGCAGTAGTACGGATACTACTACTCTTAAGTCGATCTTCTATGAGAGGGTAGTACTTCCCCGGACGATCCGGCCCATTCATGCTGAAACCAGCGTGGATCTACTACCGTCAAAATGTATGCACAAATTAAATAATGTTAATGATATTTAATAAGAATGATTGTTTATTTTATCGCGTTATAAGTTTACCACTGTGAACTTACCTTCATATTTAACAGGTTCATCAAATTCTTTCGAAGTTTGTAGGTAGGTTTAGATTTGTACCTACTTAATTGAAATCTATACGAATTACAATGTTCAACAATCACGAATGAAAAATCACATTGGCAACAAAACTTTTATAATATTATCAGCTTAAAACACTAAAATATATCGAATTGAGCTACTTTATAAGTAGCTCAATTCGATATATTTAGCAAACGACAGATGTTTTCCTATTTACTATGTTAATCCTATTCGTTTTAATGAGATATCAAAATCAGTAGGTCAAGATCCCCTGAATCTCATACACTGGGGATTGCTTTTATTTTTGTTATTTTCTATTCAGTTCTGATTTCCAGTCGTATCCCCTAGTTATCTTTAACAGATTTTCGAGAAAATACGTACAATAACTTCACGCCTGCCTTCCATTAATGGGGTAAGCAGAGACTATACAAGTGCAATTACTATTTTTTTGTTTTTAATTCATTGTTACATAAACTGCTTTTCTTTTGAATGTAGGTACTTATTTATCAAAAACTCTGAGATCAGACCGGTATTACTAAATTTGCAGAGAATCAGAACGGAATTAAAGAATAATTACCTATAACCCTAGGGGATGAGATCTGGGGGATCGGACCGGAATAACTCCATATATAAACTATTTAAATGTTTTGTTTGTCTTAACCTATTGTGACAACCCTACCAGAATAGGTACCTAACAATTTTGCAGTTTCTTATGAAGCTTTGCCTCTGTACGGCTACTCTGTGCTGTATGTATACATAGAATGTATAGGTATTTATGCTCGTGCAAGATAACGTAGGTAGTTAGGTATCTAACAGCAGCGTCACGGTAATACTATATACAGTAATCCATCTTCATACAAACGGACGAAGCGCGAGCCGTGCCTAGGCGCCTCGAACTCGACATGCGTTTGGCATGTAGACAGTCGCGACTGTGCCGCAGTGCCGAACGAACGGTGTGTTTTGTTTTTTTAACAATAAGCGCGCGATTTTTTTACTAAAAATAAGTTCAAGTACATATTTAATATAAAGAGTAGGTTATATTGTGCTGTTTTTGGTCGCATGAATTCGTCAATAACGCATCCAGAGATAACATTTTTTAGATTACCTGGAAACTTTGAAAGGTAAGACTATAAAATAATTTTATTTACTAGTAGGTAGGTACATGATGTGTGTATTTTTCATCGATAAGTATTTCCTTTTATCTCCTGAAAAAAAAGATGTCTGGATTAACAAATAAAGTGAATCGAGTAAAGGAAAGTGATTGACACGAGTGAAACAGGTAGTTATAGGCGGTTCATGAATCATGATACGGTAGATACGCTTGTGTTAAAACCTCGGGGCATGTTTGTTTTTTTTTTTGTTAGTTTGTATAATTAAAGTAACGACGTGGTATTTTATTATTAATAATAGTTGTTTATTGTACTGTGTATATGGATAGTACAAGAAAAATAATTTCCAATCAAAAAACAACACGCATTTTTATTGAACACTTCCTATTAAATTCACAAAGTATTTTATTTGTTTATATAAAAAAGTATATTTACAATCACAAAACTAAATGGAAACACAAAGTTGGCAAATGTAATTAAAGTGCTGGAGGCGGGCAGCCCTATCGCATGTTTACGTACCGCGCGGCTGTAGGCATTTATTTATAAAATACGGCCGAGTCACAATACTGATAGATAGTATTACCGTGGCAGCGTGTATGGTTGTTTTGTGTAGGTACCTATCTAGGTCGCAAACCGACGCATGTCACGTATAATCATTGTAATTTGAGTTCTATGCTAGTTATACGACCGACGCCGACGTTCGCGTTCCGACCGAAGCACTTCGTACATATGCCGGCGTCGCCCGTCGTCGCGTCGGTCAGAATTGGAAAGCGCCCTTGCCACATGAGTAGGTAAATATCCAAGTTAGATATTTTACTCATGTGCCCACCTACCACACCTAGTTCGAAATGACAGTAGACATAGATATTATTTTAATAAGCTCATATTCATACCCCTAAGGTATATAACAGCAGGAATTTACTGATTCTTGGGGCCTGGTGTTGTGTTGATCTTATCACGAGCGACAATAGGCTCACCACCTGCTACCTAGTTTACATGGAACTAAACATAAATATAGGATATCCTAGGTAAGTATCCTGGTATTATTATTATAATATACTGTATGAAATTCAGAGGTTTTGATAAAATTTATCTTTACATAATAAAAATTATACTATCACAAACATATATTATCCATTATATGCTGTATTAATTAATAAATAGGTACACTTACATACAACAAACAATCAAATATATTACACAAGAAGCTTGTTAACTTCTTCAGGTTTTCTTTTAACTATAGTATGAGGTTCTGCATACCCGTTGGTTGAATCATGGACTGCTTGATATAGTTGAGCATAAATAGCAAATATAACTTCAAAGGCTCGCTTTTTTACAAGTGATTTGTGAGTGTGGCTTAAAAGCAAATTGAGTTGTGGAAGCAAGTATACATCTGGTGATACTAAGAACATATCAAATTTGTTTAGAAATATCTTAAGAGTTGATGTATCCATTCCAGGTATCGCTGATAATGGACCACTTATCTTCTCCTGTAAAATAGTGTAAATGGGACCCAAATTTAAATTTGCCACCAAAAAACTTGCTTGTTCTGATGTTAGTGTATCAATTTGTGCTTCTGACTGAGCCTGCAATCTCTCGTTATATTCATCCATTACAGTATACAAAGATAAAGTACATTGTATATGGTAAATACAATTTAACATGTAAACAGACATATCTGTTGAGCTTAGGTGACATGCAGTTTCATTTATAGCATGCAGCAAAGGATCTAATATGTGTGTAATTATCATTTTTCTATCAGCAGTATTAATATTGTGAGATGTATTCATTATAGCCAGAAGGTCTCTCAGAAAACTGACCAAGTCTGTGACCACAACAGAGGGATTTAAATCCACAGGTGGAGCTTTAACTCCATGACTTAGTTCTCTCTGTATTTTGCTGTCTAATGTTATGATGAAGACTTCTTCACTTTTCTTAAGTAAATCTTCAAATGTATTGATGAGATGACCAGTTGATATGACTGCTTTTATGACATCTTTAAAATAAATGATAAGGTTAGTTATAGACCAGAGAACTAGTGGATCTTTATCAGGCTTTAGTATGAGTTCTGCTCTAACTTTAAGTAATGGACAAATAGCTTCCATGATATTTGTTAAAGCTTCAATTATTAGTTGGTTCTTTTCAGGCATGGTGCAAAATTTAAATAAAGAAGCTAGATTTTCTTTTTCAACTGGTATAACTTGATATACCCAAGTTAAAATATCTCCAATATACCGCTTAGCATCGTTAGCATAAAATTCTATTGGCTTTGCGCCATCAGTGCCCTTAGTTAGTGCATCTATAAACAATTGTACAATGGTTGCTTTGCGAGCAGAACAATACTCATCTATTATATTTGAAAAAAGAACTTGTCTGTTTTGAAATTTGGCCAGAGCAGTGGGAACCAAAGCATTGTTAGGAGAGTCTGTACTGAGACAGGCACCAATAGTCCAGTGGTAAAGCTTTTCAATAGCAACCTCCTGTTGCAGTCCTACAGTTTCCATTATATCAAATGCAGATGTCTGATGCCAACATTTTATCAGTGTTTTGGAGTTTTCATATAATTTTTCAATATGTGACAGAGTTCCAAAGAATTCCAAAGTTAATGGAGTTTTAATTGAAACACTGTACAAATACTCATTTTGTTCTGAAGTCAACTGGAAACTTTGTACAAATGCATTAACCCACACTTGTTTTTTCTCAGTCTTTTTCCTTTCATTTTTTAATTTAGTTGTCTGAGTAATTAAATGATGAGTTTTGGTCTTAGAGACAGCTAATCTGCTGGACATATCTTTAACTGCAACATCTAACGAGGATAGAGAATCCAACAAAACTTGCAACTTATCCTTTACCTTATTGTATTCCACTAACACGGCTTTATTTACCAGCATATCTCTTTTCTCTATCTCATTTACAATCACCCGTCTTGTGTATTCTGAATTTAATGAACAAAACCCAGATACCGAATGTAACGCATCTGTATTATCTGCAACAATATGATTATCAAATATCTTGTTTATTCTTTGTCTTATTGGATTATTGTATACCAAATCCATTGTCCAATATTATGTGGATAATACTTGATTGATTAAATTATTAGACACAAAATTAATAGTACTAAATAATTTGCGGCATCAAATATTTGACATTAGCTCTACGACATGAGTCAGTGACACAACTGACACTAGAAATGGACGTATTGGTTTTAAAACCAGGGTTTCGCTTCGAAGTACGTCGGCGCCCTGGTACGGGCAGACAATACTTAGATAGTAGATAAAAAACACTCTCGTATTTTGTGAATAATAAATATCTTCAAAGTATTTTTTTATTTATACGAATTTGCTCCTTACTGTGGGGTCACGTCAGTTGACCTTTAGTTTTTAAGTGTTTTGTATGGGACGCGTATGTAATGCAAGCGCAGCGCCCTTAGAGCATTAAAACTAGAGATGAAACGTATTTACGCTACCAGGGTTTAAAACCAGGGTTTCGCTTCGAAGTATGGCGCCCTGGTACGAGCAGACAATACTTGCAAGTATGAAAGTATGTGCTACAAGGCGAACGCGCGTTAGCATAGCATAGAAAAACGATTCATATTTCAATGTAGATAAAAAACACACTCGTATTTAGTGAATAATAAATACTTTTATCTTCAAAGTATTTTTTTATTCATACGAATTTGCTCCTTACCTTACTAAGAATACAGGTTGAATTTCTATGCAAGTATTTTAGATAAGACGCTCGCGTCCAATACTTGCAAGTATGAAAGTAAGTGCTTTAAGGCGAACGATAGCATAGAAAAATGATTCATATTTCAATGTAGATAAGAAACACACTCGTACTTTGTGTATAATAAATACTTTTATCTTCAAAGTATTTTTTTATTCATACGAATTTGTTCCTTATTTTACTGGGAATACAGGTTGAATTCCTATGCAAGTATTTTAGGTAAGGCGCTCGCGTCCAGCGTGGAGCGGGTTGCCATACTCGAACCCGACCTTTAGCGGGTGGGACGACAAATACTTTCAAGTATTTTAAAACCTGGTTTTCGACCCTCGTATTTTTACGTACTTGTACTTAGCAGCCCTGTATTGAATTTTGCAAGTATATCTCATCTCTAATTAAAACAGCGCCCTCAGTCGTTCTCTAATACTATACTAAGTAACTCGTTCCTTAGTTCTCTACTTAGTTAGTCGTTCCTTTGTATTTGTTTGTACCGTGACTTATGTAAAAGCAAGAAGTAAATAGTGTACCAATATTAAGTATTTTATTTGAGAATTCCTACGCGTCGTAACATTGAAGAACACATATATGTAAAGAATAGATTGGGTCAAAAGGAAAGACCTCAACACTGGTGACCCCGACATGATTTGAAGAAAGCCCGACGTGATGTGAAGTAAAAGCTCGACGTGATTTGAAGCAAAAGGCCGAAGTGATTTGAACTGACCGACGCGATTAATTAAAAGTGAGGTTTAACCAACACTGGTGACACTCGACTTTCGTTACATAGTGGAATTTTCAAATTTAATTAGTAAAGTGAACTAAGTAAGCAGTGAGCGACTCCCCGAACAAAGTGTAGCGGCATCGGGTAATAAAAATGGAAAATGAAGCAGAACTTGTCCAAAAAATGATTGAAATGAGAAAAGTATTTAAACATCTCTGCGAGGAAATAAACGAAATGAGAAGTGAAAATTTACAAAGAAGCATAAACACTAAAAAAAAATACCATTGGAACAAAAAGCCATCGAGATTACACTTTAAGTCTAAGTCGACGCCACGCAGAACACCTGAAAGTCCTGATTGGCTATGTAGATTATCATCTAAGGTATAAGCAACGGTCATATCGTTGCGAATCGCCGTGTAACTGGAAAAACATACAGGAAGCGAAACAGGGAAACTAAAGAAAATACAATTCGGCGCGGTGGAGAGTTGTATTGAGTCGAACGATAACCATCGCTTAAGTATTACCGATAGGGAAAGTGGCATTACATTCTTAATGGACACAGGTGCAAACGTTTCAGTCATCCCCGTTAATAAAGTGAGTGTAAAAACCGTCGTGAGTGCACATATAAGCTTTTTGCAGCAAATAATACAGAAATAAAGACTTACGGTACTGTAGTGTTATCTTTAAATTTAGGCTTGCGAAGAGCATATAAGTGGACATATAGGAGCTGACTTTTTAAAGACTTTTAAGTTAGCTGTAGATTTACATAATAAGAAGTTAATAGATACTTTTACAAATTTACGCACGTATGGATCCATCATACATAAGGTATGACGAACCATCAATTTCTAGTATACAGTATAATAATCCCTACAAAGATTTGTTACAAAAATATTCCGAAATAACTTCACCTATGTCTTACAAAAACGGCCCGTCGCATTTTATATTTCATCACATTGAAACAACAGGTCCACCTGTTCATGCTAGGGTTAGACCTTTACATCCCGACAGGTACAAGAAAGTCAAGAAAGAGTTCAAGTATATGCATGAATTAGGTATATGTAGGCCTATCTATGAATCCGTGGGCCAGCCCACTACACGTCGTAGATAAAAAAGACGGTGGGATACGGCCTTGTGGAGACTATAGGCAATTAAAAGCGATCACTAAGCCCAATAGGTATCCTGTACCGCGTTTGCAAGACCACATATGGATTATCAGGTAAGAAATACTTCAGTAAAATTGATATAAATAGAGCTTACCACTTAATACCTATTTTTCCAGACGATATACCTAAAACAGCTATAATTTGTCCATTTGGTTTATTTGAATTTACCAAAATAGCTCATACATTCCAAAGATTTATGAGTTGTCATGTATTAAAAGATTTAAGAGTTTAAAAGAGAAAATGGACAGGAACCATTTTTATCTTGTTACATAGATGATATTATTTTAACTTCTGATACAGAAATATTGGGCATGAAACATTTTTTTTTTTTTATATCTTTATTTGGTTTGGGGTTTTTATTCATTTGAATACGTCAACCCCATCGTGCCTTACACAATATAAACACAAAAATAAAATTACATCTAAAACATGAAGCATTTAAATGAACTTTTTAAACGTTTTCAGGAATATGGCGTAACTATAAACTTAAGTAAGTGTGAGTTTGGTCAATCAAAAAGCAATTTTTTGGGTTACAGAGTTACACCAGAAGGAATACAACCCTTAGAAGACAAAGTAAAAGCTATCAGCGAGTAGGTACCCCAAACCGGAAACCGTTGAGCAGTTAAGGCGATTTTTGGATATGGTTAATTTTTATAGATCTCACATAGAAAAAGCAGCTAGTAATCAAGTTTAACTCAATAAATATTTACATAACTCTAAGAAAAAGGACAAAACTAAAATTAAGTGGAGTGCCGAAGCCGATAACGCATTCGAGCAGTGTAAGCAAAGTCTTAAGAGCGCAGTTGAGTTATCGCATCCTATTTCAGGCGCACCGTTATCGCTAATGGCAGACGCGAGTAACACTTGTGTTGGCGGAGTATTACAGCAAAAAGTAGGTAATCAATGGAAACCTTTAAGGTATTATTCAAAAAGGTTATCGGAGGCGCAACAAAAGTATAGCACTTATGATAGGGAACTGTTAGGAATTTATACGGCATTAGTACACTTTAGAAATATGGTTGAAGGACGTCCGTTAACTATTTACACGGACCATAAACCAGTAACGTACGCATTTACTAAATTAGGTTCCGATAAAGAAACTCCGAGAAGAACTAGGCAATTGTTGTACATTAGCGAGTTTACAAGCGACATACAACACATCGAAGGTTCGGAGAATATTATTGCGGACGCACTCTCACGCGTAGAAGTTATACAGTGTCCCACGGTCATAAATTTCACAGAAGTGGCGCGCGCGCAAGAAACTCAACTCACTTCATTTCGAAGCGATAAGAGCAGTAACTTAAATTTTAAAACAATTTTTTTACCAAATAGTAATAGTAGTATATTTTGTGAAAGCACTTCAGATAATTTGAGACCGTACTTACCAAAAGTGTTTCGTAAACCAGCATTTGATTCCATACATGATATTAGTCATCCCGGCAAACGCGCATCGAGAAAAATGATTTCACAAAGATTTTTTTGGCCCGGTATGAACAAAGATTTATTTATTTTATTTATTTATTTATTTATTCACAATCTTACATTATTATTACAGGTTTCCCCAATGCAACAATGTAGATAATTAACATTACAAATTATTGATAGCTTAAGATACACACAGCAATTTTTGTGAACTCAGCCAATGAGCAACAGAATAGGTCAATTATGTTAGCAATCGCGTTGAGTGTTCGCAGGGCTTTCGTAAACGGCACTTGTTGCGCACGAGGTATTAGGAACAGAGGAGGCCTACGTCGTCGGTTCATATATTGGTCTGGCACGCATAATGCCATCGCTTGCAGTACTGCCCAGTTGAATACACGACCCCGGAACAACTTTAACAAATATGTAGCGAGACTAAGACTGCGCCTCACTTCCAGTGTATTGTACCCTACCATGCCGAGAACAAACAGTGTGGGGTACATTAATGGGTAGAACGGATATACGCCATATAATTTGAGATACAGAAATCTGATGTATTTGTTCTGTAACCGCTCTAACATTAATTTATATTTGGTCTCATGAGGCGCCCAAATACACGCATTACACTCCAGATGACTTCTAACGAGTGCTTCATACAGAACTCGCACTGCATTCAAATTTGTGAACCCACTGGACTGTCGTATCATAAACCCTAAGTTTCGATATGCCTTCTTGCAAACCTTGTTTATGTGTTCCCGGAAATTGAGATCGGGAGTGAAGTAAACGCCAAGGTCTTTCATATTCTTCACCCGGAGTATGGGGGCGTCATCTATGTAATACTGATAGGTGACGGGCTGTCGTGCCAATGTGAATGACATTACTGTGCATTTATTTAAATTGAAATATAACCGGTTCCTATAGCCCCATTCAACAATCCTGTCAATATCTGCCTGTAACCTCTCACAGTCCGACTGGCTTCGAATTTCTAGCACCAGCTTTAAGTCGTCAGCGAAAAGGAGGCAAGTTGATTCCGATACGACACTAGGTAAGTCATTAATCAGCAGGTTAAAAGCTAGGGGGCCAAGATTACTCCCCTGACTCACTCCTGACCTAGTGTAGTAAGGACTTGACTTTTGACCGGCCCAATCTACGTATTGACGTCTATCTCTCAAGTAACTGGTGAAAAAGACAGTGTTTTCGGCGTAAAGCCACTGGCGGCCAGTTTCATGAGTAAGACGTCATTGTCGACGGTATCGAATGCCTTCTGAAAGTCAAAGTACGCAACATCCACTTGAGACCCCGAGTCCACAGCAGGAACTAATTGTAACATCAGTTGTAGCAGGTTGCTGGCTGTGTTACGTGCGGGGCGAAATCCATGCTGTGCATCTGATAACTGAGCACTCACTTGTGAGTAAACAGCGTCGTATATTGCGGACTCAAATACTTTAGCCGGTGTGCTTAGAATGGCTACCGGTCGGTAGTCACATGCGTTTGTTCCTCCTAGACCCTTAGGAACCGGCACCACCCTCGTCAATCTCCATCGGCTAGGACACGTTTCTTCTTCAAGACACGTGTTACAGACGTGAAGAAGAGGGGCCGCCAGTACGTCTGCGCAGTCCCTAAATATAAAAGGCGGAATACCGTCAGGACCCGTGGAGTGCTTGGGCTTTAACTTTAGCAACGCTCGCTTCACATCAGCGAGCTTCACATCCTGACGATACACGGAGCAAAAGAAATTTGCGAGTTCGTTAACACATTCCATATCGGACAGGACGTTGTCGTTTTTTATTATTTTCAGTTTGTTGGTACTACCTCTCTTAGATTTGATGAAATGCCAGAATGCCTTTGGATCTTTTGCTAGATTATTTTGGACCCTATCCTTGTATTGGTTATGTGCACGTACTACAGCCTTCTTTATTCTCGCTCGAAATTGCGAGAATTCCTCGTAGTCATAGTTCGATTTAGTTTTTTTATAGCGCACATGTAACTTATGTTTTAATTTAATTTCAGATATTATATCTGCCGAGTACCATTCAGGGTAGTTGTACGTTGTATCTGATTTTTTTGACCTTTTATTAGGAACGAACTCATTCAGGATCGCGTTGACCTTGCCATAAAAATAATCTAGTGCCTCATCCGGCTCTTTGAGAGTATACATTTCACTCCAATCTATCCCTGCCAATGAAGAATACAGAAGATGGAAATTGGCTTTTGTAAAATTCCATTTATTTTGGCCTTCAACCAGAGATAAATGCATATGGTCACTTTTAATTGTTTGAATGCTGGTTTCAACTGACACGACTCTTACCGCGAGGGGTGGATGGTGCTCATCTATAGGCTGTAAGCCCTCTGAAGTGCAGACTGATACCTCGCCACGCACGCCTTCTCCGTTTAATACTAGATCTAGTTGCCTATTATTAATATTAGGGACGCTATTGCTTTGACTGAATTCACAAAAGGACAAAAAATATTCATAATAATTACAGACTTCACTACTGGCAGAATGTACATTGAAATCTCCTAACACAATAATATTGTTATTATATTTTATACATAATTTTTCAATTAGACTAAACATGATCATATACTCGTTATCATCTGCCCGTGGTGGAATATATACAACACAACAAGCAAATACAAACTTAGTTCCTAAAAATACAGAAGAACAGATCATTTCAAATGGATGAGCATTTATATCTACATTGTCTGGTATTGGTATTTGCCGTAGGTTGTACCGAGGCGCGGACACTATACACACACCTCCTTGTTTACGTCCATCTGTTCTGTCACAACGTAATATTTGATATCCAGGTGGTACGAGTTCAGCATCTTGAATTGATGCATTACATCCAGTTTCAGTTATAGTGAATAAATCAGACTCAGATGCCTGAATAAATGATAGAAAACTAGTTGTTTTTGTTCGCAAACCTCTAACATTTTGATAGTGTATTTCTATTGTCCGATTTACTTTCCTTTGGGCCGTTGGAATGTCTTTGCAACCAAAATTATTCGTCGCATTTAGCATATCATGACTATAATTGCATAGTTTTCTCTCCCCCTCTATCTCTACGAAAATTTTGCCGCCATGGCTTAATGCATATATCAGCCGCCCAATTTCCAGAGTCCAAGATGGTTTCTACTAATCTTGACGGAGCACCAATCTTAAAGGAAGCGTAGTTGCCTCGTGGTTTGAGCACTTCTACTGTGCAGACTGCCTCATCGCAGATAGACTTAAGATGTTCGAGCACCTGGTCGGCTCCCGTACCCTGTTTTACATAAAACAGATGTAAGTACTTCCATCGTTCCGACGCTTCTAGCCCTGTTGAACCCGGAGCTGCAGTTCCACGTAATACAGAATTTGTCGAACTTCGTGTTCGTTTCCTTTTCACTTCCGTCCACTCACTGCCCACCTCAGTGTCATAGGGATTGTCATTTATGATATGGACGCTTTTTTGTTGCTGAGTAGAATGTAGATGTAAACAATTGGGTAAAAACATGTTTACAATGTCAAAAAGTTAAAGTTAATAGACATACTATAACAAGTCCTCAATCTTTTCCGGAATCACAAAAATTTTCTCACGTCCTTAAAGACATCGTAGGGCCTTTACCACCTAGTCAGGAAGTATATCGTTACTGCCTCACGATGATAGATCGCCTTACACAATGGCCCGAAGCTATTCCGTTATTAGACATAACAGCTGATACAGTAGCTAAATTTTTTTATGAAAATTGGATATGTAGATATGGATATCCAAGCAATATTACTAGCGATATGGGATGACAATTTGAGTCTGAATTATTTAATAGTTTATTTAAAATGTTAGGTATTAATAAAATTAGAACTACTCCGTACCACCCGTGCAGTAATGATGTTGTAGAAAGATGGCATCGATCGATGAAGAGTGCTATTACTTGTCGTTTATCAGAAAACGCATCGTGGTTAGATGAACTCCCAACTGTTTTGTTAGGACTAAGGGCAGCGTGCAGAAGCGACAGCGGAATTAGTACAGCAGAAGTAACATTCGGCCAGGCATTAAGATTACCAGGAGATTTTTATAGAGAAACAGGTTTAAAGTCAACTAACGTTTAAGCTATGTTGAAAAGTTAAAAAATATAATAAGTTAATAGTTTACGACCTAAATCTCGAATTGATAGAGATTCTCGTAAAATATTTGTACATAAAGATTTGAAAGACTGTGAATATGTTTTCGTAAGAAATGATATGTTAAAAAAGTCGCTTTGCCCAACTTATGATGGACCTTACCGTGTATTAAGTAGGAATAATAAGGTATATGAAATTCAGTATCCTAACCGGAAAGCTTTTATATCAATAAATAGATTAAAGCCTGCTTATACGTTAAAGGAAAGTAATTCAGACGACAGTCGTAATTTAGACTTATGAGTTAGTAATGAGAAAGATGTCTTAGATAAGGATAAACTGTGTGACCAGAAGAAAGTAAACATTCGTACAACGCGAACAGGTCGCGTAATACGACAACCAGTACGATTTTTACTGTAAAGGAGTTGTTATATTACAAGAAAGCGAAGCTACGCTTGCTATAATGTAGAGATATAATAAAAGTAAGAGTTAGTAATAAAAGTTGATTAATTTTAAGGAATCTTGTGCGTATAACACATGCCTTACATTGTATTTATAACATGAGCTATAATTAAGTATATGATTATTGAAATGAGTAGAGAATATAAGTAAAGAATGGTCGTATTAAATGTTATTGTGTTTTGTATTATCAGACATTTTAGTGTTGAATAAAAGATGCCATAGTAAAGTAAAAAAATAGAAAGTGACTAAAAGTTTAGTAAAATAGTGGCCAAGAAAGGATTAAGTATGTATTAGCGATTATGTCGAACCAGGCAGATAAAGCCGGTCAACCTTAGAGCATTAAATTTAATGCTCTAAGCGGTCAACCAATTACAGTTATTAGTTATTACTCAGCCACAGTATGTGCAGTATATGTATATGCATAATTATGTAGATGATTACTTGCGAGAAAATATTAAGTAGGTAGATATAATAATAATATAATATATAATATTCTACCACATCCACACAGCGCCATCTAGCCCCAAATTAAGCAATTATATTTGCTTGTGTTATGGGTACTAAACAACTGATATACTACTTATATACATTTTTTTTTGTAAATACATACATATTATAGATAAATTACACCCAGACACAGAACAAACAATGTAATGTAATGTATGTATGTATGTAATTTGTCGTAAATACTTTTTATACTATTTATAATGTATATTTTGTTATCTTTAATTAGAAATTAAAAGAGTATTGTATTGGGTTAAAATAAAACAAAATTTTTCTATGTATTTACATATTGTATTGTGTACCTACCTAACATTGTATTTGTCAGATAGATTATAAGATATTATTTACTTTTTTTAAAAAATCATTTTTTTTGGAAGGGGAAATATGTGGGGTCACGTCAGTTGACCTTTAGTTTTTAAGTGTTTTGTATGGGACGCGTATGCGCGTGTGTAACGCAAGCGCAGCGCCCTCAGTCGTTCCCTAATACTGTACTAAAGTAAGTCGTTCCTTAGTTCTTTATTTAGTTAGTCGTTCCTTTGTATTTGTTTGTACCGTGACTTATGTAAAAGCAATAAGTAAATAGTGTACCAATATTAAGTATTTTATTTGAGAACTCCTACGCGTCGTAACATTGAAGAACACATATTTATGTAAAGAATAAATTGGGTCAAAAGGAAAGACCTCAACACTTACCAACCAACCACCACTTACCGAGAATACAGGTTGAATTTCTATGCAAGTATTTTAGGTAAGACGCTCGCGTCCAATAC
This sequence comes from Parascotia fuliginaria, assembly GCA_963082885.1. Classification (NCBI taxonomy): domain Eukaryota; kingdom Metazoa; phylum Arthropoda; class Insecta; order Lepidoptera; family Erebidae; genus Parascotia; species Parascotia fuliginaria. The sequence goes on from OY720171.1 coordinate 13,967,878, forward strand.
TTGCAAGTATGAAAGTAAGTGCTTTAAGGCGAACGATAGCATAGCATAGAAAATGATTCATATTTCAATGTAGATAAGAAACACACTCGTACTTTGTTAGTAATAAATACTTTTACCTTCAAAGTATTTTTTTTTGCTAATTTGTTCCTTACCCTATTGGGAATACAGGTTGAATTCCTATGCGAGTAACCACGGTTTATCTGCATAGCATATTACTTGAATAAATCGTTTTGTATATTGTATAGCCAGCAAACATTTCACGGTAGTAGAACTTTTAGCATATGCAGGATGGATTGATTGGAGATGTACATTATATTGACGTAAAGTGTTAGTTTTGTCCGGAAATCAGTGCTTGGAAGGCATAATTACCTCCTCGGTCCTCTTTATTTTCTTTTTTCTCCCACAGTATCTTTACCCAATATAGTCAGTATAATAATTTATGCCACCACTGAACTGAATTTGAAATAGCACAATACACCAGCAAAACTGATTTCAAATGACGGAGTCGATATGGATTTTCAGTTATACATGTTTCAAACAAAGCGTCATAATTCCTATGTTGATTATCTTCTAGTAAATGCCCGCCCAAGCAACATGAACAGTTTACAAAAGTAGTTTACAACATTTTCAGTGATTTAGATGAAACGTGAAATTTATTTCATTAAGTTGTTTAAAAACATCTAACTGGTTCACCATTCACAGCTGATCCACGTGTTTTACGATTATAACTACCCTATTGTTTAATAATGAGATAATTAAAACTTTTTTCAAATGCATCTGTTTCACAAAGTTGAAAGAATACAGAGTAAGTAGTTTGTCTTAGATTTTCTGAACATTCCGTCATGGTGTCAGGGTTGTAGTAGGTACATCTTTAGTTCACCTTCAAGATATACGTACATCTAGATGTACTTATTAACAGTAATATGGTCCCTAATTAATATGGTCTACCATATTGATGATAGCTTAACTTAAATTTGACATATTTATGTCTCGAAAACTATACATTACCTATTTTAAAATGTGGTGCTTAAATTCATATAAACGCATCATTATAAAAATCTAATAGTAGTTTTACAAACTAAATTTAATAAAAATTTCACCGCATTCACTAAATCGCATTTATAACTTTCTGAATATAGATTAAATTAACCTAACTTTTTTGTTTATGCACCAATTTTAATAAAACAAACATTAAATGTTAGGTACACGAAGCTAGCTTGCTTCGATACATAACTGCAAACCGCCATTGAACTGCACCGGCGCGCGGTTGCTACGCGCCTCGTATACATAACACTTTCATTTTCAAAAATTTCTAGTATTTATGGACGGAATAAAAAATTCTTTTTTTATTCTATAGGTGTTTCTATCCGCTATGTATAGTGTATAGTCACTTGCAGATATTCACCGTGTAACACATATTACTAAATAACTTTGTGACATTTTTAAAGATATCCGGGATACCCGGTTTTTTGTCGGGACAAAAGGTAGCCTATAACCTGGCCAGGAGTATGACCTATAAATGTAGCGAGTTTGATAAAAATCCGTTCAGTGGTTTTTGATTCATGCCTGCACATACAGACAGACAGACAGACAAAAAATTTCTAAATTACATTTTTGGCATCAGTATCGAATAAATATTACCCCCCAATAGTATTTTTTTAAATATATTCAATGTACAGATTTTATCTCGCTAGAGATTTATTATAAGTATATAGAAGAAGATGTCTGTTCGATTCGTAGACAGAATATGTGTACCTACAAGTACTCTATCTACGGTTCTTTTATATTATATCTGTTTTTGAGGTTTTTCCTCCGGTCTTATCTTGCAGTCTGTCTATGTTGACTATAAGCAGATGAGATGTAGGTAGAATGATTTTGTAGGGTGATGCTCCCAGTGGAGTCAGCCCTATGTTTGCAGTCAGCAATGCCGTCCTAAGCCATGCTGGAGCCTCAGAGCACCTAATAATTTGGGGCCCTTTTGAAAGTTAAGAAAATGAATTAGGATTAAAAACCATATCTGACGGCAAGGAACCACATTTTCCTATGTTTCTATACGTCTTTGAGTCTGAAAAGAGATATTATAAAACAACTGCTTCCTGACGCCATATTTCCAATATGACGGCGTAAGCGGCAGAGATAAGATAAGGTGGCAAAGAAGAAATTCGGAAAGAGCACATCCAAATCTATATACATTCCAATTTTCAAAACACCCCGAAAACTTTCCAGGTAAAACTTTTAAGTCTCGCTCACATCTATAAATCTTTATTAAAAACGAGTGGCACTTCAAATCACTGTCATTAAATTTAGTGTACCTACTCTAGCACACGCGCACTGTGTTTTTTGGCGTTTTAGGTAAAAATAGACAGTAAACAGTGTATGCAGTGAGAAACAGTACTTAGTTAAGGTCTGTTTATCACTTTATACACTGTTTTAAACACTATTTTCACAGCTGTCGTAAACAAATTACGTTTTAAATTTTAGTGATGAACCAGCTACTAGATCAATGTAAATAACCCTTATTTTAATGACATTCTCTCCTGTAAATTAAGTTCAATCTTACTTTATAGGTAGCGTAGCCTCGTAGCAAATATTAACAGTTTATAAAATAAATAGAAGCATTTGCCACAGTTCACATGTTGCCTTTATCTATTTGTAGCATTATGCAAATTGAGGCAGCCTGTAAAGCACACATTTACTTTATATTTTAAGCTGTAATTAGTTACATAAAGAGTTAAGTGTACTTGTCATTTTGCATGTTTCTTAAAATTGTAACTTTAAAAATAATTATTTAATAGTTACTAGCGGCCCATCCCGGCTTCGCACGGGACATTTTTTAAACGTTTTGGGATAAATAAAGTTTTTTTTTATATTAGCCTACCAATGTGACTCCACTCTGCCTGATGGTAAGCAGTCAGTGGAATCCAGAAGTGGCAGACACCATACTAAAAGTCAAACTACTGAGTTCGGTGGCCTCCACTATGGCGGCTTAGTAAGATGCTTTTTCACGCCCCGCTTAAAAGGCCCAGGATCAAAATTAGATGGGAACACATGCGCTGGCAAAGAGTTCCATGCTTTAATTGAGCGACAAAAGTATGAAGTGCTGAACCGTTTGGTTCGAAACCCTTTAGATTCCACTGTGAAAGGGTGGTCTTAACTTTAGTCCCGCACGTGTCGTTCTGGATAAAAAGGGAGAGGGTGGGATTAACTCAAAGAGCTCTTCAGAACACTCTCCATGGTAAAGGCGATAGAAGACGGCCATTGAGGCGATGTCTCTTCGCAGCTGTAAAGGCTCAAGGGTCTTAGTACCTCCGGGCTTCCGATGATACGGACTGCTCGCCGCTGCAACCTATCGAGTACATCCAGTAAGTACTGTGCGGAGCCATCCCAAAGATGAGAGCAGTACTCCACGCAGGAACGAACCTGTGTCTTGTAAAGAAGACAGAGCTGCTCGGGCGTGAAGTACCGCCTCACCCTGTTCTGGACACCGAGCTTACAGGAGGCGGTTTTAATGACGCACTCGATGTAATTCTTGGAGTTGAGATCTCGGCTGATGTCCATACCCAGGATACTTAGGCTATCCTGTAGTGGTAACGCTGTGTTCTGAAGAGAGAAAATAAGAAGATACTTTTGTATATGAATATAGAAAAGAGTTTTACTTTTTTTTTCATTCAATTTTTAAATTTTTTCTCGTCCTGAGAACCATCCTCGTACTTCAAGGAATATTATAAAAAAAAATTGCAAAATCGGATTAGCTGCTCTCGAGATTTGCACTCAGCAACACATTAAGCGATTCAAGGGTATTACACCCATTTTTGAAAAGCGTCTATTAGATTCTATAGTGCTAGTGTAAACAACTTACAATTTTCAAAATTTTTATTTAGTCGTTATGTGCCATAAAAATGCATTTAAATTTTGCATTTTCAAATTTCGCGCGTAAATTGACAAAACCGCTGGATGCAGTGGACGCCATATTGCCCTTTGGTCATGTCGTGTGCGTCATATCCATTCTGGGATATATATCCTCGGATATATAACCCAGAATGGATATGACGCAGGCAAATTGTAATAATCGGCCGTTTACAATCTGCCTCGGCTTGTTACATAACGCCGGATATGTTACCAGCAAAGTGTTTACCTAATTTGGAATGTTTAAATATTATATTTTTATATTTATGTTTTGCGGATATGAATTAATTTTTAGTCGAATATATCCTAACTTAGAAGGATATACTACATATCCAATCTTTAAGGGATTTACTAAGCCCATACCTACAAAGCAGTATGACGTATTAATATGGCGACTACTTAGAGCATTAAACCAACCGGAGAGGCCACTGACAGGCGTACCCCTCTGCCAAAGGTACAAGCCCACCGGTCATACCCGTTGTATAAAACTAGTTGACGCGCGTTCCGCATCATATGTCACCTATCAGTGCATGCGTAATAGCGTCTCAATAGAAATGCCGAATTGCAGTGTATTTTGGTGTAAAAAGCGTTCAGCGACATCAAGTCTATAAAAGGATAATATTACATTCCACCTGTAAGTATTATTTTGTTCTAATATTATTAAATAAGGCATTAAATTAGCAATTTAACCAAATAAAATGCTAATCAACAAGTGTTGCCAGGCCAGGCTTATCATCAATACTCCAATCTGGGGTAATATTTTAAGTTGAATTAACATTAAAACTAACCTTTCCTTTTTTATATCTCGCCTTGTTGACATATCTAATAAGTTTCATTTTGGATGTACATTATTGTGTCACCGTTCCCATATTTATTTATTTTTAATTAAAACCAATGTTTTTTTTTACCAAGTAATGCACAAAATAATATTAAATGAACAAGTAAAATGAGATTATAAATCCAAATATACAAGATTAGTGCACTTTATTCCGAAAGATAATTGCTCATTTCTTACAAAAATAAGCGTATTTATTTTTAAGAAACTGGTCACACTTTAACATAATTAGAGATGAGACAGTTTAATCACAAATATCGATATTGGTTTTCCAGTATTAAATTATTTTTTTTTGTTTGTTTTAGATTTTCAAAAGAAGCAGCGCCTCGAGTCGCTTGGGTCCAATATTATAGGAACCATATAAGTGGGTTCCTAAGCGTACAAGTATCTGACTAACAGCTTCAAAGACAAAGCCTTCTGTGCTGCCAGCACTGCTACCTCCTCCCTACCCCCCAAGAGGAGAGCTCGGTTTTTAGCAAGTAAACTCGCTGTGCGCTACCTCCTCTTATTGCATTACCTAGGATTAGTTAAACTTGATTTATAAGGTTAATTTAAATTGCACAGTTTTTCAGTATTTTATTATACCTACTTAAATAAAGACTTTCTGAAATATATTCTGCTGTTTTTTTGTTATCTGAACAGATAAAATATCTCTCTAATAAAAATCTACTCATACATTCTCATGTCAGTGTCTTGTTATTATGTAATCAGAACAAAATCCTCCAATTACAAGCTCTGCTTAGTTGGAACGAAATTTAATAGCAACAGACAATTAATTCAAAGTATTATTTGGTTTGAATATACATACATACTTAGGAATAATACACGTAAGATTGACACGTAATAATTAATTACAATCTTTACATCTTTACAATCCACACTAGAACAAATTTCAACAGGTGGTGGTTATTGAACATACATCCTTGTGCGCAGTAGTAAAATAAAAAAAGAGTGGGTACCCATGTACGCACGTAAGAAGTTATACTTCTTTGGCATAACAATCCAAAAATACCAAATAATAATACAACGCATACATACATAAATATTTGAGTTGATATAAACGCCAATATATTTTTATTTATTCACACAGATTATTTGTACTGATACGACACACAAAGATCCGCAACTAACTTCAGTGTGTAAAAGGTTCGCAACTAACTTCAGGGTGTTGCTTTTTTCTGTCGGTGTGCGCGCGCATCGTAAAAATTCACTCTTATCATTTTTCCCAATCGCGCCAAAAAAAGTATAACTTCAAAAAAAACGGCTAAATGCCAGTAGGACTCGCGCGCCGAGGGTTCCGTACTATCAGGGATCGGAAGTATTGAATAAACATTAGTAAACATAGTAGGAGAGCCCGACCGCATAACCAGATTTGTTTGTCGAACAATGTTTAACAAATAAATTTAGCCCGACCGTATGACGGGCTTTTTTGATAATAATTATAAAAAAGTGTGCTAGTTAGAAACACTGTTTTATTCTTCCTGTAATATTGACATAAACATGAATTAACAGAATTACTTCTAGTTAATTCATGTTTATGAACTATTCACTTTACTTTCATCTATTTCAAAGTGTTTAAATAAAAAAAACCTTAAAATTATAATAGATTATTATTACCTAAAACTATTCTATATAATATAAGATAATGCTCATTTTAATAAGCAAACATAATAATCATGAAAATAATTAAATCTTTCGCGTACTTATATGAAATCCTAAACATCGATACTAAATATCGACAGAGTCAAGCTCTAACTGTTTTACGCTAAGGAAGCGTAAACTGATAGATGTCCCTGTGTGTGAATGTGATTGTGTGTGTTTAGTTTAAGCTAGTGTGTAATAATTTTATTGTGTGCGTGTATAACGACGCGATTTAAAAATGCATTAGTAGTTTACATTGTAATTAGTGTGCGTTGCTCGCGTTACCCCGTCCCCCGCCGAAAGTGGCAGACTTTTGCGCAAGGGAAATAGAGCGCGTGTCCACTCCTGTTGGTTTAATGCTTTAAGGGCGACTAGTATTTAATGGTTTAAGAAACAGATTAAAAAAGCTGAAAACTTTGAATTGAATTTTAAAACTTAGTTTGCTATTTTATGAACTAACAGTAAAGGTTACCGACTGTTTTTTGACATTTTGTAATTTTTAACGTTAACCTAAACGATAAAAAATATAAAAATACATTTAAAACTTTGTGTACCATAAATATTTAGTAAGTGATCTTTTTTTTCTAATTTTAGTTTAGAAATTAAGATGTTTGTCTATGGATGCATCATATGATCATTGATCACCACTTCAATTGATTTCCTTCTTCTGTCTTTTGAGCCTGGTTTATGTTGCTTGATTATCCAAATACAGTGTAAAGTATAACTGTTTCAGTGATCATTTATTGCAAGCAGCATGAAGGGGTGCATTTTCAACATCGACGGTGGCTATTTGGAAGGTTTGTGCCGTGGATTCAAGTGTGGTATCCTCAAGCAGTCAGACTACTTGAACTTGGTCCAGTGCGAGACATTAGAAGGTACAAGACTCCTCCAGCTATGGACTAGAATAATATCATCACAAATCTAAATGATAATCGTATTCCTGAAAGTTTATTTGACATTTATGATTGTTTACAGATTTGAAACTTCATCTGCAAGGTACTGATTATGGAACCTTCTTGGCCAATGAGCCTAGCCCGCTTTCCGTCTCTACCATCGACGATAAACTTCGTGAGAAGTTGGTTATTGAATTCCAACACTTGAGGAACCACTCAGTTGAACCATTGTCCACCTTCTTGGACTTCATTACATACAGCTACATGATTGACAATATTATTTTGTTGATCACTGGAACTTTGCATCAGAGACCTATCTCCGAATTGATTCCCAAATGCCATCCATTGGGCTCTTTTGAGCAGATGGAGGCCATCCATGTTGCTGCTACACCAGCTGAGCTTTACAATGCTGTACTCGTGGACACTCCTCTTGCTCCATTCTTCGTGGACTGCATCAGCGAGCAGGACTTGGATGAGATGAACATTGAGATCATTCGTAACACATTGTACAAAGCATACTTGGAAGCCTTCTATGATTTCTGCAAGCAGATAGGAGGTGCTACTGGAGATGTTATGTGTGAAATTTTAGCTGTAAGTACCTTGTTAATAATATAATAAAACCTTTTCTATTTCTTCATCATATGCCAGTATTTGTCCAAGTAATTTATATAGTGCAAATGTCCATTGTATTAGTTAGTAACACTCATGTGTGACATATTGTTATAGTTTGAAGCTGATCGTCGTGCTATCATTATAACAATCAACTCTTTTGGAACTGAGTTGTCAAAGGATGACCGTGCTAAGTTGTACCCACGCTGTGGTAAACTGAACCCTGATGGGCTGGCTGCTTTGGCTAGGGCTGATGACTATGAGCAGGTGAAAGCAGTGGCTGAGTACTATGCAGAGTACCAAGCACTGTTTGAAGGTGCTGGCAGTAATGTTGGGGATAAGACTTTGGAGGACAAATTCTTTGAACATGAGGTACATTTAATTTAATTCTTACTAGCCTTCGGCGGCGCGGTTTCACCTGCGATAAGTTACATCTTTGGTTACTGCTCTGCCCATCATCAGTGTGATGTTACATAGCCCACAACCTACTTCAAGAACTGCAAATGCAATTATTCAAATTGGATTGGTAGTGCCTGAGATTACCACATTCAAACCAAAAAACAAACTTACGCTTTATATATTAATAGATATTTGGTTATAATATTAACTCAAGGCCATATGGAAATAGGGGTGGGCGATAACGCACTCTGAAGCAAAATAGTTTTTGCACAGAAATAAACTTGTATAATTTCTATAATTTTTTAATAAAATTGCTTACATAAACTATTAAATTTCTGATTATCTCTTTAGACTAGAAGATAATATTTCATTATTGAATAGTTTAATCATATGACTAAACCATTTTGTCCTCTTTAACTGTATGTACAACATGACAATATTTTTATAACTCCTGTTTCAGGTGAGCCTCAATGTGCATGCCTTCCTTCAGCAGTTCCACTTTGGAGTCTTCTACTCTTACCTGAAGCTGAAAGAGCAGGAATGCCGAAATATTGTATGGATAAGTGAATGTGTGGCCCAGAAACACCGCACTAAAATCGATAATTACATTCCTATTTTCTAAACATTTACAAATAATTTATTAAACTTGAAGAATTCCTTTTTTGTTCTGTACATACTGATTTGTAATGTTAACCAAAACATATATAATATATTATATACAAATAAGTGTGTAAACTTAAAAAAGTGAAAAATAATAAAAAATAGTTCAGATATATATTTTACAAGATTATTTATTGGTGATTATTGGATAATGGTGTTAAATATTAAATAAATATTTGGAAAGTTATTAAAGTATATGTATAATAAAATAAGCAATGAAATTCAATGAATATCCTCTGATCAGTATTTAGAATTTATTATAAATAATATGTGAACATTCAAATTATTTATTGTGATTACTATCACTCATTGTGTTATATTCAAAAGATATTTAGAAGTAAGATTCAGCCCATTTATAATTTAAAATAAAAATTTTGGTCAAAATTATAAAGCTGTACTGTAGCTTACATTAGGCACAAAACTTTGTAAGCAGTTTAATATACATAACATAGTATTGTTGTGTATTATAAATTTTGTGTTTATTAGTTTGCAGTATGCCTGCCTATTTAAAATTGTTGAATACCTCTTAATGTTATAATAAAGTAATTCTAGTAAACAGCCTATATGTTTTGTACTTTCTGCTTAACATAATAACCCCCAGAGTACCTAGAGTTAGGTGCCTTTTTTATGTTAGCCTACCAATGTGACTCCACTTTGCCTGATGGTAAACAGTCAATGGAATCCCGAAGTGGTGGTCACTATTCTAAAAGCCATTTTATAAAACTGCTGGTATGGTGGCCTGCACTATGGCAGCTTAGTGAGATGCATTTTTAACCCACATCCCGCTTTTATAAGACCCAGGATCAAAAATACATGGGAACACATGCACTGGTAGAGTTCTAGACTTTAATTATGTAACAAAAGTATTAAGTGCTGAACCATTTGGTTCCAGACCCTTTAAATTCCACTGTGAAAAGGTGCATTGTACTATACTATACTATCAGCATTTAAGAAACTAGGAAATTGGAATGAAAGCATGATCAATTTGTCCCAGTTCCTTATAAAAATGGCACCAGCATACAGATGTGCTTTACCGAAGTATTTAGGCCTGTATGTGGCGACCTCAGGACAGTGTTAATATCACGTAAGCTATCGTGCTAAGCGGTCATTCGGCGTTGGACAGATTCCTGGATTCAGGAGATTCTGACATACAAGCTTTGTCTGTAACAGTTATGGCAGAGGCATTTGTTTAAATGGTGGTGCAAGAGGTTTACTATACAGAGATTGTTTAATTTGTAACAAGGAAATAAAATGAAACATAGATATATTTCTACTCTGTAATTAAGTTAATTTGTTCAGCTACAATATCTGTAATTGGGCCTTCATATATCATGCTTTCTTTAGACTTTGGTAGTAACAAACAGGATTGTTGGTGCCAAAATTTATCTTTTAACATATCATCATGTACATCTACTATTACATTTTTACTTAAATCATTATTTATTATGCATTTTCTAATTAACAAAGTACCCCTTTTAAATATTTCTGGCTCATTATTGTAATTGATTCCAAACTCTTGAAATAATATTTCATTTTTGTCAGCAGATACTGTGCCGCATAAACGTTTCTCAGCCTGTAATCATATAAAAAATGTTTGTTATTAATATTACTATGTGGGGCCTATAATTTAAAAACTACTAGCTGCGCTACATGGCTTCGCCCGCTCGTATAACATGTTTTGTATCCCTTAGGAATCTGATCGAGTTTCGGTATAAAAAGTAGCCTATGTCCGTCTCCAGCACCAAATCTATATATAGGTACCTATTTTCATCAAAATTGGCTGAACAGTTAATGCTCTGAAAAACACACAAATACAAACACAAACTTTGGCATTTATAATATTAATAGGATAATATGAGTGACAGACAAAAGTATATTTTTCATTGATAACTGGGTTAATATGTATTTTAAATTCATTAATTTAATACTGTTGTTTGTTATTTAATGGTGAACAAAGTATGTCTTTAACTCATTAACATATTTAGCTTATTAAAATAAAATTAAAAATAAATTGATTCACAAGAAATATGGTTCATTTTAAGATAGCTCAACAAATTTTGTCATCAAAAGAAGCAAAACATTAAGTAGGTAATTAAAATTTTAAATAAAATAAATAATAATTGTGATATGATTTAGTTTACCTGTGATGGTGTAAGTTGTCCATGTAGAACTAGAGTCCAAAATGAGGTATTATATAAATTATTTATGTGCACATCAGCTTGTCTCCACTTCATGTAGTCTATTAAATTCTCATCACTTGGGTACAATACAACACGTCCATCAAAAGTTGGAGGATATTTCAATGAATTTTCAACAAAGAACTTGTTCCAGTAAAACACATAGGATGAAGTGAACTTGCTATTGATTGTCGTCAAGAGCTTGGCACCACGTCGTTTATACAAAGTAGTATTTTTCTTGAATATAAAAGAATACTCATCACTTTGTCCAAAAGCCATCAATAAATCATTAAATTCCCTTAGAACCGAAAATGCAGCATAATTCATCAATCTCAGAGCTCTAATATCATTTGGCTTTGAAAAATTGTGTTCTTCAGAAAATTTGTGAAAGCATTTACCATCTAACCTTATCACTATCCAAGTATTAGGCAAAAGTGTATCATCTGCTTCAAACTTTTTTACATATTCAAAAGAACTTTTTGCCATTTTCAAGTGCGTAAAAAGTACTGTGCGTTTGAGATGTTTTATTATTAAATTTGTAATTACCATTAGGTACTTTACTTTCTAGTATTTTGTAAAAATTCTTCTGTAACCTAAGTAGTCTTTAATATTCATAAATGCACCTGTTGGGCGACTAACTATTTATTTAACATAATTATATCTAACTATTTATGTTTACATATATGATTATTAATATTTTACTATTAGAGATTTTTTGCTGTCATGTCATGCATGTACGTTGACTTGACTGACCAATGTGACCAACTTTAAATTAGAGATCCTGCCCAGCCTAGTCATAAAAGCTGACAAATCCCGCCAAGCTCATGTACACAAAATGCCGAAATAATGCAGATATATTTTAAAAATCTTTTAGCCTTTTTAGTAATCTTCTAGTGAAGACATTTTAAATAATTTTTGCATCTAAAATTATAAAAAAAAATAATACCTACCTACTTACTAATACTTCCTACAATTTTCCTTTAAAATGTTAAAAAAGTATAGTCATCGATGTCTGCCTACTGTATCCAATTATGTTCTTCTTATGCTTAGAAGGTAGTAGTTGCATGTTCTTTTCTTTCTTTTATCGTTTCATGATAAATCAGGAATTGAAACATTCACACCGCACAAAATCTAAATGAAAATTTTGCGTCTCCACAGTTTTTCTAGTCCAACTAATTAGAAAAACAACTGAAAACTTTAATAAAAATACAATTATTATAAATATTTTGTTCAGCACTTTCAGGTTCACAATGGAATGTACTACAAATTCAATTAGGGATGATATGGGACATCCCCGAACTAAGGGTCTTACTCTTATTGTTACTAATGTTGCCATTGTCATTTAAAATTCCTCCCTAATGCTATTTCTTTTGTCGATATTACACTAAACTTCTTTTAAGCTGTGCTGCCAAGACTCCCAGATTAAATTCTTTAAACTGCCAAATAATGTCAGATTTCTAAAACGTCAAACATGTAGGCCAGAGAGTAATGCTAAACCTGCCGAAAAGGCAGGATTCTGTCACAGGTCATTGTGACTGACGTTGACGTTGAGTCGTTGGGGCAGTGTTTCCACTTTAATGATTTCCTTTCCACACGCCACAATTAAAATTTCCCCTTCTCAGAGCTTCTTTCCCCTCAAAATTTTTTCTGCTGTAGTTTTTACTTTTGGCCCTAACGTAGTAACTAAAAAAAAGGTCTTTACCGATTTTCTTCTATAGCCTGCCCACGCCTCTGGTGATATACTATGATAATATTGTTTACACTAAATGCGTCAACAAAATCAAGGTCTTAAACAGAATGGAAATAAGGGTAAGTATACGCCACCCGCACGTGTTGTCACTGTTTCTTTTATAGTCCACGGTAGAGTCCATAAAAAAATAGTTCCCAAATTTACCGCAATATTTTATGCCAGGTTTTACCCATAATTTCCCGCAATTTCCCCTTTTTCTCCCCCTGGGGGTCGAGTGCCGGTGCGGCACACGCCGAGGCTACCGTCAAAGGGAAGAAACCCTACTGTTCGTATTGCAAACGAGTAGGTCATCGCAAAGAGTTGTGTGAGAAATTGAAGCGTAATAGTGATAAATGTGATAACAGTGATAGTAGTAAGTTAAAGTCGCAAAGTGAAATAAAGCGGCTGTGGTGCCGCGAACGTTATTAAATCGAAGTGTAAAAACTGTTCTCCGAGTAGTCAGCAGTCGTTTTATTTTGTAAACATCACGTTACAACACGACAGTACATCCGTTAGCAGTATTAATGAGCGTGACAGCGCAGTCGCAACGCAGAGCGATGTACGCGCACGGCCCGTGCGATCGCGCAGGCGCGGTAGACGCCAGCGCAGCCCGACTTTGAGCGCCGCGGCAGGCCCGGCCTCCGGTGCCGCCGCGCAGCCGCTAGTTAACCCCAAACCGCCTGCGGGTACGCAAGGTAGCCCTACACGTGCCGTGGGTGAGTGTTTTGACTGTCCTGTTGGTAACAATAATGTTCCTAACACTAATGTTTATACTAATGTATCAAATTCTAATGTTAGTATGAGTTATCTTTATGATAGTAATGTTGGTAACATAAACACAGGTGTGTCTAGTTCTTACGATTGTAAATTTAATTACAATAGTTGTGAGTATGTTGATAAAATAAACAATAATGCACCTTTTTGTCGTCCTGTGTTAAATATAAGCATTCTAGGGAATTGTGGGACTGCCTTAGTGGATTCAGCTGCTAAAAGCTGCATTGCCGGTCACACGCTCTACGCTCTCCTACTTAAGTTAGGACACCCGTTATTTCCGTCAACGCAAATTGTTAGGTTAGCGGATGGTGTAAGTAGGGAGATGAATGTATTAACCACAGAGGTGAAGGTGACACTCAAACATAAAACTAGAGTCATAAAATTTTTAATTTTTCCCGAAGCGGATAGTAACGAAAGCTTGTTAGGTATAGATTTTCTTATTATATTCAATCTTGTATTTAACTTTGGTGATAGTCGCTGGCACTTTGCTGATAATAGCGATCAAAAGTTTGAGATGCAATTTGAAAAGGTGTCACCTGCGTCTTTGTGTTCCGCAGTTCAGGTGCTGCACGATGATGAGGCGACATCAATTAATAATAATCAGCGTGAGGTTCTTGCACGCCTTCTTGTAGAAAATAAGGACATCTTCGAGCCAGGGGGAGACGCGACTCCTTTTGCTGAGCATATTATCGATACCGGGGATCACCCCCCCCGTTGCCGTGCCTCCATATAGGTTGACACCAGCCAAGAAAGAGGTCATGAAGGTAGAGTTAGATAAGATGTTGGCAGACGATATTGTTGGAGAGTGTGAGTCCGCATGGGGCTCTCCGGCGCTCCTCATCCCTAAGAAAAATGGTTCAGTAAGATTTTGTGTAGACTACAGAAAGCTCAATTCGGCAACAAAAACTGACGTCTATCCAATGCCGTTGATAGATGAGCTCGTTCAGTCAACTAAAAAGCACTCTTTCATGAGTTCAATCGATATGCGAAGTGGGTTTTGGCAAGTTAGTGTACGGGAGCAAGACAGAGACAAACCTGCGTTTCTGACTCCATTTGGGACGTATCGCTTCAAGCGAATGCCGTTCGGATTGAAAAACGCGCCTTCAACCTTTCAGGGTCTAATAGATAGGCTTCGTACTGGTGCTTCACTCAAGGACGTAACCCTTCTCGCTTATCAAGACGATTTATTAGTTATAACGGAAGGAAGCTTCGAGAAGCATATATCAGATTTACGTACCCAAGAAGGTGTGTCGCCGGACGATGACAAGGTTCGTGCAGTTTTAGATATGAAGGCTCCATCGTCGTTGCGTCATTTAAGAACCTTCCTACAGACGTGTTCTTGGTTTAGGAAGATCATACCAAGCTTTTCAGCTGTTGCTGAGCCTTTAACACGACTGCTTAAAAAGAATCAGCCTTGGTCATGGGACACAGACCAAGATAATGCATTTCAGGAACTTAAAAAGCGCCTATCTATGTCGCCGATTCTTATTCAAGCAGATTATAAGAAGCCGTTCGTGTTAAGGACTGATGCTAGCAACTATGACGTTAGAGCTGTGTTGTTACAAGGCGATGGTAAGGATGAACGACCTATAGAGTACGCTAGCCGTTTGCTTACTCCTGCCAAGAAAAACTACAGTACTACAGAACGTGAGGCTCTCGCTGTCGTTTGGGCGGTGGAACGCTTTAGGGGCTACATCGAAGGACACGAAGTTATAATAGGTAGCGATCATCAGCCGTTAAAGTGGCTTCTTACTCTAAAATCACCGTCTGGTAGACGAGTCCGAAGAGGATTAAAGCTGCAATGCTTTAACATTCAATTTCAGTATACTCCTGGAAAGACGAATGTCATTGCCGATACCCTAAGTCGTCCAACTTGTAGAGACGAAACTAAAGATCAGTGCGGAGTTTGCTCTGTTATTGTAGACTTACCTGCTAGAAGTGCTACATATCTTCGTCACGCGCAGCTCGATGACCCGGAGTTGAAGAAAATCATTAGTGACCTGGAGGATACATCTGATACTGAGTCTATAGGTATTAAGCGTTGGTCTGAAAGAGGGTACTTTATACAACAAGGTGTCTTGTACAGGTATAATCCGGATGTAGATAATGAAGAGCCACAGCTTGTAGTTCCTAGTTCTCTGCGCCTTGACATCTTGAAAGAATGTCATGACTCAAATATAGCCGGTCATCACGGAGTAGACAGAACTTACAACCGAGTCGCTCAAAGTTTCTATTTTCCAGGTATGCGTAGAGTTATTACAGAATATATTAAAACCTGCGCTACTTGTCAGAGGTATAAGTCTTCTAACAAAAAGCCATCAGGTTTGTTACAGACTCCGGTTCTGCATCAAAGAGGAGAAGCGTTGGCCATAGACTTGTTCGGTCCGCTTCCTGCAGGAAATAATGGAGAACAATGGATATTGTTAGTAGAAGACACCGCAACACGCTGGGTTGAGTTGTACGCTTTGAAGGAGGTAACCTCAGAAGCGTGCGCTCGGATTCTGATTGAAGAATTTTTTCTCCGTTACGGACTTCCTCGACGCATTGTGTCTGACAATGGCGTCTAATTCGTGTCCGCTTTCATGCAGCAATGTATGTTTGTTTTAGGTATTAGCCAAGAGTTGTTACCTTTCTATCATCCGGCAGCTAATCCAGCTGAACGTAAGAATAGGGATTTAAAGTTTCAGTTGTCTCGTCTGGTCGATACAGATCACTCTTCTTGGCCACAGCATTTGCCTGCTGTAAGGTTCGCTATGAATTCCGCGGTTTGTCAAACCACTGGTGTATCTCCAGCATACTTAACGTTTGCCAGGGAACTTCGATCACCAATCGACGTACAACACGATATTCAGCCCATTCTAAATAAAGATAATTTTGTTCCGCAAATCACACCCTATTTAAAGGATTTTGTTAGTTCTTTCATTACTGTAAGAGAAAGAGTCAAAGCACAGCAGGATCGACGTAAGGAATGTGCTGATAAGTCAAAAACGCCTGCCGAGGTATTTGAGGTCGGAGACCAGGTACTGCTTAAGTCACATGTTCTGAGCAATGCTGCTAAGAACATAACTGCAAAGTTTGTGCCAAAGAAGGACGATCCATATGCGATAGTAAAAAGAATCAGTCCTACAGCTTATCTCATCGCGAATCTGGACAACCCTGAGAATGTTTTAGGTAAATATCACGTATCAGATCTTACCCGGTTTCATAATCGCGATAGTTCGCCTCCTCATCCCGTAGTACCTAAACGTCAGAGAGGACGTCCTCGAAAACAGGTTTGTCCTGTGTGTACGGTTGTATGTGTGCGAGTTCATGAGCGGGGACGTTCTTTAGAACTCGAGAGGGAGTGTATAGCATGTGGCACATTTTAACATTAAGACTGGCAACACTAGGGTTACCCATAACTCCCGCCCGCACGCGGTAACACCGGGCGGAAGTTCGCCGGGATTACCTTAGAAGGTTATGTGTTCGCTAGTCGAACGGAGAACGCTCAAGGGCGCGTAGCCATTTTTGTAAAAGCCGCGAAATATAGTTTTGTGTTCAAGTCAGTGTTTCGTTTTATTCAGCACCCCACGAACGCTATATAACTCTTTTTTTAAGTAGGAGAAATGATTAGGTCTAGTTAGTCTATTTAGTCTGTGGAGTAAAGTATTAACATAAATATACAGACTAATTATAGAACAAGACCAAGTTCATAGATAGTGAGGACACAAAGTAGATACGTAGTGCAGAAGAATGGTCATGTCATGTGAGTACAATACATAAGAAAAAGAATAAGAAACGAACAAATTTACCCCGAATATATCGATGTGAGCAAGGTGATCGTTTTAAATAAATAAATGTACACGGCAATTTTGTAGTTTTTAATCCAGTCATGCAAAACACGGTAACTTAAAATTTCGAAATGGCAGCCCTGCTCAGAACAAATACTAAAGCGTAGAAGTATTAGTAGGACATTATAGCGTACACACCCAGAGACAAATAGAAGTTTAATAGTGCTACGATACCTTCTGACAGTTTATCGATATCGATAGATGAAATTTGTCTATGGGCTAAGGTAAATTATCAGACATGCTAAAATCAAATGAGGTCTGGTTGCATAAAAGCTCTTGTAAACGAACTACAAGAAACAAAGGGCCGTTTCACACCTCACCGGAATGGCAGAGGCCGGCAGCGGCGCCAAGAGCACTTTCAATGTGAAATAATTTTAAAGTTTATACAAATTATAAAATATATATTCATGTTTCATGCTATATGTTCAAATACAATGTTATTTTTTTTTTTTCTTTATATTATAGCCTACCAAAATGACTCTACCCCGCCTGATGGTAAGCAGTCAGTGGAATCCAGAAATAGCGGCCACTATACTAAAAGCCATCGTCTTAAACTGCTGGTATGGTGGTCTCCACTATGGCAGCTGGGAATGAGGTTAGGGGAAGAGAATGAGGGAGGTGAGGAAATTAGGCCTCCGGCGCTCTTACTCACCGAACGAAACGCAGTAGTACGGATACTACTACTCTTAAGTCGATCTTCTATGAGAGGGAAGTACTTCCCCGGACGATCCGGCCCATTCATGCTGAAATCAGCGTGGATCTACTACCGTAAGTAAATTAGTAATAAATAAATTAAATTGAAAATTTAAATATACATGATCGATCCACACACTGCCTCGCATCACGGAGCGTAGTGCGAGCGTGCGTGTTCTTGTATTGTTTGTAAGTATCTCTCTTTGTATAGAAATCACACGTGGTGCAATACACTGAAAACGCATTCAAGCGCTGTTTCAGATCACACGTTTACATGCAGAGCAACACGTACTCACGCGCGTAGGTTCGGGGCCAGACGGTATGGACACAAAGTTCTGCAGTAACGTGCGTGATTGATGATGCAGACCAGCACTCTCGCATTTGCACGCGTGACTCCGTCGCCGCGTCGCCACGCTCCCGCAGCGTAGTGCGGGGCAGTATGTGGATCGCAAAATTATCAGTATCGGCCCTCTGTTCTTTTCTGACTTCCTTAGTTTAGCATTACAAGAGATACCCCAAGGTAAAAATAAAACACAGCTGTATCATTCATGTCACAAATGTATGATTATATTACCAATAATATTCAAACACATTATTACTGCTCCTTCAAATTACAGTTTTGTTTAACCTTTGGAGCTTCACGAGTGAATTTTAAGAAACGGTCCCAAACGTCGGCCGTTTATGCTGTTGACCTAACGACAGCTGACTGGCGTCAATAATACCTCAATATCTTTGTTAATTTTCAACCGAATGTTATAATAAAAACTTTTTTAAATTGCCAGAAATATACTCTTTATTAATTAGTACAGAATAAATGTATAAACACCTTATTTACACGATCTTTGTTGTAAAAAACTTTGAAAACAAACAAATAATCTCTTCACATACACTTTGAACAAACATAAACACTAAAATACTTTGGAATAAAGCACTAATTCTTGTAAGTTTACATAGCTTATACATTTAGGTACTAAATATATAAAACACATAACATCAACTACTCTTATAACTAAATCAATAACAAAAGTTAATAACTCAGCATTGAATTATGATACGGCTGCCATGATGGCGCGCGAAACACTAAGCAAATGTATAGTCTGTCAAGAAAGTCGTGACAATAAATGAGGGCGCCACTGTTATTTAACTGGTATCATTTGTACTAGGACTAGAATAATTAAGATAATTGTAATGTTATTGTTAAATTTAACATAAGCACATAATTTATCAATCATTTATAGGTAGATATTATAATCATAATTGAGCTTAAAATTAAGTACATCATAACAAATTGTAGTTTATGTGCCTTCGATGTGAGTTCGATCCCCGCCGGCAGAAGCAATGTGAATTTCACTTTGTGGAATTTATAAGTACTAGTCAAACGATATACCATCTGCTGCGGTGAAGGAAAACGTCTTGAGTGAAACCACATGTCCTAAAAGAAATTCTATGGGCATGTCAGATTCACCAACCCGCATTAGGATGTGTGATTATTTATAAGGTGAAACCCGTATAAACTATATGCAACAGTAAATTTCAGCCACTTTGAAATAATAATGATGCATTAATGATATCAACATTTGAAAGAAAATTTTGCTGAAAGTATAAAATAAACAGATTTAATCAAAATAAAACAATTTTTCTGCTCTGATTTTTATTTTTTGTAAGAAATACCAATCGATGTAATAATCTGCTTAAAATGCTCAAGACTGCTATCATAACCCAAGTCTTCTTGACAATGGCAAGCAATTTTCTTAATGAAGGAACTTCCTTTCGTACCGTATGAAAGAATTGTATCTTTTCAGCATTCAGCATTTTTTTGGATCGACCATTGCGATGTTTTCCAGGTGTGGTGAAATTGCCATTGTTGTTGAAACATTCATTTACAATACGAGGGACTTTCTGATTTGCCTGAAATCATCATTTTAACATCGTTCAGAAAAGAATATTTCATACTATATACTATAATTATATACTTATATACAAGTGTAATAAAAGTATCAAAACCATCAAATTGATCTATAAACTGTTGTAGATTATGTAATACTTAACCTCAAAATATCGCATTGTAAACATTATATGTATTTATCTTAAACAACGATTTTGTTTAGCATCTCTAATTACAATATGTGTAGATATAAGTAAAACACTATTACATACCAGTCATTTTATCTGTACGTGCGTACACATCATCTAAATCCCATAAAACTAGACCGGTTTGGTGTATTCAGTAAAACATTGTTTGTATACATGGAAAATGATTTCTCTACCAGCACTTCGAATAGATTCACTCATGGTGACAGTATTTCTGTTAATTCATAGTACAAACATTACTAATTTGTAACTTTAAATATAATTTTGTTGATATTACACAATAAAATTATCAGAGGTTGACATTTAAACTACCACCATAGACATGTAAATACGGGGTTGCCTAATTAAGAAAAATATTAGTTCCGATTTTATTCTTTTCACGACTTTCTTGACAGACTGTACCGTCAGTGTGAAAAATTTACATTCGTTTAATTTTTTTTTTATAATGCTGTGCTTTTTCTTAGGTTGATAATCGTATATTAAGTGAGTAGCATTATAATTTAGTAACTACTTTCACAATTTACACCGAGTTCGGTTGTAGCGACTGTTTTTAACCAGTGATTTGTGACAAATTCTTAGAAATCCCATGCACATGTTACGACGGCAGTTCTGTTGGCTTTCATATCTTTCGCTTACATCCGCACAGATGGTCAGCAATAGTGGTTCTTTTGTTTATAATTATGAGCTAGGGACCCGGCCGTACTACGCAGGTAAGTGTGTAAATCTCGGAGTTAAAAAGATTCAGTTATAAAGTGATATTCTGAGTGGCAACTGTGTTTAGACTTTTTAATAAGTATGGCTCCTATCCTAGACGCTCATTCACTGTAAAAGAAAAGGCAGAAATCATTTCCAAATTGAAAAATGGTGAAAACTATCGTGAATAGTGATCAGTGCAGAGAACAGAAAGTTTCCCATTCAGCAATATCTACGATGTGGAAAAACCGTGACAAAATATTACACCTATGCCTTTTACGACTCGAAATTACGCCGTCCCTTCAATGCCGTTACATTCGAAATCCACTGTAAGTACTTATGTACACTAAAAAAACATGAACAATGTCGACTAAAATTATTATTTCTATATCCTATCTATATCTGTTTCATAATTTACAATAATAAACTTGAAAAAACACGGGGCTTGAATGAAAGGAACTGAATATTTTTTTGCAGTCAGTACTTTTTGTCAATATTTCGCGGCAATTTTTATAGTTATACAAATCACAGCTTCATAATAATAAATTACACAATTGTATATTATAAATAGAAAAGATTGTGAAACATACTACTGTCTTATTGCTAAATAATCTCAATTTATTTCATAATATCGTCCTAAACGAACATTTTTCTATTCAAAGTGGCACCAAACTTAGTGTCATTTTGAACAAAAAATAGTTTGGTGTCAATTTACGATGTAATGCATTTAATTATAGTATAAAGTTTGTAATCTAAATTAATCTAGATGTCTTTCCACGTATTTTAATGTAATATATTATAACATTTACTTACTAGTTTCCGTCGAAATCCATTCTTGAATTATATTCGTCGTCACTACACAACCACGCCATTTCAAATTTACCACAGTTTGATTTGAAATGAAATTTTTGTTTACTTTTTCTATTAACGAGACAGCCAATTACAACTCTGAATTCAAAAGGAATGAAGATAGTTTCAAACGGTATCAAATACTCTCATTGGTTAATATATTTTAACGTCATTCAAAGTTATCAAACACAGTGCTGACGTAGTGGGACTACCGGTATTCCCGCCAACGCTCAATAGTACAAATTTGCTGGGACACATGGTGTTCCCGCCGACGCTGCAAAGGTTAAGAATGTCCTGATTTTTTTGCATAAGCAGAAATATTTTTTGTTATGTTATGAATTCGTACTTTTAGAAATTCTTTTCCGATCAATGTTATCAATAAATTTCTGTAGTCATCTAGATAATAATTTTCTCTTAATTTGTCTCATAGCACTATTTTTCGGAAACCTGCAAAAAAACACAATGTATGAAACAATATGAAAGGGACAAAGATAGTTACCGATTTTGTATAAATTGTATGCAAAATCGTTAACTACAAATTATAGTAATATTTTTGTCATCGATAACATATCCAGCGCAAATTGGTAAAAATGTTAAATACTTCAAAATTACTGAATCGAATGGCAAACAGACGTTATAAATATTATTGCAATATAGTAAAGCACAAATCGCTTAGGTATTTTGCACCTATGTGTAAGTTTTTAGTGTATAGTATTGGTTTGTTATCTACTCACCGATGGAAGTTGACGATTTTGGCTTGATTTTCTTTGCGAGAAGAATGTAATTGGCTTAATTTTACTTCACAATAGCACTTTGTAATTATTAAATAAGTATGTTATTTAATAATTATTTCACAAAACAGGCAGACAACAATAAAAATTACGAGCGGTGGTTTAACCCGACTAAATTGTCTAGGGGCCTTGACAAGTTGGAACATTTGACATTAGTTCGCTTTTTTTTTTTTTTTTTTTTTTCGTGGGAAACGCATTACGCGTACGCACCCGCCTGGGCGAGGCGGGGGCTATGTCGGACTCTCCGGCCACAATGAGACAGCGGCCGGCATACCGACTAAAACCCACGGTGTTCCTCCAGACGGCCAGAGTGTCGGGGACACGGGAGACGCTCGCGCATTCATCCGCGACCCCGACAGGCCACGGCCCGCTCAACGTGAGCGGGCCCCGTCTGATTTGGGGGGCCTAGCCCCCCTTCCTCCATCGAGAGGCGTTCGTGGAACACGTACGCCGCCTTCTCGGGCCTGTGCTGTTCGAGCGGCGATTGCCCAATCGCCGCCCGCAGGCATCCTCCTACGGTGGCTGGAGACATTAGTTCGCTTCGGCATCCAAAGGTAACCAAAGGTAACCAATTTGACGTTTCCACAGTGTACACCGGCCGTCCTAATTATTTGTCTCTTTCTTTTCAATGTATCCGGCTCATTTGAAAAAATAGGATAAGTATATGAGGGCGATTACCACTCCTTCTATGCTTTAGTCCTTGTTCTGAGTAGTAGTGGGTCGTTCTCGAATTTCAGAAGGACGAAACGCAACCGTTTTCCTGACGACGAAAACGGTTGCAAAAAACGGTCGTCGTTGCAACTGGTTTAGAGACGTCATAGAGGACGAAACTTGTCGTTGACTGGAACGAATTGCGACGACTGAAACGATTTATGGAGTAGTTTCTTTCAACTGTTTGTAGTTTTATTCTATTTATTTATTGATTTCACGGAGTAATGACAAAATGAACTTCTCTTCATACTTTTCTAGACTTTAACTATTAACAACATGAATTGAATATGCAATTGCAAACAACAAATCAAAACAAAACCTAATCTTTCTATATGTGCACTTAATTAGAAATTAACAAAAAAAAATTACACTTACAAGATATATATACCTACACGTGCCAATGCAATGTTTAATGCCTAACGACTTTGAACTTTAAACACATCCATTCTCGGTCGATATACGAACGAAGGAACGCGGACGAAATGACACTGACAGACGACGACGACTCTCGATGACGAGGTTGCTACTAGTTTGATAGTTAAATCATTACATTTTCGACTGTATTTGCATAGCCATAAAATAAAAAATCGCGTGCGACGATGGTTTGTGCGACGAAGACTGTTTAGACCTAGGACGTGAAAACGGTTTCATCGTCGTATTGCATAAAACGGTCTTTGCAAACGGTCCGTCGTCGCGCAACGCCCACCCCACCACTAATGATTATTGAACACTGTCATTTGTCAGGTCAGAGAAAGGCGAATTTTTCTTTTCTGAGAAAAATAAATAAATTGTTTCTGTGTTGTAAAATTCGCTGACTGAATACAAATTTTAAAACTTACAATGACTAGCATTACTAAATTGATGAATATTTATCCAAAACGTAAGTAGGTACTTGGTTAAAACAACGATGTTTGATGCATTCAGCAAATTACATTGTACTAAATTATTTTTATACGAACTGCAGTTAATTGGCAAATAATTGTATAATTACAGAGTTATTTATAAATGCTTTATCAATTTGTAAGCATTCTCAAAAATCGACAACAGAATCTGAACATGTAGAAAAGCCTAGTGGCGAAATCAAAAAGTCTGAATCTAAGAGAATGGCGCAGTTTCGCCAAAAACTAAGAGAGACTACGCCTATAGATGACCTCGGGGAACAACCTTTGCATCCTTCTCAAGTAAAAGATGATCCACTACCTCCATGGCCTGACAACACTAATCCACATACTGGTGAAATAGGAGGACCAAGAGGGCCAGAACCTACACGGTATGGGGACTGGGAAAGAAAGGGAAGATGTTCAGATTTTTGAAACAATGATTTAAATAGTAAAGAATAATAGTAGTAGAATAGTAAAGAACTCAAGCTCAGACTAGCTCTTGTTAGTCAGTTCTACTCTCAGTCAAAAATAAAACATAGTATTAATATGAATTTGGAAATAAAATTTCCAGCTGCAGACTTATAGATTAGATAATTTAAGTTGTGTGAAAACAATGAAGGTATCATGTGATATTTTATTGTTTTCAATCTTTTAATGTAAACTAAATTTGTTTGTAGAAGTTGTAATTATTAGAAAATAAAAAATATTGAATTATAATGTTTTATTGACTGTTTGAAGATTTGCCAATTGTTTTTGGCATTTTCTTATTTGTAGAGTCTTCCAGTTCTTTAGCTTTGTAGTAATGTGGAGCTACTTCAAGCAACCACTTGCTTTCTATTTCAGTAATTTGTCTCATAAATTCTTTTGATGTAAATACTAATTCATGGTAGATTACCCAGCGAGGAAGTTCTTCAAAGAGTGCACTGTTGGGGTGTATCATAACAGTCTGAAAGGAAACATATAGTATTGATTATTTGAACATACATTAACACACTGTCCACTAAGGAGGCTACATACATCTGTGCATGATATAAAATGCACCATGTAGTTATTGCAGTGAAAAAAATATCTCAACAGCATTATGAAATGGAGTAATATATATAGAGAGAGAGAGAGTATAAATAACGAAAAGCACATGAACTAGCTGAATATTAGCTTATTATTATTATAAGGGATATTCAAGTAAGAGTGGCTAACCAAAAATTATGATCCTAGAACAGCACTCACAACTATTGACATAATAGGTAAACTTAATATGTCATATGTGACCAATGTGACAGAGTTGTTCATGGTGTTCATATAACAGATTGATATCAAATCCTGCTAAGTATGTAGCATGCTCGACGAGAACACAAAACAAAGTTTTAAATAAAATAAAATTAGAAGCATTCAAATTCAACATAATATATAATTATTTAATGGAAACCACAAAAAACAAAACATTACTACTTAAATATTATATAAACTTAAACATTCCAATTTATTTCATTTACCCACAAGCACAATGAAATATAAATATATTCAAATTCAAATTCAAATTCAAATATTTATTTGCAAGCTAAGTGTACAGTAAAGGTCTTATGTATAATATTAGAACATGACTTATTGACTACATAGGGTTCCATGGCATCATTTTCGCATATCGAACCCTAAAAATTATTGCTTATTTACTTAAAAATTATATGCCACTGCACTCAATACTATACTATTATTTATAACTAGATGTTGCCCGCAGCTCCGTCCGTATGAATGGCGGTTATATCTCTGTTTCGATTTTTCATACAAACTTTCATCCCCTATTTCAATCTCTTTAAGAATTTTTTTGTCTTAAAAAATGTTCTTTGTGTATTGTTCCCCGAGGTCTAATCTATCTCTATACCAAATTTCATCAAAATCGGTTCTGTGGTTTAGGCGTAAAAGCGTAACAGACAGACAAGAGTTACTTTCGCATTTATAATATTAGTATGGATATGCCGTACAATATGTTTCTTTATCAAATAGACTGCTACTGCCCAATTAAACGTTTTACGAGTGTGTATGAATGCATCTGACAACCACTATTTGTCGGTAGTCCGTGCTCACTTATCATTTCACATTTCAAATAATAAATTGGGCATTTGGTGATGGTAAAGTAAGTACTATTGGGAGAGTCAAAGTATATTATAATACAATACTAAAAAAACTATTAGAATATTATAAATATAAAACATACTTGATTATGTTTGACAGTCTTATAATGTCCTCCTTTCGAAAATTTTGCTATATGATAAAAATAACCAGCAGTTATAGCTTTACGGATATTAGCATCTTCACTTAAGCTGGAAACCATATCTATTTCTACTCTCTCCATAAGTCCAGCTAGTTGTTCCCGAACATCGCGCGCTCTCTTCATTGATCTATATTGTACGAAGTTCTCGTAGCACCATTGCACAGAGTAATCTGAGCCTACCCATTGGTTATATACATTCATTAGAGTTAAATGGTCACCATGAGGATGGAAGAAGTTTTTTCGTGCAGTATCTGCATGTATTATTTTATCTTTTGGTCTGTAAAATATTGAGCTATTCACTGATAACATTGCAGCAATTGTAACCACTTCTTCAGCGCATTTGTATCTAAAAGCAAATACAGCATTAAGTTTAATTCTTGTAGCTTGCGGCTCTGCTCCTGTTGCAATTAGCGTGATGTTACATAGCCTATAACCTTCCTCAAGAAATCAGCTATCTCATATACCTAAAGAATTATACAAAGTGAAATCTTTAGTGTTAAGAAGGCTAACATAGCAAAATTAAATGTGGAAAAAGACAATTTTCATTTTTTACACATTTAAGTACTTATTTACCAAAGTAAATTTTTTGAGATATGGGCTTCTTAATAAATAGTTCCGAAATATATTTCATTTTTGATCATTTTATGTAGGATTTAAATAGATCTGCCGAAATAATCAATGTGCACAGTTTTATACTTACTTTTCACTAGCCAATAACATCTTTGCAAGCATTGGATCAGTCGGAAATTCAGCCATTCTTCTTCCAGCTTTAGTTAATTCACCATGATGGTTAAGAGCACCAAGTGCATACAATTGCTCCAAAGCTAAAACTAGTGTTTCATGCGGCGGTGGGTCTAAGAAATCAAAGTGTATTAGGTCATTTATACCCAAAGCTTTTAATGTCAGAACAGCATTGCCTAAGTTTATTCTTTGAATTTCAGGAATGGTATTATCTTCAAGTTCATACTTATAAGCCCAAGCAGTATATAATCTGAAGCATTTGCCTGGAGCCACTCTGCCAGCCCGGCCTGCTCTCTGATTTGCTGATGCTTTTGAAATGGGTACTACCATTAAGCTTTCCATGCCTGTCTTTGAATTAAAGTTGTTCTGTTTGGCAAATCCGGGATCAATAACATAGATTATATTATCAATTGTTAGTGAAGTTTCAGCAATGTTAGTTGCCAAGACCACTTTACGAGCACCTTCTGGTGTTGGTTCAAATATCTTAGCCTGCATATCAGTAGGCAAGTTTGCATACACTGGAAGTATAATAAGTTCCCTTAGCTTTTTTCCTATTCTTTTTGTTCTCTCTTGTAACATTTCCACACAAGTTTCAATTTCTTCTTGTCCTGTAAGGAACACTAAAATATCACCAAGAGGCTGTGTAGCATGTATCTGCAGTACTGACACAACACTAGCATCAACATAATCAGCTTCAGGTGCTTTTGTGTAATAGATATCTACTGGAAATCTTCTGCCAGGTATTCTAAAGATAGGAGCATCATCAAAGAATTTTGAAAATTTTTCTGCATCTAATGTAGCACTAGATATAAGCAACTTCAAGTCGGGTCTAAATCTAGTTATGTCTTTAACAAGACCAAACAAAATATCAGTGTGCAATGTTCTTTCATGAGCCTCATCAATTATCATAACACTATAAGAGGCTAAGTCTGGTTCTGATAAAAACTCTCTGTGTAATGTACCATCTGTCATATATTTAATGACTGTTCTATTTGATGTACAGTCTTCAAATCTAACACTGTAGCCCACTTCATTACCAAGTTTAACATTCATCTCTTGTGCAACACGAGCTGATACTGACATAGCAGCCACTCTCCTGGGCTGTGTACATCCTATCTTTTTGCCATCTTTAGTAAAACCAGCTTCATGTAGATATTGTGGTATTTGTGTTGTTTTTCCAGAACCTGTTTCACCTTCCACAATTAAAATTTGATAGTTTGTTATAGCTTCTATTAATGAATTTCTAAAGGGGTATACTGGTAAAGATTTCTTTGTTTCTTCAATGGTCATTCGCATTTTTCGAAATTCAGATTTTTCTTCTTGTTCTTTTTTCTGTTTGTTCCCTTCCAGTTGAAGAGCCTGAATGAAATCAATCTGTTCATCCAGTAACAGCTCATACTCATCTTGTGTTTTTGCATCTTTAGCACCAAATTTAAAAAAAGCTGATTTAATTTGTTCTTGTTCCCACTTTTGCTGTTCTGAATGCGGTAATTTTTCAGTCTCATCTACTTCAACATATTCACCTGCAACATAAAAAAATTTCTAATAGCTAAACTAGAAAAGTGTGCAATTTACTATCGTAAAAGCAAGATTAATAAGTTCAGTTGTATAACTTGTATACTTATAAATATATAGTTATTATAGGTAGTACCTACCTTTGGCATCTTTGCCTAAATCTTGGGGCATGTGATATCTGTGCACATTTTCTAATTCTCTAGCCTTTTCATGTTCTTTAGCTAGTTTGAGGATTGTCTTTTTGTGTTCCCTTTCCTGACGCTCCCGTTTTGTTAAGCTGCAATTTTCAAGGCAGTATATTTATGTGATAATGGTAAACAGTACGCACATAGTAATCATTGAAAATTGGCTTTTAGAAATTTTTTTTAATGATTTTTAGGCCACCTATTTAGATTTTTCTATTTTATACACCCCTAACAATATTGTCCATTTATCTGAAGACTAGCAACGATACAGGCTTCACCTAGATCGTTTTTTTGGATAAAAAGTAGCTGTCCGTCTTTGAGTGTGAGTGTTTGTTACACACACACAAAGAAAATCACTCAGAAAATCACTCAGCACCTAAACAGCTGAAAAGATTTTGATGTAAATTGGGCTCATTACTGTGCACTCACTAGTGGATACATTGGTAATTCCCGTTTATTAGTGCACCGCATTTGCACAACAAAATTTAGCGACATTTTTAAAGTTAATTATGACTTTAATGAAGTGGGTACACAGGTAAATAGGAATTACCTGTGCACCCACTGGTGGGAGAAGCCGGTATCCACTGGCTATCAAGGGTAGCAAATAAATAATTTTTAAATTTGGTAAGGAATTGTATGTCTTTCGTAAATAGAATCGTTAGCCTAATTATGGAATAATTTTGAATAATTCATAATCATCCTTGCAACTAAAAAAACATTCACTGATAGATACCTATACAAAACTCTGACAACCGAATAGTAAGGTTAAGTTTGATGGTTTTTGTTTTATATTATCAACTAAATTACTTAAAACTTACGTGCTCTCATCAAAGAGGTATTCATCGTCAGCTATATCAGCTTCTAACTCAATAACTTTGTCTTCCTTTCTTTTTTCCAAATACTTCCTACGAGAGTCAATACGCAGTTTAGGTAAATTTTTTTCTCTGTCCTCAGCCTCTAATTTTAAGCGTTTTGTCGCCTCTTCATAAGATCTTTTGCTAGAGGTTTCAGTAACCTTTTTAGTTTTTTCTTCATCTCGTTTTTTCAATCTGTTAGCAAACTCGTCTCGTTCTTTTAAATCTTTCAAACGTGTTTCTTCTGCACTATCGGAATTCGACGACGAATACCGGCGTTTAGTAGATTTATCCATTTTTAAGTTTATGTTAAAAGCTCACATTAATTAATTCAGTAAATGTTTTGGTCTCTTCAGGTCTTTTGTATTTTGGTCAGTATGACATGCAGACATGACACTGAAACTGACAGCTGACACATTGTTGAAGTTGTAAAACTAACGCAGAGTTGCCAGTTGCCAAGCTGACAAGGTGCCAAGGTGAGTAATAAATTAATAATCATGGACGTATTTAATCATGAGTATTTATATTTAATTAAACTGGATCTACCACTTGAACTCAGTAAGGTACAGATCACTGACCTCTATATTACAGGTCAGTGGTACAGAAATAGATAGATGCTAGGGTAGACTTTTCTTTCTTTTTAGGTTTACCATTTCATAAAGTGGGTTTAACGTATTATATTAAAATAATATAATAATATTTTACCACATACATACAGCGCCATCTAGCCCAAATTAAGCAATTATATTTGCTTGTGTTATGATTCTTAAAAACATTTTTTTTTTGTAAATACATACATAATATTATAGATAAATTGCACTAAGAAACAGAACAAACAACCATACTCATCAGTTCATCACACAAAGATTTGTTCTGGGTGGGAATCGAACCCACGACTGCCGGCTTAGCAGTCAAGGTCATTAACCACTATGCCAACAGGCCAGTCAGTCAGTATTCAGTTCAGGCATTGATTTATAAAAAACCCTTGATGTGCAGTCTCGAAAAAAGTAACACTCGAAACTGTCGCCAAATATACCTATGTAGTTATAGTTATCCTAAAGACATATTTTTTTGCAAATTCAACCTTACACGCATGATTTAAAGTTTTTTTCACAATGCAGTGTGTTTACGACCAAAGTTCGCCGGTAGGACAAAGGATGTAATGGAGACGAATATTTTTTTTTACTTTTTGTACACGATATGATTTTTTACGATGTTGAGTTAGTATTTTAAGTGTTTGTTATAGTGTGTTATATTATAAACATAATATATAATTATATTGACGTAATATTTTTGCAATTTCTCAGCGAACACTTTGACATTTTATACGTGTGTATATTGACGCGAGTCTAGCGAGACTCTTTGAAAAGAGCGCACAATTTCAAATTATGCGCTTACTTTATGCGGACAGTTTAATTATCAATGTATTCAGGCAAAAAATGGACTTAATATTGTCACGCTACCCAAATTATCTGTCACATTTGTATCCCTTTTTCTTAACAATTAAACAAGTGTAGAGCTCAGTAACAGTACTAAGTCTTTAGCTAAGTTTAAATGTTTTACCTTTAAGTTTTTTTTTCCTTTTATTATCATTTTACATAACCAACTTTAACTAAATAATTGTACTAATGACATTGCTCACAGGTTTGTCTACAATGCTAATATTCATAATTCTGCTAATAACAGTCTTGAAGAAATTAATTATAATAATAATAATAATAATAATCTTTATTGTACACACCAAATAATAATACAAGTAAAAAAAGAAAGAAGACAGCATACAAATAGGTAGGTAAGTACAATGGGCGGTCTTATCGCTTAGAGCGATCTCTTCCAGACAACCTTTGGATGGATTTTTGGATGGATTTTTATGATGTAGATAACAGCAGTTGTTGGTGTATTATAATACAATATTATTACTAGGTAACTACACAATTTCCCAAACCCCATGCCATAACAGTTTTCTAGTTCTTTTATCTTTAAATAAAAGCATTTACCAATATAACACATAGAAAAATATTACACATAGAACCAGATTAATGCACTCACTTGATAATAAGGTTTACCTACTTTTAGAAAATAATATTTTAGTTTAGCTTTTATGTTTTTTGTATTTAATTCTTTTTTTGAGTGGAGGGTAGCTCATTAATTAATCGGGGAACTAAGTATTGCGCGGTCCTTTCGCCGTATACATTCCTTGCTGGCAAGATACACAATCGCCCTCGTGCGACCGACCGTGTGTATACAGGGTGTTCAATTTTTTTTATGAAATTTGGAATTAAAATATTGTTCTTTAAGAATATTATATTTAAAACGAATTTGGACTGGCAAAACTTTACAGTGCTTAAATAGTCCAATCTCGTTGTCCTTAAACTGTATTTTAACCATCGGAGATACTATTTGTTTCAGTATTTTAAGCTGCAACTTATAAATACTATTTAGGTACGTATTGTAAGTACGACCGTAACTACTGACACCATACTGAATGTATGCTTCAGCGAGCGAATTATACAATGCTAATTTAATTCTACTAAGGAAAGTAAAGTATAAGTACTTTATGATTTTCACCACTTTGTTGCAAATTTCTTTGTCATTGCAACATTAAGAACGAGATATTCTCCCCTAGTTGTGGTCTCGCTCATAACGCTTTCTCTATTTATTTGTTTTTGAACAAATAGTCTTACTGTTGAAGATTATCTTTAAAGCGCTCAGTTAAGCTACCGTCACCAGTAGCATGATGTTACATAGCCTATAACCTAGGCTATCATACGCAAAAAGAATTAGTCAAATACAACTAGTAGCTTCAGTGATTAGCGCGTTCAAACAAACAAACAAACTCTTCCGCTTCATGAAATAGTTGAGTATAATTATTAACCACACGGTGACTTACGGGCATCGGCGTCGGGAAGTCCTAGACAAGATTTCTGCGACGCTCTCTAGCTGCAATTCAAGCCTGTACAAATTTAGGTGTAACATTGATATAACAGCAGAATATTTGTAAAATATTTTATTTAGAAGCTTGTTTCGTGATAATGCTTAGACATTTTATTTTTTTAATGTTATAGTGGTACACCCAGTAGTTCCACCAGTGGTGCTACGGTTACTTTTTCATTACCGAGGACCGAGGTGGTTGGATGATTTTCTCCAATTTATGTTTTCGACATTGTTTTTGTAAAATCAACAGTTATGGCGCACGAGCGCCGTGAAGTAGGTATAGTTCAAAACTCGTTTTTGTACATATATGTTTATTAGTCTTTAGTACATCAGTACTGAAGACGACACATCACATACTAAAATTTCTTCGGCATCATCCACCATGAATAGAAGCAGTAGCACGACAACATCTGTTTTAAATCTTTCACAAGGTATATACAAATGTACTCTGTGCAGAAGGTTTAGTAGCGGTATGGAAACGAACAAAATGCAGAGCAATGGGGATGAAAAACAAGAATGAGCTGATTCTTGTCACCACACTCTAACTCTCTGCTCCGTAAACATGAAGAATAGACCCACTGTCGAAATCACGATAAAAAAGTGCCGCTTATTCTAGGTAACTGCGAAGCGACAGCGATATCGAGAACTAATAAATTCCGCATAACGGTCATGCAATCCGCCCACCGAAATTTGCATTGAAATTAATTTTACAAAAACAATTTCAATAAGTACATAAATAGGAAATTTTCTCTAGATTTATTTTGTAATACCTGTTTTTATCGTGAAATGAGTCGGAAAAGAGATGTTGCCAAAAACTACTTTTAGGTGCTATTTTTTCAATATGGCGGCGGCGACGCGAGCGGGGAAAAAAACCAAGGTGGCAAAGCTTAAAATAGGCAAGAGTACATCCTAATCTATAAAATTAATAGAGATGTGTCGACTAGTCGGTAAAGCCGACAATCCGGGCAAATATTGTAGTCGGCGACTTTTCGGCAAAGAGCGCTGACTCCGGCTTCTTACTTTGTTTATGTATTTTTTAATAATACTTTGATAAGCTCAAATCATAGATAGCGCTGATTAACATATTCAATTAACTTCTATACAAAACACCAAAAATGTATGGAAGCCTGACTCGCGATATCAACTTTCTCCCACCAACTCATTATATATATAAGTCCTGACTACCAACTCTTGGGCAGTACCCCGCCAGTCACGATCACCTACTCTGGTCGGAGGATCCTCCCTTTGGTTAGAGGTATATGGTGTAATACCTCCACATTGTTGACGCTGACTGCAAGCAACCTTCACGGAGCAGATCATTAGCAGCATCACCATAGGAATCGTCAATTCCTACTTTGCCTCACTCCTCTAGCAGCAGCAGATGAGTAGGTACCAGTAATCAAGTCACAGCCAGCCAGCACCTTCAACCATCATCAGGGATACTCCACATGCTTGCGGACGCACAGCACACTGCACTCCAGCGGTTCACATAAACAGAGTCAGCGGTCCCCTCACCGTCTACGGCAGTCAGCTATTATGCAGCTCACCCCGACTAACTGGGGAAGTCCTCACCACTCTTCGTCCGACTCACTGGAGCTACGCGGCACCAGCTGACTTAGACAGCTGACTCATCAACAGGACACGTCATGATCGACCTCCAGTCTCGAGGGGAAGAACTGTCATCTATCTAGCCAATAGTGACCCACATAAAAAAATCAAGACAAGCGAATCCTTTGGTTGGAGGTATATGGTGTGGTACCTCCACATTCTCATGGCCCTACCCTACGTCAGCGAACTGGCTGGTTTTGTAATTTTTAACGTTCATTAGTGTTACTTCAATTAACCCAAATGAATAAATATATTTACTTTGATTTTAACAGAGTTTACCCTACACCAAACATATTAACTAAGAAACAGTATAAGCTAAAATAAATTTGTACTTAGGTACCCGGTCGAAATTCGAAAAATATTTATTATTTTTTTAATTTTATGCATATTTTAAAAACACTCTGTATCCTATTACCATAAAAATGACTCCAAGTCTCCGGTCGCCCCGCCTAGCGCCTGTCGGAGAAGAGGAGCCACTTTATGGTGAACTTCTTCTTCAAAAAGCACAAAAGCCGCAAATGGACCTGAATTAGTCCTGATGATCCCACAAAAAAATGCGATTGACTACATAATGTCAACCAGGCGGCAAATATTTAATGATGTCTCAGTGATGAACGCGCTGGAAACCGGAAGCGACCATCAGATGGCAAGAGTCACATTAAATGTCAACCATAAGCTGAACCGGTCTCGACTGATGAAGTTTGCTCGCTCCGAGAAAGCTCCGAGAGCTTCCAACTCGAACTTCTGAACTGTTTCGAAAACGTCGGCGTTTGCGTAGACGTGGACGAATACAGCAACAGAGGCCCTAGACCAGCGGCATAGATATCTATTCTATTCTGAGGCCTTAGACAAGTGTCAAAGATTTCTATTCTATTCATAAAATAGATTAAAAAATGTATTGGATTGACATAAGCTAACGCCAACGCTTATGTCAATCTCATACATTTTTGTATCTATTCTATGAATAGAATAGAAATCTTTGACACTTGTCTAGGGCCTCAGAATAGATAAAAAAATGTATGGGATTGACATAAGCTTACGACAATGTTAGCGTGAGCATATGTCAATCCCATACATTTTTGAAGTTATACTTCTTTTGGCGCGATTGGGAAAAATGATGAGAGTGAATTTTTACGATGCGCGCGCACACCGACAGAAAAAAGCAACACCCTGAAGTTAGTTGCGAACCTTTTACACCCTGAAGTTAGTTGAGAACCTTTATTTATTTATTTATTTAAACTTTCTGCAATAAAAAGCTTGCACAAGGCGGACTTAATGCCTAAGGCATTTTCTGCCAGTCAACCTTAGGGTCATGCAGAGATAAATAGGGCAGGTGTCAAAATTGGAAAAAAAGAAAATTAAACAACACAAAAAAGGATATAAATTTGATATAAGTACTTACATACATTATATTAAAATATAAATAAGTTAATAAATAAACTTACATATTATATGCATACATACATATTTATACATATATCAAATATATACAATTATATATAATATATATATATATATATATATATATATTTATAACTATACAATATGATTACAAATGCATCAATAGAAAATAAATCTGTTCACTACTGTTGACTACTGTCTCCCGCCAATGATTTGCTATAGAACTGTCGCACCTTAGCCTTAAAAATGTTACGGTTATTACACATCCTGATTTCGAGAGGGAGCGCGTTCCACAGAAGAACTGATTGAATATTGAACGAAGAATGGACTAAGCCAGAGTGATGTGTAGGACAAGCAAGAAGACGATTATTCGCGGAACGTAGGTTCCTGTCATGGACTGAGCAAAGATATTGAAAGTTAGAAGTTAGATATGAAGGAGCGTTATGAGAGTGTAGTAGAGAAAATACTGTCGTCAGCAACCGCAAACTGCGACGTTGACGAATCGGTAACCAGTTCAACTAAAAAATATATTGGCGTTTATATCAATTCAATTATATTTATGACGGTGATAGATATTTTTTAACCGACTTCAAAAAGGAGGAGGTTATCAATTCGGGTCGTGTTTTTTTTTGTATGTTTGTAACCTCATATCTCGGTCATTTATGATCCGATTTGAAAATTTTTTTTTATTTGAAAGGGTATATTCTGAAATTGGTCTCATTTTTTTTTTATAAGAATTGGTTCAGTAGTTGTATGTTTGTTACAACAGAACTCGGTCATTTATGAACCAATTTGAAAAATTCTTCTTTTATTTGAAAAGGTAGACTGAAATTCTTCTTTTATTTGAAAAGGTAGAAAAAAAATGAAAACCGACTTCAAACAATACCTACATGTTCAACCCTTAACTAAAAAGTAGAAAATAATATTTTAATTACTTCATAGCAAAGAACATTAAAGGGGAATCAACGCAATCCTTATACCTATAATACTTTACTATTTATAGTTTTTAATCAGTTATTTTGGAGTCGGTGCCAGCCAAGAAGGATCTTTAATTCTGGCTTTGCAACAAACTTTTGAAATGCACGGGGTGGTAATGGCACGCTTGGGGGATATGCCTGAGTGTACTATCCGAACGCGGTCATACGCGTGAAGGCAGACGTCATTGATAGTTGTGTTCAGATATAAATAAAAAAATTGACGCGCACTTATCAGATTCCGTTCGATTTCTTGTATTAAATTTATATTTTTCATTCATATATTAATAGATTATTCAAGTATATTTTTGCTAGTAGGTAGGTTATTTTTATGAAGGTCATTATGATCCTTCTTGGCTGGCACCGACTCCAAAATAACTGATTAAAAACTATAAATAGTAAAGTATTATAGGTATAAGGATTGCGTTGATTCCCCTTTATTGTTCTTTGCTATGAAGTAATTAAAATATTATTTTCTACTTTTTAGTTAAGGGTTGAACATGTAGGTATTGTTTGAAGTCGGTTTTCATTTTTTTTCTAAAAATTATTTTATTTTTAAACTTTTAGTGGGAATTAATTGTTTATAAATATATTCAATATGGGTAGACCTACTAAACGTGCTGCGCAAATGAGACAGCGCCGTGCCGTTTCAAAGAAAGTAGAGACGAGAGGTAAGATTGTAAATAGAGATATAAAGTTCTTGTCAACACTTTTGTTGATCGCTAAACCCTGAATCCCAGAAACCACAAATCAAAACAAAAGAGTGATTATCTACTAACAATGGAGAATCATCAAAAATCATAATTTAACTGACCAAGCAATCGCGTAACTGATATACAAAAAGTAAACAGTGTGTAAAGGCAGGTTTAAGGCCACCCGTTGCTGTTGTAATTTCTCACGACCATAATACCTCTAACTTGGCTTTAACGACTACCAAATTACCCCTGCATAGTCCCCTGCTTCTATAGAATGAAGACGCCGAAAATGAAATGACACAAATGGTCACCCATCCAGGGCCACTTCGTTTCTAACAAAAAAATTATTTTGAAAATCACTTCGCACTTGTAGCATGGACATGTCAATGTCAGAAAATTCGTCGCAAAAGACATCGACGTGTTGCTTTACACGTCTTCACTCCTTGCATACGTTTTGTTACAAAATATAAAATTGAAGCCAAACCACTTATAAAAAAAACATGGGGCCCGATTTCAGATATATACAACTATACTATCTACTTAGGCAGGTAGTAGAATCTACTTGATCAGATTGAGTTTAAATCCAGTCTCGATAGCTCTACACTACGTACAGTCCTAATTATACCTATTTTAAACAAAATAATTTAGTTGAAGCCAATAAACAAATTAAAAAACCAATTACCTACATAAGAATGGGCACTCATTACTGGCATTTGTTTGTTGCACTTTGTACAAATTGAAAATTGCGGAGTGTATCCACTTAATTGAGTTTTGAAACTAACCCAACTGGCTGTAATCATTTGTAGTAATTTTAGTTTGAAACTGATATAAACGATACAATTAGAGTAGCTGTAATCGGCCTAATTTTTGCTATATTACTTAAAAAAAATAAATTCTTTCAAATAAAAGAAGAATTTTCCAAATTGGTTTATAAATGACCGAGTTCTGTTGTAACAAACATACAACTACTGAACCAATTCTTATAAAAAAAAAAAATGGGACCAATTTCAGAATATACCCTTTCAAATAAAAAAAAAAATTTCAAATCGGATCATAAATGACCGAGATATGAGGTAACAAACATACAAAAAAAAAACATACGAGCCGAATTGATAACCTCCTCCTTTTTAAAGTCGGTTAATAAAATGGCAACTCAAGTTTAGCAAAAAACAAAATGTTAAAATTTTTCTTTAAACACAAATGAATTTCCTAAAAATAATAAAAAATAGTAAAAATATACAATCATCTCAGTCTACAAATTTCTATTTTGCATGATAAGCCGCAAAACAATGTTGTCTCCTAGACAAACAAAGATAAAGCCTTACATTTGACACATATTATCTTGGTCCGACTTTTGTAGCCCTCCATCCTGCATGCTCTTAGGCTATCTATTTCATCAAATGATGGAAGATGGTCATCCATTATATATTTTGGCTACTGAAGGTGGATTTGGACTAAGAAACTTAGGCGAACAGTGCTGCAGGTTCTCTTCCACATCAGTATTTGATCTTCTCTTACGATCTGGTGGGCATGTATCAAGTCATCTGCTGTCTGCATTTTAAATTCCAACAAACCCATAATTTTACTATTGGAATCTCCCGCTACGCTGGATTCTATCATATACGAAGGCAAAGAAGTAGAAAATGACTTTTAGGGTCCATTCTCTCGTCTTTATAAAAGTCTGGTAGTAAGTATTCAATGGAAAGAAACACAGGCTGCAACTTCCAGAGTGAATTCTGGTTACTTGTAGGAGCTTCATTACTTGAAACTACATTAAAAGCTGTACGCAGAACTTTAAAGCGATCTCTAAATATATATTGTCAGCAACCAAAGCCAGTCTCGTATCAGCTCGCCAGTACATGTACATGCGTGGGTATGAAATACACCCCATGGTGAGATGTATTCCAACAAACCTCTTAAGTTCCGGCGCTTTGGTGTTTAGGACTTTGCCAGTTTTACGCATGTGACATGTATTAGTGTAAGTGTAAGGATTTGTCGAAATAGTCTTTAAAATAACTCAATGTAGTCCTTACCATTGCTGATGTTCGCTCAGGGTAGTGGAATTTCTTCTAAGTAAATGGTATCTACATCCAAATCCTTCGACGAGTGTCTCGGCTTCTTACATACATCTGTCGAGCTACTGGTGCAGGCGCAGATGGTGGTTCTGGACTCGGCGGTAAGGTCTGATCGCGGTCAGATTAATTAACATTTATCAAATTCAAAACTATATAGAAGGTACCTACACACAGTGACAGATGAACTACGGTAGCGACCGTGGGGGGTGGAAGCCAATGATGATCGAGCAGCAGGTGGGAACCAGTGATGAGTGATAAGAGAAGTTAGCGCGCGGGGAGGCAGGATGCGACAGCCACTTAGTGATGAAGTTAGCGAACGGAGACAGTGAGCGCCACATTGATAAAGTTAGCAAGCAGGGGGAACAGAAGCCCAAGTGAGCGAGCAGAGGATGAGAACCAGTGTTAGCTAAAGTAGATAGCGAGCGGGGAGGTGAGAACCAGTGTTAGCTGTTATATTATGTGTCGCAGGTTTTGCATAAAATTAGGTTTTTGATGAAAAACCGGTAGATGACACATTTTTAACTAAATTCATTATAAACCTGTAACAATCTCATTTTTGATCAAAAACCTGAACTAGTTTGGGTAGATAAATTTCTTGTCAAAATCGCAGGTACGCTTTGTTTTATGACAAATAAATCAATTTAAATGAAATAAATAAAACAATCCATCATTATTTGCAACTTAGTAGAAAGAAAAGAATTATTTATTTATCAAAATTTTACATGCATGATCCAATCAATATTCTCCTCCTTCAATCCAATTATGAAATGAAATGTTTCAATTTCACGTACCTATATTAATCTGATTTTGATAAGCCGGGCAAATGAAATTTCGTAACTATTAAAATACGACTGAGTCAAAATTAAAAATGTAATAAATAAATCTTCTTCTTCTCCTTTTTTTGGCAACAGAGCCGACGATTGTGTCAGCTATTTCTGCCAGCGTCATGTTTAGAATAATATTCTTGTTGATGATATTAATGGTATATTACAATGATAAAAAATAGAAAAAATGTGGATGAAATTAAATGACAACCATCTTCCGTGAAAACAAAAGATACTCCACCAATAAATAAATCTGCTAATAAGCTTTATTTATTGACAGTTTGTTGATTTGTGACATCTAGAGTTGCTTATTAATTTTTTTTTGCATGCACATCGATTTGTCATTTCTTAAAAACTTGGCATCCAAATGAGGGAAATAAAGATATCTTTGAAGCAAATTCACGCAAACTCAGTTCATTTATCGATACAGGTTCGTTAGAGGCAGTAGTTGATATTTGATATTTGAAAAGCGGGGAAAGTCTCAAGTCCCTGTCAACGGAAATATAGGTATATCAGATTGATCATAAACCCAAACTAGTTCAGGTTTTTGTAAAAAAAATCTGGATTGTTACAGGTTTATGATGAAATTGAGTTTAAAATGTGTCATCTGCCGATTTTTCATCAAAAATCTAATCCTTTTTGATCAAAATCCTAATTTTATGAAAAATCTGCGACATAATTATGTATACTTAGTACAATCGATAACAAGCAATATTATTATTAAAAAAAACAAAAAGTCTGCCTAAAACAAACAACAGAAACAACAAAGTGAAAAGAAAGAAACCCATTTTCTTTTCTCGTGCTGATGCTACATTGAAATTTTATGTATGACACTTTCACAATCAATACGAATCCAATGACACCTCATACGTTAAAATCCATCAAGCTATTTAGGTTGTAGAGCGTGCTAAAGAAATAGATATATATATACATTATTACATACATAAGCTCGAAAAACATTACCCTTATTGACTTCGGCAGTCGGGCAAAGTATAGTACAATATA
Source organism: Parascotia fuliginaria (assembly GCA_963082885.1). Taxonomy (NCBI): domain Eukaryota; kingdom Metazoa; phylum Arthropoda; class Insecta; order Lepidoptera; family Erebidae; genus Parascotia; species Parascotia fuliginaria. The sequence goes on from OY720171.1 coordinate 14,009,120, forward strand.
CTATTACTAGTAAGTATAGGTGATAACTCTACTTGCGAATGTTAGGCTCTTTATGAAAGTAGCTTGAGGCCCCGAATTACCTACTCTAGTCCCTAGCCTAGTTTAGACATGTTTCCCATTGAAAGAGATGGAGTAACAATATTCCATGGGAATTGGTAACTAGGTACTGTCAGACTAGTTATTTTTATAAATCTATACATATAATAAAAATGTAACCGATCGCTGTCTGTACATGGAAGATACATGAGAAAATAAATTATTGGGGCCTTTATCAACGCAAATAGAACCCAAAACAATGATTGTTAAAATTTTTGTCTGTTTGTCTGTTTGTCTGTTTGTCTGTGCGTTTGTTCACGCTAATCTCAGAACCGATTTAGATATGGTCACTAATGCCTTGTGGTAAGCTTCACTTAACATTTAGTGTTTGTTTCATGTCAATCGGTTCATAAATAAAAAAGTTATGCCAATTTAAAGAATCACGTCGAACATTTGTTAATTTACTACGAAATCTGATAGAACAGAAACTTTAACAGGTTACGGAATAGCTGATAGCGTTTTTATTTTTCGGATTCCTCTCATTCTAATCAATCTTCCGTTTAGTTTTAAATGAGTCCAGTTTCCAGTGAGCCTATGTTTCGCGATGACAATTAATAAAGCCCAAGGTCAGACACAACTAAAAGTTTTGGGCGTGGATCTAAGTATTAGCTGTTTTTCGCACGGTCAGCCTTATGTGGCTCTATCACGTGTTAGCATTCCTAGCAGCCTGTATGCTTTGATCCCCGATGGCTATACGTCTAATCCATACAACTGTACACCCATAGTAATTATATAAGGCTTTGTCCTGACTGACTGACTGACTAACAGACAACGCTCGGCCTAAACTGCTGGTCGTAATGACTTGAAATTTGGAGGGTGTGTTTGTCTAAGGTTGTACTAAAAAAGAGTTTTTTAAAATTTAATTCCTGAGTGTGTGAAAAGGGATGAAATCGATTGTATGAATGTTCTTCATTTTTTAACTTACAGTTTTGAAATTTTGTTTTGGAATACTTCTATTTAAATAATAAAATAATTTTTAACAAAAAGAAAACCGACTTCAACCAGGAAGGAAACTAAAAAATTAAAAAATTAATTTACATAGCACGTAGTAATTCGTATTTTGATTCAATTAATATAAAATATTTAAATAAGTATTTTATAATTTTGAAGTTGGTGCCAAGTAAATACTCAATAACTAAATACTATACCCTGCGAACACACATAAAAAACAAAAAAAATATACGGTCGAATTGAGAAACCTCCTCCTTTTTTTGAAGTCGGTTAAAAAATATGATTATAATTTTATTTTGACAGGGGTGGATTTAGAGGGGTGAAATTAGGGATGAAATATTCTATACAAAGATTTTTAGCTTTTGAAGCTAGCGACTTGAAATTTACAGGGAGGGGGAGGAAGGGAAAGGAGGGAGGAAAAGGAGGAATTGAGGAGAAGGAGGAAGGGAGGGGAAAGTGTGAGGGAAATGATGGGGAAGTGAGAGAAAAGTGGTGGGGAAGTGAGGGGGAAGTAAAGAGGAAGCTTGGGGGAAATGCGGGAGAAGTGAAGGGAAAGTTAGGGAGAAGTCAGAGGGAAGTAAGGGGAAAGCCAGGGAGAAGTGAGGGAGAAGTGAGGGGAAAGTGAGGGGAATGTTAAAGGAAAGTAAAAGGAAAGTGAGGGGAAGCGAGGAGAAAGTAACGGAGAAGTAACGGAGAAGTGAGGGGGAAGTGAGGGGAAATTAAGGGGGAAGTGAGGAGGAGTGAGGGGCAGTGAGGGGGAAGTGAGAGGGAAGTGAGGGGGGAGTGAGGGAGAGTGAGGGGAAGTGAGGGGTGAATGAGGAGAAAATGAGAGGAAAGTGAGGGAGACGGTAGAGGAAAGGAGGGGGAAGGAATGCGGAAAGAAAGGAGTTCTCGAATGGTGGAAAAGGGGAGGGGAAGGGATAGGAAGCGATAGGAAGGGAGAGGAAAGGAGGAAAAGGTAGTAGAAGGAAGAGGGAAGAGAGGGGAAAGCGAGGAGGCAAGGTAGAGGGAAGTGGAGAAAAGGGCAAGAGATGCTGGAGGAGGGGCAAGGGATGCTGAAGGAGGTGAAGAGGAGAAGGGGGAGGGGAGGAGATGAAGGAAGAAACTGTGGTGAGTGGAGAAAAAGTGCAATAGCGAAGAAGGGGAAGGGGAAAGTTATTGTAGTGAAAATTTGCCTTTGTGTATTGTATATTGATTTAAGAGGGATATCTTTAGGTATATGAAAGAGGATTTGTATGAATAGGAGATTAAAAATAGTATGAAAAACAGTATTTAAACAATATAAAAATGTTTATTGAAAAAAACGACATTCACGCGAGCGAAGCCCAAAAGGTCACTCACTCACTTATCACGAAATCTCAGAAACAACAAGTGCTAGGAATCTCAAACTTTGCATTGTCATTCCTATTAGAATATAGGTGCTCACTTAGACGGAATTTTGCGAAATCCATCCCCTAAGGGGGTATAAAGGGGTGGCACAGTTTGTATGAAATTTCTATAGTTTTTATAGTAGGATTAGCAAATTACTAGAAAATACTCTTTTTTTAATATTCAGAAACCACCCTTATTAAATGGGCAAATAAGAATCGCAAGTTTGTGTGAAAGTGGTTTGTCAGTTTTAGCGGTAGCGGGTTTAAACTGGATTCGCCATAGAGACGGATATTACTGATACAATGTACGATTACCATAAAATCAGGCACGCAATATTCTCATAGAGGCACCCATCTGAATTTTCACGCGAACGAAGTCGCGGGCAACAGCTAGTACTACATACAAACCTAGATTAGAGATTATTCCTCCAACACGTACCACAAATGCTGTCAAGAACATAATTAAGTAGCTATACTTTTTGCTCTTATGTTGACTTATTCAAAATACATGTCTGTTTATTTTCTTGCGAAAACTTTCAGGCCGTAAACAAAAAATAATATGAATTTGACAATGTCTTGTATGAAATATATATTTAGTATTGAGAATAGAGTACAACAAACACTATAATACTCTTAGCAAAATAATTTTGTTTAAAATAATGTATCGGTCGTACGTTCATCGGTAAGTTGGTGATTATAATTATATTCGTAGTTAATCTTTTTCTACAGTGTTTATTTCATAGAACTAAGGCTTATCTACATCAGTAGATAAGCCTTAGTTACGTTAGTTAGTACTCGATAGGTTGCAGCGGCGAGCAGTCCGTATCATCGGAAGCCCGGAGGCTACTAAGACCCTTGAGCCTTTACAGCTGCGAAGAGACATCGCCTCAATGGCCGTCTTCTATCGCCTTTACCATGGAGAGTGTTCTGAAGAGCTCTTTGAATTAATCCCACCCTCTCCCTTTTTATCCAGAACAACACGTGCGGGACTAAAGTGCCACCCTTTCACAGTGGAATCTAAGGGGTCTCGAACCAAACGGTTCAGCACTTCATACTTTTGTCGCTCAATTAAAGCCTGGAACTCTTTGCCAGCGCATGTGTTCCCATCTAATTTTGATCCTGGGTCTTTTAAGCGGGGCGTGAAAAAGCATCTCACTAAGCCGCCATAGTGGAGGCCACCATACCAGTAGTTTGGCTTTTGGAATGGTGTCCGCCACTTCTGGATTCCACTTACTGCTTACCATCAGGCAGAGTGGAGTCACTTTGGTAGGATAATATAAAAAAAAAAAAAAAAAAGTAAATAAAGTAAATGGGGTCAATCAAGCGCCGTTCGTCGTTTCGAATAGGCACCTTTTTCAGATCCTAGGATTTCCTACGCTACTAGTATTCTTTACCACTCAAAATTTTATCTGCGAGGATAGCCGACGCCAGTGATACAACACTGACACAACAACTTTTAGACTGTAGATGCATTTAACGCTCAAGGATATTTATAGGTCATAACTATCACCTAGGTATGCTATCCCTTATTGACATCCTCCTAGCTTTACGGTTAGGTATTTTATACCTATTCGTGATAGCGTTAATAGCATCTAAAGTCTGTTCTACGCTCTAGTCCTAACTCTAGTCCTAAAAAACGACTAGAGGACACACAAAGCAAGTCAAAAATAACGAAAGCTTCGGTCGGAGGTAAATACTACAGTGGTGAAGATAGTAAAATCATAAGATGGTTAAGGTAATGATTGTGATAGTTACTTCCTAAAAGATGATAATAAGCGTAAACGACTAGAGTAGTACCTACTACTACTTTTACAATGGTTCTGACAGGCCTGACACTCTTTAACGGTCTGGGTTGGCCGAATAGAAAATTAAAAGCCCATGACCATGTAGCAAATAAAAGAAGACTAGCTATGGGCTAAACAAGTAGGTACCTAGTGATATTTCAGAGCCCTGAGGGCTCCGGCATTTGGTTATTTACTCACTTGCTATTGCAAGCGTGTACCAAAAGCCCTTAGGTATGGTGACGGTACCTACTTCTTATCTTCCTTAGCTGTTTATTCTTTTATCTTTGCATAACCATTCTATTGACTTGTGCAACGTATCTATCGTGTAGACAGGCCCACTGTGTTCATTTCATACACTGCTCTCCACATGTTTAAAATTCTGTTTCAGTACCATACAAGTAATAAATCGTAGAGATAAAATATTTGCTAATACGTCTGCAATGAAGGAAAGTTTATTTGAATATTATGTCAATTTTATCCAAAAAAGTTTTGAACAAATTGGACTTTTGGGACCTACAGGTGCTGAGGTGAGATTTTATTGATAATAAACTTACTTACCTTTAATTTAAAAGTAGAACGCAAGTAAGGTACCTAGATAATTTTATATGTAGGTAGGTAGGTATGTATGTAGACCCCTAACGATTTTCTTACCTTTTACAGCTGATAAAAGATATAGACTTAGCTAATAAAACGTGCTTAATAACGGGTGCCAATAGTGGAATCGGACTGGAGATCACGCGCTGTTTAAGTAATAAGGACGTTACGGTCTTAATGGCTTGTCGCAATAAGTACGCAGCAGATGTTGCTACAAAAAACAGTGGCGCTAAACTCAACCGCCTAAAGTTATATGAATTAAATTTGGCTTCACTTGCTTCTGTTAAAAAATGTTCAACGGAAATCCTAAAAGATGAGTCGTAAGGGATATTTCTAATAATACTTATTGAAATTTAATAAAAGTAACAACACCTCTCACAAGGTGGACCGGTGACGGGATGAGTGGCGTGCAAGCGATAGATAAGCTTACATCCGGTCAAAGCTACTGCGATCTACTTGTGCTTGTTACTTACTAAAAACAAATTTTAATGAATTTCATTTTTCAATTTTATTATTTTTCAGAAAACTTGATATAGTAATTTTAAACGCGGCTGTGTTTGGTTTGCCGTGGACTTTAACGGAGGATGCATTAGAAACTACGTTTCAAGTTAATTACCTAAGTCATTTTTATTTACTTATGAACATTGAGAAAATCCTTGCTTCTGATGCTCGTGTGGTATTCTTATCGTCAGAGTCGCACAGGTGAATGTTTAAAATAATTTCTACTTATTAATTATTTGTAGTATCTTGTTATATAGTAACGGTAGAAGATCTACGCTGGTTTCAGCATAAACGGGTCGGATCGACCGGGGAAGTACTACCCTCTCATAGAAGATCGACGTAAGAGTAATAGTGTCCATACTATTGCGTTTCGTTCGGTGAGTGACAGCGCCGGTGGCCCAATTTATTTCCATCCTTTGCTTTTCCTCACCTCCCTCAATCCCTTTACATACCCCACTCCCTTACTCCCTTCACGGTAGGCAGCAGCTTCGCAGAGTCCCTGGCATTGCAAGAGCAACCGGAGACTCATAGTCATCCATAAGCGCAATTACCACTTACTATCAGGTGGACTGTTTGCTCGTCAGCCACTGTCGGCAATAAAGAAAAATGTAGGTGTAGGTACCGATTACAAACGGCGTGACAGCACCATAGTTGTTTCTCCTATAGGTATATATAGGTCCTTTAGTGTCAGATTGTTGTGCACTTCTTTTGCAATACATTATTAAATATCTCTTGTTAAATGCTATTTAAATTACAAATTTCGTGTTTATCTTTCAGACACGTTAGATGGCAAGGTCCACAAATAATACCAACGAAGGAAATGTTATCGCTGCCAGAATATGAATACACGTCTATAAAGGCTTATAATATTTCCAAGTTGTGTGGTATTCTATTTATGCACTACTTAGGCTATCGTTGGTTAAATAGTGGTAAATCTATATTTTGCGCTCATCCAGGCTCTTTTATCAAGACTAAACTCTGTTGCAACTGGTGGCCATATGAGTTACTATATACAACTATGAAGCCATTCTCTAAATCTATTGTAAGTATCTGTAATTACCTATAACTTCATTTACTGGGTGGGTTAGAAGATCTCAAGGTCGAAGTGCCTCTTGAAGGATGTCTTTGGCCTTGGTCCTCAGACCTCGAGGGAAGGACACGTTGTATACCTAAGGACATTAGTTTTAAAAGGCTATTCGTACAACCACACGATCATGTAATCCTCATATTAGTTTAGGAGAAGCAAGTTGCAATTGTATCATTTTTGTAGGCACAAGCGGCTGCTACCCCACTGTACTGCGCTACTTCGCCGGATTTGACTGACTCGACCGACCAATACTATAAAAATCTGAAGAGATGCGAAGAGAGTGAGTTGGCTAGCGATTTTCATTTGGCTTTTAGAGTCTATGACTTAACGAAAGAAATACTGCTTGAGGGTATCGCGGCTAGCGAAGAGGTCTCTGCTCTTGAGAAACAGAAAGTGGAAGTCAGTTCAGATCAAGCCAAGGTAGCCATTGATGAGAGTATACTAGTGGCTAATTATACCGGATAAGATTTTTTATTTTTATTGCAAATTTCTGTTTTGTTTGGTAAAGTCAGAATAAAAATCATTTAAACAGTTATATTATTTATTTTAACATTTTCTTTTGTTTACACATGGTTACATATGGTTGTATAATTTATAGATCATAATAATAAATACAGCAAAATTATGAAAAACTAACAGGCACTCGTTAAACAAAAGTAAAAAGAATCAATTAATTCATAAAACATTACCACCTACTTACGCTTACTAAATTGCACGACAACATTCGCGTTCTATTGCAGTAAACAGGATACCTTTTTATTCCAGGAACCCTACCACAACCTCACAGCTATCTTATTATAACCCTACTTTGTCTCTATCCTTGTTTTTAGTGGTACAAAAGAAAAAGACAAAACACAGTAATATTAAAATAAAACTGTTATGAGGTGGTGGTAGGCCCTCAGGAAGAACAAAATCCTTTAGACGCATAAAACCACAAACGCAAAATACCAATCCCAGGTTTTTTGGTATTTTGCGGACTTCTAAAAAATATTACGCAAAACGCCAACTACGCATAATACCACAAACGCGAAATACCAACCTGACGTGTTGTGGTGTTTGGCGATTTTATTTATTACGCAATATACCAAACACTTACAATATCACAAACGCGAAATACCAACTGGAACTTGTAAAATATAATATTTACAATCGAAGTATAATACCTTTCATCAACAACAGCCATTCGTTATCTAAAGAGGTTTCATTTTATAAGGACCTACTTGTCTAGATAATTAAAACTAATGTCTATGATTTGATTGCAAGGAAGATATGTCAGTATATAAACAAACCTTTATAAACAAACGTATCGTGTTAGTTGGCATTTCGCGTACTGTGATAGGTGGTATTCCGCATACATGGTATTTAGCGTGATTTGTGTTTTGCGTAATTTCATGTTGGCGTTATGCGTAGTTGGTGTTTTGCGTAGTTGGTGTTTCGCTTAAGTGGTTTTTTGCGTAGAGTTGGTTTTTTGCGTTTGTGGTTTTATGCGTATAAAGGAACAAAATTGCTTCATTAACTTAATGGCTATTCTTATATATCACAACAAATATAAGAACTACCTAATGTAATAAGGTTGGAGTAATATTAAGTACGTTTACAGTTGTGAAGGTAATAGGTTCGATTTCTGAGTCAGACCACACAAAATAGTGAAGGTCTTGCGTCTGGTCTCTCATTGATGAATTTCAATACTGTACATTTCAGTTGTGTGATAGGTATATTAAGCACATCCGAAGATTCTTCATTGGGACGATTGGGGCATTTCACGAGGCGCTGAAGAATTTGTTATACCAGGAGTTATTCTTAAACAATCAGTTGATTAGATCTCGTAAAAAACGTACAGGAAATCATCATATTATTACTTCATTGGATCTTAATTTAAGACTTGATTTTTTTCTTCCTTGCTGTGAGGTAATGACATCAAGGATCACTTCTGTACCATAAATCACCACTTGTACCAAATTGAATTATTTTCCCAATTGTCACGAATGGTGACTAAGCCAGTAGGCGACAACTGGGAACAGACCAACTACTGGGACCAAGCGAACAATAAAACAATCAAACAATAATATATAAGAGTGCCATTTTACATTCAGTAGAATAGAGGGAAAACTTTTACATACAGCTTGCTTATAAGGGTTTTCAGACAGTTCAGCAGCTTGATGACAGGCACGTTGTTTTATTTAGTCAAGTCACTTGTGGTTCCATGATTAAATCTGTCCTTCCACTCCGACCAACTGAACCGATCAACTGGTTGTGCAGAATGGAACCCAAAAAAGGGTTTTATTCCAATCTTATCAACTAGTTGATCATTTATTTTATTTTGAGAAGTATTATTCCAATGGGATCAACTGAACCAACCAATTGAAACGGACCAACTATTTTCTTTCTCAACTATACAACTTTTTAGTTGGTCTGATGGGAATATTTTGTTAATGCAAATTTGTCCCTATCCGCACAACTTTGATATAAAACCTTTATTAAATTTAAATTTTATTTTAAACTAATATAATTATATCATTCGCGATGATGCCATTAGACAGACCATGATACAATGTTTATCTGATGAGATCTCAATAGGACACGCCCTAGAAAAATTGAGATAAAAAAATAGTTAAATGTATCTACCATATTGGGGAACACAGTCGTTTTATTCAATCAAGCATACTTCGTTTCTGTCCATAAACCAATAGGTTATTGAGTAGATATGGATTTATTCCCCTAAGATACACTTTCCCGGTACATTTCTTTAGGTTTGATACTTATTTTCTTACTTTAGTTTGATTAGATGGGAACAAATTTGAATGAATAAAATATTCCTATCGGACCAACAAAAAAGTTGTACCGATAAGAAAAACAAATAGGTGATCCGTTTTAAGTTGTGTGGATGGGGATAAACTTGAATTTAAAAAATATTCCTATCAGACCAACTACAAAGTTGTGTCGTTGAGAAAAAAAAATAGTTGATCTGTTTCAGTTGGTCAGTTTAGTTGGTCAGAGTGGAAAGACAGGATTAAATCTATACTCGTATTTATGCGTATGATAGCCCAGTTCTCGAGGAAGGTTATAACCACGCCGCGGAAAGCTACAGCTACATACAGCCGCTTTAAAAAGCGAGTGAGGCATTTTATCGACAGTGTAGATGACCGAGAGGTATATTTTTTTTTGTAACGCAAATAAAGTTTGTGATGTAATTTTTATAACAATAAATAGATTTAATATAAATGCATTAAATTTAACATGTTCATTAATTTGTTTTATTGTATTTAATTTTGTGAACGATATATTCAAGGTAGTTATCGTTGGTCATTTTAACATTAGCGAAAGTATATTCATTTCCGACTGCTAATTCCTGTGATAATAAGAGCGAACAAGCTGAAAAAAGTCTCATTAGTTCCGCCACGAAACTTCTTCCACAGAACTACTGGGAATAAAGAAACTTTACTATACAAGTTTAGGTGACGAACACATTTAATCAAAACTAACTAACTAAAACTTAATATAAAATATGATTACCTATCTACTTAAGATAACGTAAAACATGCATTAACAAGGGGCAACAACTAGTAACAGAATCAATCATAAATAATAATTTCATTATTATTGACATGAACTATATCAGCCTTGTTGCGTAAATGCTCTACATTAGGTTCATACCTAACGAATATCCTATACTAATCGTACTTTGAACTACTGTTTTGAGGTTCTGGTGTTTTGATCCACATTATTCAATACGACCTCGGTGTCAGTTGCAGAGCCAATATCTAAACATCTTCACAGCGGAGTGAAGACTGTCATACGTCTAAATATTTCATACATTGTAACTTTATCGGATCTACGCCCAATATCTATATAATGTCGGTATTGGATGATGTGAAACCGTTCCTATACAAGGTAAAAGGTTTTGTTACAAAAGTGGCTATGAGGGAGGAGAAGTAACAGTTACGCTTGCCTCTATGTTATAAGATATAGGTACTTGTACAATATTTAAACAGAGTATTCCTAATACAAAAGTACTAACTATAGAATATAAAAATCAGCCTTTATAATATATTGAAAACCCGCTGCGAATGGGTGCCGCCAGTTTTAAGTTAATCTCGAGAGGTGGCGTTGCTTAATAAAGAAGGATACGTTTTTCGACCTGCTTGCGGCAGATGGGACATACCGTGATGCGGTCACCACACATTTGACACATGCCGTGGCCGCACAGGAATATCATGTTCTTCAGCCGATCTAAACATATTGGGCACATCGTCTGAAAATAACAGAGTTTTGTTCTGTTAATAAATCCAACCTCACCTCACCTTATGAAATAATATTTTTGAAATGGTTGGCTTGTTATTAGAAGGGCTATAGAATTACCTGTTCCTTGATATCCTGCAGTTGTTGCTGCAGCTTCTGCACGTCGGCGGCGGCGGGAGGCGCGGGCGGTGCGGAGGGCGCGGGCGGTGCGGGGGGCGCGGGGGGTGCGGGGCCGGCGGAGGGCGCGGCCGCGAACCGCGATCCGTTATTCATGTAGTGCGGGGCCGACTGCGCGGGCACCGGCTGACCTTTGTTCACCTGCACTTGCGCCAAATTGCTGGTGCCCTCCTTTTCCACTGTAATGCAATTTTTCTATCCTTTTTAGCAATGATAAGATCTTATGATTGTTATCATTAGAAAAATTAAAAAAATTAAGTAATCATCAAGGAAAATTACCTATCTTTTGGTTTAAAATCACTTTCTCCTGTGTCTATTCGTAAGAAGTTAGCTAGGTATCATAAAATTAACAGTAAGAAAAACAATCAATCCCTGGGTGGATTACTTATTGACTGGCCTGTTGGTCTAGTGGTTAGTGACTCTGACTGCTAAGCCGGAGGTCGTGGGTTCGATTTCCACCCAGGACAAACATTTGTGTAATGAACATGATTGTTGGTTCTGTGTCAAAAAAAAATTGTTTATAAGTAGTATATCAGTTGTTTAGTACCCATAACACAAGCAAATATAATTGCTGAATTTGGGGCTAGATGGCGCTGTGTGAATGTGGTAGAATATTATTATTATTATTATTATTACAAAAATTGTGAAGAAAGTACTAACGATCGATTTTGAGAGGCGACGTCGCGAGTGGCTGGTTAGAGACGGCGACGGGCGCGGCGACGACGGCGCCGACGGCAGCCACGGGCCCAGTAGGGACTGCGGGCGGCGGCTGCAGCGGCGTGCGACACTCGACGCACTTGCGCATGAGCGGCGCGCACGCGGCGCACGCGCACACGTCACCGCACGGCCGGAACACCACGGTGGCGGGCGCCTCCGAGCACACCACGCACTCGCCCACGCGCGCGCGTTGGCTCACGCACGCGCGGCATATCAGGCACTTCTTCACCTGTCACCATTATAACAAATAAAACGTTCATTGCGTGCACTTCGTACGGTCGGCTGTCAATTACCTACTGCTTTGGAGTACGCTAGCATGGAACGTAGTGGTATATAGATGATAGATAGTGATACTGTCTTCTGTCGAAAGTATCAAAACCCTTATTATCTCATTTCATAACAAAATTGATACGTCCATTGAAATAAGCATGCTAGGCATCACTGTGGAATTTTCAGGTTTTAGTCTCCTCATATATCTCTGAATAGCAGAAGTTGCAGTGATAGTTGTCTCAGAACCTATTTTAGGTTCTGATAAAAGAAAGAGGAGGAGGAGGCGAAAAGTGGGTGGGATGCAGGGTTAGCGCCTTACACCTGTTGGTTCCATTCTCGGTCGGTCGTTAAAGATACAAAACGGCTCTTTAATCAAATCAAATAATTTATTGTGCTGAAATCACTGTTTACAAGATGTTGTTATTATGTTTTACTATGTGTCAAGTGTTTCTACCATGCAAAAACATTGTAGTAGAAGTAGAATTAATTTTAGTTAATAAAATTAATATAAGTGAACATAATGTCAATAAAATAATTATTATTAAAGTCACCAGAATAACAATCGAGCAATGACAATGAATAAATATAACTAATAAACATGTCCAAAATAAATAGGTATCTACGGGCAAATAAAACTATGTCAAGAGTAACGACGAGCTAATTAAAATGTCAAATATATTATTTATTATGTACTTATTATCTATACTATTATATAAAGCGGAAGGGTTTGTTTGTTAGAACGCGCTAATCCCTGGCACTACCAGGCGGATTTGAAAAATTATTATTGCGTATGATAGCCCAGTTGTCGAGGAGAGTTAAAGGCTATGTAACATCACGCTACTGGCGACGGGAGCAAAGCAGTTAGTAAAGACACGGATAGAACCGCTGCAGTAAATTTGTCATTTAAATAATCTGCTATGTTATAGTAGCATTTTTTTGCTACTTTTTTGGTCAGTCCTTTTGCATTAGCCATTGGATGTTATCGAGTTGAAGATGAAGGGAAGCCTTTGAACCTGGTCCCTAGACAACCTCTAGAGTTGCGGCATCCAATCATATGTTAAAGATAAAAGTGTGTATGTAGGTGTAAGTTGTATGTTTGCAAATTCCATCAAAGGTACTTACACGTGCAGCGCACACGTTACAGCAACAGATATGTCCACATGGGTGGAAGAGTGTGTCACGTTTAGCGTCGGAACACACGAGACACTCGTCACTGGTGGGATCGGAAGACGTGGAAGCGGTAGGTACTGGTTCAGTGGTGGGTGCCGGCGATGTGGTCGGTGCCACTACCGCACTACTGCTTGCGATACTCGATGAACCGGGATCACCATCCGAAGTACCTTCGGTCACCAGTCCAGTACTTTCTTTGCGGCAGGAGCTCAAAGTCTTGCAAAGATTTGGGTCTGGGCACAAGTCAAGCGGTGTCTGACCTGAAAAAGATAGTATTGATCAATAAACAGCTGTACGGCAAGCTGTACAGCTTTAGCCCTTGAAAATCACTGTATCTTTACTTAACTTACAGAGATTTTTGTTTTTAAATAAGAGAGTTACCTACCTTTCTTGTTCTTAACGGTGAGATCAGCGCCGTGCGCCGCGAGGAAACAAGCAATAGAAGCGGAAGACTTCTTGTCGTGTGCGTGCGCGAGCCCAGTCAGCAGCGATGCGTCGCGAGCGTCTTGTAGCCGTCGCAACTGCTGGAGCGTGTGGTGGCGCAACGCCTCGTGCAATGGTGTGTCGCCGTCCTAACAATATAAATTTATGTTGATCTGAATCCGTTAATTGTAAAATTGTATGCTAATACCTATTATATTTTAATATAGGTCGTCGACAAGGTAACATTTTGTAACTATTTAGTAATGGTAAACCATTACTGTATCAAACACTAAAGAGCCACTACGGTTTGTCAACGTATTCGCAACAAAGACAATCGATTGTCAAGTCAATAAAAATATATATATTTATTTTTCATATTTTAGTGGTTCACGCCATCACGCCGGTACGCTGTAAAGGAGTAAGCACATACTCCTTTACAGCGTACCGGCGTGATGTTATGTTAAGAACTTGTGTAAACAATAGACAGACATGAGATTTTAGCGATCCCAGTTCATTTCATATCATTAATTGAGAAGTTACATTGTCTTTCTCCGAAGTTCTTCGTCAGATCTTAAAAAAAATTTAAATGTGACCACTCCGGGAAAGTACTACTTTAACTACGAAAGTTCCTTTAAAAACTACCGAAACCGCTTTAAGTGTGCCTATTAAATTCAAAGAGTTCTCTCTATTTTTCCAGGATCTCATCATCCGATCCTGACTTAATAATCATGGGACCACCTGGAAAGTATCCTTTACAAACAAAAAAAGGTCCAGCCATCTTCAAGTATTTGGAAACATACATAAAAAAATAAAAAAAAGGTTTTGAAGAATTGAGAACCTCCTCCTTTTTGAAGTCGGTTAATAAAGTCAGTAAAGACTATTTTAAACTTGATTGCAATAGAAGCTCTCCTACCCAAAAGGAGAGTTAAGATTTTTTTAACCTTATCTATTCTATTAATATTATAAATGCAAAAGTTTGCGTGTGTTTATGTATGTGTGTTTGAGTGTTTGCTACCACCCAGCGCCTGAACGGCTGAACCGATTTCGATGATAATATTTAGATAGATTCGGTGGCGGATATGAATACAGGCTTATTATCTCGAAAAAAAAATCTGTCTGGTTTCCCGAGGGATGCAACAAAACATATTTTACGAGCGGGCGAAGCCGTGGAGCGCAGCTAGAAAAATACTATTATTAGGTATATAGAGCGGAAGAGTTTGTTTGTTTGTTTGAACGCGCTAATCTCTAGAACTACCAGTCGGATTTGAAAATTCTTTTTGATTATGATAGCCCAGTTCTCGAGGAAGGTTATAGGCTATTTAACACCACGCTACTGGCGACGGGACTAGAGCAGTAAGCAAAGACGCGGGTGAAATCGCGTCGCGGAAAGCTCGTCAATTATAAGTGCCATTACAGGTCTGACGATAGAGACCACAGATAGTCGAGGGAATTTCTAAACGATTTACAGCAGTTATGTTGGGCTTACTTTATACGGTTCTACTCGTATATGACAGTTTGTACAAAAATAATTCCAGTTAAGATTTAAGTTTTACATAGAAATACCAATACCTACTAAGCATGCTGATGCGTCAATTTTACACTGAATTTAAGTTGCGTCGCGTCATTTCGTGCAATGCTCTTTCATCGTGTATATAATAAAAATAATATGTTTTAATCTAAGTCAGCCAACGCTATTCGTTCCAAGTTTTTAACACGACGCAGAGCAACGTACACCTGTCTTTATGCGATTTTATCTTGCCTAGATCTATAACAGCTTTTCTAGGTCTACCTATCACTAAAAATCTAATTTAAAATTTTCAACAAACGGGAATGTTATTTAGGGTATACTCTGAAATTGGTCCCATATTTTTTTATAAAAAATGGTTCAGTAGTTGTATGTTTGCTACAACAAAACTCGGTTATTTATAAACCAATTTGGAAAATTCTTTTTTTTATTTGAAAGGATTTTTTTACAAAAAATGGTTCAGTGGTTGACTTTAATTTTACATTTTGTAATAAAGGAGTGAAGATGTGTAATGCAATGCATTTGTGACGAATTTTCTGACATGGACATGTCCATGATACAATTTCTTTTTAAAAACAACGTGTCCGTGGATGGGTAACCATTTGTGCCATTTCATTTTGAGTGTCTTCATGCTTTAGAAGCAGTGGACTCTGGTTATCACTATAATTTTTATTAATTAAGGGTCATGAGAAATTCCAACAGCAGTAGGTGGCCATAAACTTGCCTTTATAGCAACATCCCACTAAAAGTTTAAAAATAAAATTATTTTAGAAAAAAAAACGGTTTAATCCTTTACTAAAAAGTAGAAAATAATTATTTAATTACTTCAAAGCTATGAACATTGAAGGGGAATCAAAGAATTATTGATACCTATAAGGGTCCCGTACGTAGTTTAATAATACCTATAATACTTTACTATTTACAATTTATAATCAGTTATTTTGGAGTCGGTGCCAGCCACGAAGGATCAAAATGGCCATAATAAATATAACCTACTAGCAAAAATAACCTACTTGATTAATCTATTAATATATGAATGTAAAACAAAGATTTTTCTAATTTTATGATAACCATAATCTAAATAGACAGTACCAATTTATTTTTAACCAAATATAATATCTAAGCGATATATTATTACATCTAATCAAATAAATAGATTGATTAATATACTATGTATTACTTGTGAGATACAATTGAGTTTATTTTTTAAGTCAATCTATTTATTTAAACATAAAAGATATTAATATTGATATGGTCACTTTATGATGTTGTTAGGTTAGCTGAACTAATTACTTAAGGCTTAAAGGTCTGAACAAATTAACTGACTTGGTATTAGGTAAATGGACCTCACAACTTTTTACGGTAGAAGAACTGAGTTGCAAGACTTGTTTTTTTACAAGTTGTTTTTGATCGCATATTTATGTCTGATGTCATAATGGATTAGAAAATGAGTAACTGTTTTGTTACAGCTCAATCCACTCAATGAAGCTAGTTAAGTAATTATTTAAAATATAATGGCAATAAAGGGTTATTAAATGGTCAACAAAGAGATTAGGTAGTTAATTTTGTTTAACATAATATTTAAAATACGTTTAGTATTAGCACGGTAATACTATATACAGTAATCCATCTTCATACAAACGGACAAAGCGCGAGCTATGCCTACGCGCCTCGGTCTCGGTATGCGCTCGGTGTGCAGACAGTCGCGACTGTGCCGCAGTGACGAACGGACGGTGTGTTGTTTTTTTAACAATAAGCGCGCGATTTTTTTACTAAAAATAAGTTTAAGTACATATCTAATATAAAGAGTAAGATATATTGTGCTGTTTTTGGTTGCATGAATTCGTCAATAACGCATCCAGAGATAACTTTTTTTTAGATCACCTGGAAACTTTGAAAGGTAAGACTATAAAATAATTTTATTTACTAGTAGATAGGTACATAATGTGTGTCTTTTTAATGGATAAGTATTTCCTTTTATCTCCCGAAAAAAAAAAAGATGTTTGGATTAATAAATAAAGTGAATAGAGTAAAGGAAAGTGATTGACACGAGTGAAATAGGTAGTTATAGGCGGTTCATGAATCATGAAAAGGTAGATACGCTTGTGTTAAAACCTCGGGGCATGTTTGTTTTTTTTTTGTTAGTTTGTATAATTAAATTAAAGACGTGGTATTTTATTATTAATAATAGTTGTTTATTGTACTGTCTGTATGGATAATACAAGAAAAATAAATTTCCAATCAAAAAACAACACGCATTTTTATTTAACACTTCCTATTAAATTCACAAAGCATTTTATTTGTTTATATAAAAAAGTATATTTACAATCACAAAACTAAATGGAAACAAAAAGTAGGCAAATGTAATTAAAGTGCTGAAGGCGGGCAGCCTTATCGCATGTTTACTGTAGGCATTTATTTATAATTTTTTTTTTTATATTTATTAGCCTACCAAAGTGACTCCACCCCGCCTGATGGTAAGCAGTCAGTGGAATCCAGAAGTGGTGGCCACCATACCAAAAGCTATCGTCTTAAACTGCTGGTATGGTGGCCTCCACTATGGCGGCTGGGAATGGGGTTAGGGGAAGGGAATAAGGGAGGTGAGGAAAGAGGAAAGGAGGGAAATTGGGCCTCCGGCACTCTCACTCACCGAACGAAACGCCGTAGTAAGGATACTACTACTCTTAAGTCGATCTTCTATGAGAGGGTAGTACTTCCCCGGACGATCCGGCCCATTCATGCTGAAACCAGTGTGGATCTACTACTAAAATACGGCCGAGTCACAATACTGATAGATAGTATTACCGTGGTATTAGGTTAATATATTCGATCTCTTATTATTTTTATCTTTCTTTCTGTTGTACACTTCACTCGTTCTCATTCATCAATATTTTTCCTCTACACTCTGGTTTTGCTGGTAGAAAATTCATTATTAAGTTAAGCTCGCCTTTGTACTTTGTATCATTATATTTTGAAAACATTGTGTAAATGATTTTATCTGTATACAATTATAGAATGTTTATTGTTAATTTTTTTTTTATAATAAGAATAAGATTAGTGCAAATAATTTTGACTGCCTCTGTGGTTCGGTGGTACTGTGTATGGACTGCCACGCAGAGGTCGCGGGTTCGATTCCCGCTCAGTGCAAATATTTGTGTGCATGAATATGCCTATTTGCATTGGTCTGGGTGTTTCTATGTATTATAATATGTATGTATTTACAAAAAAAAAGTATATAAGTATGGTATATCCGCATTCTAGAACCCATAACACAAGCAGCGTTGTGTGTAGTTGTTGAAATATTATTATATATTATTATTATTATTATATTATTATTAAATAAAGAAGAAAATAATAGTCTAACAAAACATTATGAAGAAGATAGATGGTAGTGGCAATTGCTTAACTGATATAAACAGAAAAGAAGTCGCTTTCGTAATTTACCTTATCACAGATATTGAGATTAGCTCCATGTGCAACGAGTAGGCGCACTATCTGCGTGTGTTGTCTCTCGACAGCAAGATGTAGAGCTGTCTGCAGGTTGGCATTTTGCAGATCAGGCCGCGCTCCACCTCGTACCAGCAGCTCAGCCACCTCAGCGTGGTTATTCAATGCTGCTAGGTGCAGAGCCGTGTATCCATCATCTTTAGCATCATCCACTATCCATGGACGTGGTAGCTTGCCTAGCATTATTTTCATTGCACTGAAACAAACATAAATTCAGTTTAAAATGTGATTTCCGACCGTAAGTTCATGATGTAAAACGAAAATGACAATGAAGTTTGCCCACCATAAAGGTACTAAAAATTAATACATTACTGTTTTTAATCGCACACTCTTTTGTTTTACGCTTTCATATCTTTATTAATCCTGAAAAAAAAACAGGACATATTCAGATTTTCATTACCTTAGTATGCATAATGCAAATTTATGTAAATATCTTACGCATTATTCAAACGCTGTTGCGGACAGTGCCGCGTCCTGCGACAAAATATTTTTCGTATAAAACGAGATTATCACTTCCACATAACATCGTACGATAGCCGATAGGTCGTAGTGTATTCATAGATTGTTTGGGAAAAAGAGAATTCAACGTGTCCCCCGCTGAGCCTAACTATTATTAACTTTGTCACAACGTACATGTTTTTAAAAAAGCTGAATTATAAGACCTTTCAGATGGTGCGGTTTTTGTTAGAAATTGGTATATGTAGATATTCACGGTTGCGAAATTGAAATAATATAGCCAAAATATAAGCATCTCCTCTGATCCTAATCAATTCCGTTACATTCTTTGCAAGTGTCTTTGGCAAAAGAACCGCGACATTACGTTAAACAGTTTATACTCATAAAGTAACATCGCGACAAGTATATAATGAGAGTCTTGTGTGTACACGGACGATATTCGTGAGTTTAAGCATTTAAGCATTTCAGTTATCATTTAGCTTGCATAGGGAATATGTAGGTATTGTAATCTATACTAATATTATAAATAGAAAAGATTTGATTTTTTGTCGAATGAAACTTTTGATACCTAAGCGAAGCGGGGGCGGATCTCTAGTGCCGGAAGGAACTAGACATTTTTCAATTCTAACTAGTAACCATTATCTGTGTTATTTTTCTTTTGTTTTAATTCGTTGCTGGATTAAAGACAGCAGATAGCTCGCGGGACATCTAAGTGTTAAAGCACGGTGTTCGTAAGGAATCTTCATCAGGGTCTCCATTTCTTCGAGAGAAAGAAGCTTCTCTAATAGATTTTCATGTAATTCAGACAACATTCGTTGGCTTAATTAAGCATATTATTGTCTTAGTTCTTTTTTTAAATGAGGCAGATTTTCTGTTACAATAAAATTGAAAACTATTATACTAGTACACTAGTGATTTTACCGTTAGATGAACGGTTTCAATTCATCGCGTCTGGCATCAACTTTAGCTATGATCTTTGAAATTTTTGATCCTGGTCCTCACTTTCACAAGGATTTCCACGTGGGTTTTTAACTCATAGCTGCCCGAGAGTTGGTGTTGCGGAAGTTTACTGTTACATTTTTCAAAAATTACTTTATTAACTCTTATATAAATTTGAGGTAGACAGTTTTAGAAAAGGAAAATGTTATTAACTCGATGACTATTGACGAACATAGATATATGGGATCTTGTTGGAATACATTTTGAAAATTGTGCACAATTATGAGAGACTATAGCGAGTACAGATGCTTGTAAATTCTAACAAGTGTCACCAGCGACGTTCTGATCAGTGGAATTTTGTTTTATTATAATAAAATAAACCGTAATCTTCAGAAATAAATAAAATGATAACCAGTAGATATTCAGTAACTACTTCATGCAATCTCAGTTGCAGAAATCAACGATGTGAAGTCGAGGTGGGTGAACTCCAAACATAAATAGCTCGAGAGATCGTGTATGCTACGTCTAGATACAACGTTTAAACAACAGGCAAAATAAAAACGTTCGGATATCTGCCTAAACAAGTGCGTTAGCACATTAATTTTGCTTTATAGAACTTCACAACTATATGCCACATGTGTGTGAGCACACTAAGTACGTTGATTACAGTAGTTAGTTAAGTGACGACAATAATAACCGAGTGGATGGCAACAATGAATTAGGCAGTTACACATTTTAATATGCTGCGTTACATTCAAAGAGTAAAAACGAACGAACTAATTAAATAAGGTCAAACGTCGCGGGCGCGGCGCGCTCGACGGCGGTGGTCGCGGGTGCGCGCCGCGTCCTACGTACACGCCAGCGCAGTAGTTCACGCCGCGCCGCGCGTCTTGCGCTCGCTCTCGTACCTCTGCGCACCACATCTTCAGTGATTTTGTCACCCATACTGCATACTCCACGATGTAACCGACAACGTGTTCACGATATCTTCTGCACTCTAGTGACATCAATGCCATTACAGTGATAACTACCACAGTATCATGGAATATTAATACGGCAAACAGTGTCTGCTGTTTTACATAGTAAGGAATATTGTGTAGCAGTGGTGAGTTAGTCATGTCATCTTCAGTATTGTTTTAATTTATTTTATAGGCGAACAAATATTGTAATAGACAAGGAGGATTATAATATTCTACTAGATAACAATACATGTAATAGAAAGGTGTTGCCCGAGACAATATTTAGATAATTTAAAATCTAAATTATAGACAATGAGAAAAAACATTCAGAACTTTATTAATTATCACTGTATTTAATACATTAAATTCTTCATTGTTCCGTTCGCAGATCACGGATTTTTAGAATCCATAAAGGACGCATTGATTACAATAAAACCGTTGTCTGCGCGACTAAAAGAGAAGAAATATATTATGGTACAAAACGAATGAAATCGATATTATTATCCTCGAGCTTCGAGTCAATTCCGTTTTCGTTAATACGGCTCTGCAGTGAAAAGATGTAGAGATACCCCTCTAATACTCGTATCTACATTTTCATAACCGCTCTCCCAAGGGTTTAGGCACAAATAAGTGTATCACAATATCTACTAGCTATAAAAGAAAATTGTTTTAGTTGTTATGTAAAAAAGTTAAAACAAGCAATAGATTTATAAGTACACGGCTCGACGGCTG
Source organism: Parascotia fuliginaria (assembly GCA_963082885.1). Lineage (NCBI taxonomy): Eukaryota > Metazoa > Arthropoda > Insecta > Lepidoptera > Erebidae > Parascotia > Parascotia fuliginaria. The sequence goes on from OY720171.1 coordinate 14,030,617, forward strand.
GTAAGCGGTTACCGTAGTGTATGGACGCTCGCAATAGAGAACGCATACATTGCCGATGCGGAGTCATTTGTAACTTCACCAGCAAGCAGAAACCTAAATTTAGTAGTCTAATCAAAATAATATAGCAATCCGGATAATAATTGTATCTATATGTTTGAAGGATACGGGTAGATACGTACAATTATTCGCCTATAGCGGTATTTTTTTTTAAACATAACATAATACTATACAGTTTTAATACTATGAAATGTAAATAATATTGGCTGTCTCTAATTTTGTTTAGTTTTTAATAGTATTTAATTATTATTTATGCGGGCAATACTGGTAATGAATGCTAAGTTCGCTTGCGACATTGTCCTCGTACAAAGTAGTTTAATTTAAATGTATTATTCCGTGCCTCGAGGATTCTCTGTTTGATACATATCTCATTTTTAAGTCGAGCTTTCAGGTAGTAAGTCGTTTACTAAGCACGATGTTAAGGTAAAACATTATTTTATTATGAAACATACGAGAACAAGAAATTACAATAACATCTGGAAATCTAAATGAGATGATATGAGTATATCTTTGGTATCAATAGCTTGTTTATTCGATTCACTCACACTAGAAAAACTTCATTATTTTACAAAATAATATCACAGTTAAAGTAAAAAAAAATCTTTGACGCATATTAAGCATTTAAGATGTATACTGTTTACTTTTGTTACCTGGTGTGCAATAATCGTAAATTAAATTAAATATTTGTTAAATTCAGACCATTGATGCATGAAGGTAAGTACTAAATAAAGTAACTAAGAACTGCCACCCTGATGCGGCAAATGCGCGATAGTTCCAATTCCAACTGCTTTGTCAACACTGTGGCGTGCGGCAACACGTTGGCGGCAATAGATACATTATGTATCGGTGGATGACTTCTCATCGAACCTCTTTCATCTATGTATATAAGTACCTAGATAAATAAAAAGGAGGAGGTTAATTGAAGTTGGTGCCAAGTAAAACAATAACTAGGTACCTATAGGTATTATCAATCTTAATTTGCTATTGTAGTAAGGTTCTTATACTAGGTATTCAAAATTATAAAATACCTATTTAATCATTTCTGATTAACTAAATCAAAATACGAATTAAATTTATTTTTTACATTTTATTTTCCTTCCTGGTTGAAGTCAGTTTTCTTTTTGTTAAAAAATATTTTATGATTTAGTTAATCAGAAATAATTAAATAAGTATTTTATAATTTTGAAGCTGGTGCAAAGTAAATACTATAAGAACCTTACTACAATAGCAAATTATAATTGATAATAGCTATAGGTACCTAGTTATTGTTTTACTTGGCACCAACTTCAATTAACCTCCTCCTTTTTTTGAAGTCGGTTAAAATATACGTGTTTAAATACGTTAACAAGAACCACATTAAAAAATTGTTGTAGATATAGACTAAAAGATGTTTACAACAATTATTATTAAGTTCCTACTAGATCATCCAATTTTAGTCAAAGAACTTTTAACTCTTTTTTTTCTCCAGTTCAATTCACAGATAGAGTAGGTACTTAATGAATTTGGAATTTTACGTTTAGAAATTGAACTTAGAAAGTTAAGAAATTAAATTGCATAAAAAGTTTTATGATAAAGAATGTTATGACAATATATAATCACGTTTTTATTCATGATAGTCCATAAGGTTACTGCTACTGTTCACAAGTTTCATGTACATTGTATAAATAAGCCATTATCTCTTCGCAATCGCGGTAGTTAGTTCTATGCTTACTCTACACGTACTATTACTCAAAAGGATAACTTTAAACACACTGTGATAAAAGTCAAAATCGAAATAGATATAAATCCTCATAGTATGAGAGTGCTTCTCAGTATAACATAGTAATAAAAATAATTTTGAAATATTTTTTTAATAAGTATAATTTTATTTTATGATTATATAATCATTCGTAGGTTATTTAAACTTAATTAATAAGAATAACGGAAGATATACAAGTTCCATCAGAATTGATTATGTCGACATCGAAACATTATTTGCCTAAAGACGTCCTCTGTTAGATATAAATAGGATTCTTTCATTGTCAGACCAATATTTTAAAGTGAACGTAGCATAACGTAGTTTTAAGCAATATATTATTGTAAAAAAAAAATTTGACTCAATGACTAAGATTTTTGTATTAATTCTAATATTATTCTTTTATAAATAGAAGTTAAATACTAGAATAGGTATACATCAACAAAATACGATCTCTATTTAAAGGGAACGCAGATTTTCATACCAAAGGCCCTAGACAAGTGTCAAAGATTTCTATTCTATTCATAGAATAGATAGAAAAATGTATTGTATTGACATAAGCTAACGCCAACGCTTATGTCAATCTGATACATTTTTTTTTCTCATTCATTGACACTTGTCTAGGGCCTCAGGAGTCCCCGCGGGTGACGAGCGAAATGTTTTTTTCGCCTAATGACAATTTAGTTAGATTGACATAGAATCATGGTACCCAGATAGCCGAATGACAAATCAGCTAAATGACATAAAAACAGAACACCTAGTCAGCAGAGAGTCAACTTTACTGGAAGACATAAACGCAGAACGAGCAAGTAGAAAAACGTCTGGAATTGCAAAAAGTCTGTATTAGCTAGAAGGCAAATTAGTCGGATGACATAAATGGAAATTGAGGTAGTAGTAAAAACATCTGGAAAAATAAGGTCTGAATGGACTTTTGCTTAGGCGCTTGCCCTTTTTTGATTTTTTATCAATAAAATAATATAAAATAAAATAAATAAAATATATTTGCATAAAATATAATTTATTTATTTTATTTATAAATTTGATAAGACTACAAAATGAAGTTGTTATGATAGATAGAGCATGTGTGTGCCTATCTACCTAGACATTCAGCGTTAATGTCAATAAAGTAACTATGGCATTTTTACATCCAGACGATTTGCTACTATGTCATTTAACGCTCATGTCTATTTAGTGACTATGGCATTTTTTAAATCTAGACTATTTGCTAATAGAGTATTCTGAATTAAGACATTTTATGATCCAGACGTTTTGCTTGTAGAATACGCGTTCATGTCTATTACCTAACTATGGCGTTCAAATATCAAGACGTGAGAGCGACATGGTCCCCGCGGATTGCTTGTCATTTAACGTGCACATGCGGTACGGTTAAAGTGGAGAAAGCAAGCTTGTATACGAACCATGATAATGTTAACTTGCTAATCTTAAAAACCAACACTGTGAAAACAAGCTTTATTTTCAATATCTATTTGCATTATTTCAATATTACACCAATAAATTGTGCACAAATCAACAATTTGTTTGATATTAAAATTGTTTTTTAACTTAATGAACTTAATAGGTTCATTAAGTTCAAAGAGAGCCGAAATCAAGATCTTAAATTGGATTTATAACTGCTGTCTTAACTTGTTACTGCTGTCTCTTAAGTGATAGCTTCAAGATAAGTAACTAGAGCTCCAATAATTACCAAAGTTTCAGGCGTGGCGAGAACCCTGCCGGATTTAGGGATAATATAGCACAAAATAATGGTGCATTGTTAGCCAATCATCGACGGGTAATTTCTACTTATTGTTTGATTTCTTGCTTATTTTGATTTTATGGTCCTAAATTATATCGTTCGAACATCGTTAAATATAAAAGATACCTACATATAGTAAGTTTACAATATAAAATAAATGAATAAATCAAAAAAAATTGAACACATTTTAAATAAGTACAAAATTATACCTAATTACTCTTTGAATTCGAGACGATGGGCTCAGAATTGTAAAACACTGGTAATCTATTCTATACTATTTTATAAAGAGGAAGAATTTGTTTGTTTGAAAGCGCTAATCTCTGGAACTAACAGTCGGATTTGAATAATTCTTTTTGCGTATGATAGCCCAGTTCCATAGGAAGGTATAGGTATAGGTATAGGCTATGTAACATTACGCTACTGGCAACGGGGTAAGCAAAGACGCGGGTGCAACTGCGCCGCAAAAAGCTAGTAAACAACATTAGTGAACACTCATACCATTTCTGGTAAGAAATATTTTATGTACACTTAAGGTAACTCTAAATCTAGATAAGTCTTGGTTTAATATTAATGACTCATGTAGTATGACTAATTCAGCTAAATATATAGTACATATTTAGATTTGTATCTACTGGGATGAAATTAAATATTACAGTACGTACCCTGCATATGTATTGCTTTAGAGTATTTCATGGATTCAGAAAAGTATATAGTTCATTTGAAAGCAATGCACATTACTATATGCCTTTTAGCTTGAAACGACTTTGCCTCAACTTAAGAAATAAATCCACCGAAGACAAAGCAGCGAAGAGCTGCTTAAAATATAAGTGAATTTCATGTATTTTGGAAATTTAATGCTTCGTTCCCGATACCTTTACATCAGGCGCATTTAATTCATTGATTGTTTGTAATCAACGACATATTCGATAGCTACTGGAGCGTGCATGATATTTTGTAGCGTGATGTGAAACAATTGGGACATGAATCATAGCGATGCCACAGAACTCAGCCTCGTCCGGAGTATTCGAGAAGGCAAGATAACTTGCCGACCATTAATAGATTCCATAATGAATAATGTATTGTATTGTCGCGACGGAACAGAATTTACAGGGCAAATATGAGTAGCCCAAGTGATCATATTCCTACATAGTGAGCTGATTCCCCGCGGATCCAGAATAGTAAGTTATGGAAATGTGCGATTGGGGCAGTAGCGGGCACTAGTGGCCAATAACAATGTCGCATTAATATTCAACAGACGCTCTTTGAACGGACAGTTACTCTGCGGACATCATCGCCGTATTTCTTTACTCAGTGGAAGATGCTAAAGGCTGATCTTATAATATCATATTAAACAGAACGTACAACTTACAAGAATAGCATATCGTAGTATGCTATAAGCAAACAGCAAATTAAAACGTGTTATGTGTAATTATTATGTTCATAGCTTTACTGCTTTACATTATTTATTACACGTGCGTGGACCATTGTAATTAGTTGGGGATATTTTCATCTTAATACGAAATATGTTATGGAAAAAGGGGATACATATTGAAAGGAGATGGCAAAAGATGAGCGATTACTATAATGCGTGAACCTGAATGATATATTTTATAATAAAAGCATTTGCTTCGAATATTTTGTTTCTAAGTGTTTTATTGTAGTACTCGTTATATTGTGATTTTTGCTCAACCACCGAAGTCAAGGAGGGTAATGTTTTTCAAGCGTATGTATGTATATATGTGCAGCCTAAATGGTTTAGTAGATTTTAACTTAAGAGAAGTCATTAGATTCGTATTAATTTTGGGAGTGAGAGTTGAGGACATATAATATTGCAATGTAGCGTCAGCACAAAAAAATGGGTTTCTTTCTTTTCAGTTTGGTTTAGGCAAGCGGTCGTTTTTTATAATACATATATTTTGCTTGTTGTGTTAGTAATCAATTCATTGAAATCATTTAACTTTCCAGAATGACTATAGGTTACTTACAATTTATCAATACGTAGAATCACAAGTGGAAAGAAGACATTGAAGTCCAAGACGCTTTGACGAAGCAGATAGTAATGCTTATTTTTTTAAACATCGTGGTATTGAAATACTAACAAAACCATGTTGCTTTCAACCAGACAAAAGATGAGTTGGCTGTCGTCCCACTTGTTTGTCTACGAAAGTTTGCCAAAATTCTTTTATTGACTGAGTGTACGTAGAAGCGAGCTTTACTGGCGACACCGGAAATTCTCTACCGACATACAGCAGCGACTGTCATGCGTATAAATATAATATAATAACTCTATGTCACATATGTGTCCGCTTCACTCTAGTCGCTGTAGTGAACATTATTTATTAATTGTATTATATATTTTCTGTTCTTCTTACTATTGATGTAAGTTAATATAATTTCTTAAGTATATCTATCAAACAGTAATAAATGGTTTACCACCCCATAAAATGTATAATATGTAGGTGTAGATATTTATTTATGTATTAGGTAAATAATATTTGAAGTTGTTTCAAAGGTCAGTGAACGCTCAGGATTGCCAGATCCCATGATCAGAACTATGTATAGCTCTACTACCCTGCGGGAGGTGACAGTGGTGGATGGTGTACAACTAATAATAGCCTCCCCTCCAGCGCGCGATCATTGGAACGATGACGGGAGCGCGCACATGTGGCGCCCGTCGGTGTCGTACTCCGCGTGCACGTTTATTTTCGAAACGGTCGTCACGCGGCGCGGTTCACGGTGCTCCTTACATAAGAGCCGGCCTCCGGCGAGTCCGTAGCCGAGGCTCTGCCGTGCACTTCGACGAGTCTCCGCACGCTGCAGGTCGCTGCACGTTCGGGTAACCGATCCGATGGACGCTCGCCGCCGGTTCTATTTCGGGAAAATACAAATTTGGAATGGATGGTACTCCCGAGTCGTAAGCGAACTCCGGCGGTTGACTCCATTTTTAGAGCTGGTCTGCGCGTGCGCACCGAGCGCGCTGCCAGTGCTCAGCGAGCTGCCATCACGCCGCGTCGCTCGCCACCCCCACGTTACCGCCGACTGTCGCGTTGTGCTTCCACCGCCATCAACCAAGAGATGGCGTCACGTACTAAACGAGCGCTGCACATTACCGATACGTAACACCTAGTTGCTAATTGCAACTGCACAGAATTGCAGTACCTACTCAAGAGAGAAGACACACAGCCTTGCGCGAGTTCCGTGCTTCCTTACTTCCCATAGTGCTTATAATCGTATGGAATGTAAAGAAGTATGGAGCTGCGCGGGCGTGCCTTCGGGTCCGGAAATCGCATCATCGTTGTTCACATGTGTGACAGAAGCTTTGTCTCGTTATTTTGTGTTTGCGGTTTTGAAGTGTAATGTTACAATTTAAATGTGTGACTATTGTAAATCAGAAATGTGTACTATTGCCAAGGATATATTATGAGAAATATTGTGATATGTTCGATTACTTACTACCACCAAACAATTATGCTAGCTAGGATAGTATGGTAATTATTAATGGTTTTGTTTAATAATTTAATTTATTTCAAGAAGCAAGTAATAATTAACATAATCAAAATGTTAACATACTAAGACGCATTTAAATATTAAATATATTTAGTAACAAACCCAGTCAGTAGAGCTTATATCGCAGTTTTTTAGGAGAGCAATAAAAGTATGTAAAAAGAGAGATTGTTTATTCGGTGGCGAACTGTCGTAAAACAACATCTGGCGTAGGTAACAGTTCTGACTAAGGCAACATAAATAAACGCGAGGCTAATGTAGACCGTGGCTTCGAACTGCTATCCCAACTTTACATTATGTGTAGGAGTATACACGGAGAAATTAAGACAGATATTTAAAATTTCGATGCTGATTTAATTTACTTGAAATAATTTAAAATTGCGGAGTCTGTAATTTAGGATATTTTTTTAATTAGTTATAAACTAGTACAACACACTTTTTACGATACTATTTTTTAGTCCAAACATAGATATGTAAGTATATGTAGTTCGAGATGTAGTTCTTAGTAGACTACTTAGTTACTAATAAACAAATACGAAATTAGGATAATTTGATGACGATTTTAATTCTTGTTCAAGCATATTTTTCTACATTTGATATATTGTAATAAATATGTTGTATTAACTAATATTAATATAACATAAGTTGTATATTTTAGGAATTATGCAATCCGTTATGTATAGATGTGCATTAAGTAACTAAAACTATATCACATTTTCGTACTAAACGTATTTTAGTACGAAAATGAGAAATGTATAAATTTAGGTGGAGCATCGTAACTCTCCGAAGATAACCAACAAACATTCCGTTTTAGTTTGTGTAAGCTTGGGATCATAAATTCTTGGACGACGAATGCAAGTAGCAAACATTGCTAAAGCGTTTATCTAGTGGAATGGCAAAAAAGGGGAAGACAAAAACAGCAGCGTGTTCGGGCCGCGCCTGCGCCCCATCTGGAGGAGCACTGCATCTCATTATGCGGATCGGTCGCGGCTGAATGGACACCGCCCGTGTCCCCAGCACAATGCTCAACAATATTATTTGGACATACTACTAAAATTGTTTATTCCTTTCAGATTCTATTGTTCTTGGGTTAGACTTGCACATCAAGCGTTTTAGGTAACTTTTTTTCATAGTTCCATGGCCCTACCACAACCTCTTATAGCAATCTTATTATAACCTTACTTAGTCTATTAGCCTTGGTTTTAACGGTACAAAAGAAAAAGACAAAACACAAAGTGATATTAAAATAATACTGCTATAAGAGGCAGTGGTAGGCCCCCTGATGTTCTTTAAGATAAGTAGGTACTCACAGCATTTAGACTCTTGTACATATTTTTGTTGTATGTATCCCCACAATGTTTTCCTTTATAGTATTTCAGTAATGACAGGTTTATTATTATTTTATTTAGCTTCAGGCTGTATAAATAACTTTAACTTGAATACAACTTTATTATTGAGTTTTATTGATTGAGTCAAATCAGTCTACGTAATACTACCTGCATTTCCATAGGTGCTGCAGCTGCATGTATGCAGAACTACAGCTTTGAAGATTATACCAAAGTGACTGTGTCATTTATAAACATCTAAAATGTATAAAATGGCGTAATGTGGCAGCACATTTATAAATATTTTTATTTGTACTTAATTCTTTTTTAATAACCTATTCTATTCTACTTCTTTGCTACTTATATGGAACTCTAAGTCTACATTTGATACTCATTTTGTAATAATTATTGTATAATGATAATGACTGTTTGTTTCCTAAATAAAATAAAATAAAAAATAAATTCCACTGCTAGGCAAAGGTCTTCTCCATAGTGCTCCACAGTTCTCTGTTGGGTGTTGATATCATTCAGTCGTCCAGTTATTTTGTAATACATACTAAAATTATTTAAAAATGCTGTTTTTGTCCGACTACCGAATTCAAGGAGGGTTATGTTTTTCGAGCTTATGTATGTACGTAAGCATGTATGACTATTTCTTTGGAACGTTCTACAGCCTTAATGGACTTTAACATAATATAAGGTGTCATTAGATTCGTATTAATTCTGAGAGTGACATAGAGCATAACTATAATATTGCAATACAGCGACAAAAAAATAATAAATATTTGTTATGTTGAATAAAAAATTATACTTTACATATAACTCTGTTTATCTTTAATTTTGGTGATCCTAAAGCGGAAGAGTTTTTGACAAAAAAACTCTTCTGCTTTGTCCGCTTATTTGTTTGTTCGAGAGATTAGCGCAAACTCTGGAACCAACAGTAGGATTCCAAAAATTTTTTTGGTAAAGGGGAAAAACGAGCAAAATATATGTATACTCAATACTATTCGTATGATAGCCCCGTTCTTGAGGGAGGTTATAGGCTATAGAGCATCACGCGAATGGCGACGGGAATACCCCTTTTCCACAAGGCTAGAAAGGCTACTCCAGAAGCCATTAACCAGTAGTAGAATAGTATAGAGTATACATATATTTTGCTTGTATTTTACCTTTTTCTTGCCAAAATGGATAAAAATGCATGTGTAATTAAGTAATTTTTAAGGATAGGTAAATAAGAAAGAAGGCACACATAGACTAATAAAGGAATCGCCGCATATTTCCACGGTCATAAAAGAGATTGCTATAAAGAAGTAATTTACGTAAGTATTTTGTTAGTGGTTTGGCGTGAGTACCTAAAATATGTGTTTATTTCGGTGACAATCACATGCTAAGGTAAATTGGCAATGGAACTTGTTCAAAATTACGTAAAAAGCTTTGTTTTGTGTTCATAGTTAAGTAAAAAAACAAAATCTTTTGTCACCGTTTCATTGTAAGCATACTGCAAAGAAGTTTTTTTTTTAAGAAGTTAAATGCAACAACGAATTCATTTATATGAATACTATTTCTAAACGTTACATTGTTAATTGTCTTGCGTTGTAGCAATCAAATCCAAAAACATGTTTTATGAGTATAAAACAGGGCGAACATTAACCAGGTTCCGTTCATTGTTTCAAGAAACAAGGGGGCAGCGGCGGGACTAGGGCAATGACAGCGCGCACGCATTACGATCAAGCGCACACACATACACGCACGTCGCACATGCAGAGAGGCACTCCCACAGCGACCATGACGCCAATGCACCAAGGCGCCAGGTTACTGGCTACACAATCACCGCTACGAGACATGTTTCCTCGAAAAAGCAAATCCAGCTTTACTACTACATAGATTAAATAATAATTACCCATTGCTACAAATCCAGAATCTACCCGATCCGCGCCCTTTAATAGTGTACGCCTTTTACTATGGCACAAAAGAATCTTCTATGAGAAAGGGATCTTGACCTACCAGTTTATACGGAATTTTCAAAAACAATTTATTCATGCATCCATGCAGCGTATGCGACCAACAAAAGAATTTAAAACTAGACAGGGGGATAATGAATACTAGACAAAGAATATTTTAATAGAGTTACTTGCGTGCAATTCGGTTTACTGATTTTTATTAAAGTTGAATGTACGAACGGGTTTTGAACGCTTGTAAGAATATAATAGAAACGTGCTGAATGAATGAACAACATGTGTTACGTTTTTTGATGTAAACTATTTTTATAGGTACAATGTAATTTGATTAAGTATAGATAGGAACTTGTATCGGTAAATTTCTTGTTATTCGTGGATGACGCGCGAAAATAACCACCAGACGAATCTTTGGCAGCGCTCCAGGGGCCACTGAAAGTCTCCGACGCCATGCCTCACTCATACACACCTAATCATATTTTGTTATATATATAATTAAAAGTTACATTATTACAATCAAGTTCTAAGATAAACAGTATTTTATGTTGAAACATTTAATTGAATATTTCGTAGCTATAATTTACTCGTAAAAAGATACTCATATAAAATAGAGACGTAAAACCGTTGAAATATCATGGACAGCGAAAAGTTTCGTAAACGGAAAAAAAAAAATTTCATATTTTAGAAATTACTAAATTCATATATTGTAATTGTTTTTGCTAGAAGAACTTTAATAATTTAACACCTTTTTTGACATTCTCAATGTTTTTTCGCACTTGCCTCGGCATTTATCGTGTGTACTTTTATTCTAATAAATTAGGATTTTTTGATGTAAGGGCAAGCGTGATGCATAAATGTGTTTTATTTTATTTTAAATTTCATTTTATCTGTGTTTATTGTTTTCAATCGTATATTGTGTAATAACTATTGTAATTGGTAGTTATTTACCGTTGTAATTATTATTAGATATATAAATTAATAAAAATAAATAAATAAAAATGTTAGTAAAATGAATAAAATATTTTTTAACAAAAAGAAAACCGACTTTACACGAAGAAAAATAAAAAGTAAAAAATAAATTTACATAGCACAAAGTAATTCGTATTTTGATTTAGTTAATCAGAAATAATTAAATAAGTATTTTATAATTTTGAAATTGGTGCCATTTAAAACAATAACTAGGTTAACTAAAGGTATTATCTTAATTTGCTATTGTAGTAAGGTTCTTATAGTATTAACATGGCACCAACTTGAAAATTATCCCTCGATTGTCTTTCAGCTCCATCATCGGATCGACTCCAAACCTTCACTAAATAGTACTGCCTTAAAATATTTCATGAAAACATAACAAATACATTAGTCGCCAATACTTTTTTCGAAGGTTCCCCTCGATTTATCTCTAAGATGCCATCATCAGATCCTGGTTTCCTTATCATGGTACCATCCTTGGGATATCTATGTATAATATGTATGTATTTACAAAAAAAAAGTATTTAAGTATGTATATCCGCATTTCTAGAACCCATAACACAAGCTATAATATATGCTTACTTTGGGTTTAGATGGCGTTGTGTGTAGTTGGCGTGATATTATATTATATTATTATATTATCTAGCAGTGGACGTCTCTTGGCTGATATGATGATGATTAAAGTTATTGTATATATTTATAAACATAGTAGATTGTAGAAGTGTTAAAGAAGTCGAAGGTACCTACATCTAAAGTAATATTATAAAGAGTAAAAAAATGATTATTTGTATGTTCCGATTTAACTCAAGATCTAAGTAACCGAGTTAAAAAATATTTACCTTTAGAAAGCTAAAAATAGGACAGTTAACATAGGCTATATTTTATTATGTTTAACATATTATTCAGTCATTTTCAAAATTTCAATAGAGTTTTGTATAAATCTGAATTATGCAATACGACACCATTGCAAGAATATTTTACGTAGTCGTTTGTAGTAAAACCGCATGAAACTTTAAAATTTTGGTACCGAAGCAAAGCGAGGGCGGATGTCTAGATGTAATATAACAGTAAAGTAACAGCAGTAATATTTACTAAATTATCAAACGTCTGGTATAAATAGCTTAGAGCTATTTATTTAAATATATTTTGAAGTAGGTACGTAACGTAAGATCGGCTAATACTACGAGTATATAAGACAAAATCATGCCTTTGTTTAGTTTGAGATTGATAGAGAAAAGGTTATGATTATGAATCAAACATAATATTTCCTGTGTTTCTTCCTTAATGTAATCAGTAAACATTCATTAGATACCGTAAATTCATTGTAATTTATAATGCGCTACTACCGGCACAGTGGTAAATTATGAAACTATTTCGATCGGAAAGCGACAAGTATATCGAGCAGAGATCGCTAGATGGCGATGGTGTGCGATCTATAAATAAGATCTATTAAAATCACTCATGAGAAGATATGTAAATAAACGATGACGCATGAATAGTACATAGGTCAGTCATGCAAATTCAATTCTTGGGGTGTGTAAAATAATTTCTGTCGTGAAACTCTCAGTATCAATCTGAAATTGTGTTCGATATTATTATGTCTTCGCTATCGCTCGCCTTTTACTACTTCGGATTTTGTAGGTTATGACATAAAGATGAGACACATTTTTGTATCTAATTATTAATTAACGGTATGTTTGCATTAACGGTTGTAACTCATGCATAGTGCAAGACTTTACTTGTTATTGTTACGAATGAAGGTAAAGAAGGAGAAGGAAGAAGTTAAATATGTATATACTAGCTGCGCTAGTAGCTAGGGCTTCGCCCACGCGTAAAATGTGTTTGTTATATCCTTCGGAAACCAGACCGATTTTCGGGATAAAAAGTAGCATATATGTCCGTCCCTGGCACCGAATCTATCTACATACTAATTTTCATCGAAATCGGGTCAGCCGTTTAGGCGCTGAGTGGTAACAAACACACACACACATACACAAACTTTCGCATTTATAATATTAATAGGATATATGGATATGTATGTCTATTGCTTTGGCACGCTCTACAGCCTAAATGACTTGATAGATTTTAACATATTATGAGGTGTCATTAAATTCGTATTGATTTTGCGAGTGACGTAGAGTATTTAAATGTAACGTCGCGTCAGCACGAAAAAAAGGGCATCACTTCTTTTCAGTTTGTTTTAGGCATACGGGCTTTCTGTTTTTTAATAATATATTTTGCTTGTTCTATCGCAATATTTTCCTTTGATGCTGTTTACCTTAGTGATAGTTACTGGTCATGGTGCCGAGCCGTGTCATTTGAGTTTGTTTTTATTTTCTTTTTCTTTTATACTACTACTAGCAGCCAACTCCCAGCTTGGCCAACTACATCCGAATGTTTCCTAAAAGTTGTTTTGAAAATATATACGGTCGAATTGAGAAACCTTCTCCTTTTTTGAAGTCGGTTAAAAATAGCTTGTAGCAGTTAGGTAGATATAATGACTTCTGATTAGTGATAGCTTTTTAGGATCTAATTAAATGTTTCACAGATTACACGCTACATTTAAATGCATAACACTGTTTATTTTTTTATGCTTGTTACGTGATTGCTCGGTCAGTTAAAAAATTATTTTTGGTTATTCCTTTTTGTTGGTAGGTCATCACTTTTTTATTTTGGTTTGTGGTTTCCGGGATTTTACAATCTTCCCTTTCGTCATTACTTTCTTCCAAACAGATCACCGACCAGACCATCAAGCTCATGAACGAAAGGCGCAGTGTGGTACTGTGGTCCCCAGAGGATGCTAGTGACTATCGGCGGCTCAAAAGACGAATCTCCAAATCCTTGACTCGCGATCTTCGCCAATTTAACACGCAACGTGTTAAGGAGGCTATAGAGCGCAACAAGGACTTCAAAGTGTTCGCATGAGATCAGTCTGTCGGGCAAAGCCAACTTGTCAAGCTGAAGACTAGGGACGGCAGGATTATATCGTCTATATCGTATGTTTATATCGTTTTAGAGGAGGTCGACAGGTTCTACAGACAGATAAACACGACGGAACAGGCACCTGTTAGCTCCAACGGTGCCCTATTGACTATCAATACATCGAAGTGCTGAAGTGGGTATGAAAACGCCACCATGTAAGTACGAATTAATGGTCAGAGCTCAAGACCTCCATCCAGTTGCAGGGACGAGTACGACAGAGAGATGTTATATCACCGAAACTGTTCACCGCTGCAGTGGAGGACGTGTTTAAGCTTCTGACCTGGAATAGACTTGGCATCAACATAAATGGTTCACATCAACATAAACCTTTCTGACCATATCGTGGTCATAGCTGAGACCGTGGAGAACCTCAGTGCAATGCTAGATGACCTCAGTAGAGCCTCTCGACAAGTAGGCCTAAAAATGAACATGGACCAAAATAACCGATGTGGCTCGCATAATTCCGTCTCTGAATTGGCAGTGGGCAGGACACATAGCTCGCAGAACTGACGGCCGTTGGGACAGAAAGGTTCTAGAGTGGCGACCACGAGCCGGAAGACGCAGCGTGGGCAGACCCCTCACAAGGTGGATCGACGACCTTATATGGGTGGCGGGCAACCGAACTCAAACTCAAACTCAAAATGTGTCTGCATTCAGGCGCGGAACGAGCTTTATTGTGTCGCGCAAACTGTCAACGTGTGACCTCGCGCTGGGCCGGTCGCTGTCATCGTAATGTGATGATCGTAAAAAAATACATCGTACTATATTGGCCAAGGCTGAGTTAGCGTTTTAACATCTCTGAGTGGCTTTTCTAGGAAATCCTCACCTTAAGTAAAGCATTACATTAGTACCGTATACTGGGAGAAATTTAGTTGGGCCTTTTTATTTTACATTAAGCAGAGACATTTGAAGATGCCAGTAAGACGCTTGGCTATCAGCCACCAATGGCAAAAATATCAGTTTAAAATCTTCTTTTTAATAATTAATGTCATAGATAATAGATATTACTAATTTATGTATAGATATTATTAATTTACGTCAACATTCTCTGAGAGGGTTGGTACTTCTCTACACCACTGTATTCTTGTTCAAAACTAGGTAGGACCTACTACCGTTAAACTTATGTAGGTAATATTGCTTTTACGGCATGTGTTTGTTAAACTTTAAAGTTTATTCGTTTTTCTGCTGTGTTTTACACCTTACACCTAATACGTATAAAATACTATGTTGCAAAGAGGTAAGTTTAAATTACAGTCTGATGATGACTTATAGTAGAATGTAGATACAGTAGAAATGTCTACTTTATGAGCGCCTACACACTATGGCCACTAGTCGCGGCCACTAAATGTGACCACAAGCTGGAAATGAGTTTTTCCATATATTTTGTATAGTGTCGGCGCAAACTGAGCGTTCAAGCCACAAGCTGCCAACAGTAGCCGGCTCCTTACCGGCGCCGGCGTCCGCGTCCCCACCACACGTCAGTCTTGCTGCAGGCAAGCAACCACTAAGCCACTAGCGGCAGCAGCGGCTGCGATTGGTGGCTGCGTCTAGTGGCCATAATGTGCGGACGCTCTAAATCTCACGTCTTTGTTTCTTTGACTTAGGTATGTAACATTATAATAAAATTTGTTTTCAGGCGTTTTAAATATATAAACTAGTTAATATTCTCTTATATTTAATTATGTAAATTGGTATGTGTATTTATTGTATAGACGACCACAGCTTTACCACTCTTGGAGTATAAATGACGTCTGCATATCACAAAACAATGTCTATTTTTGCTTGAAAGTTACTGCCACTGTACTGAGATATACAGTGATAGTTGTCACTGTCAAATTGAGTCTTATTGCATTTTAATTTTGATGGAATTTCTTGTTAAAAGTGGTAGTGGTAAGCAATTAGGTGGTCGACTTACATACATGTATTAACCTATAGCAACTTTTGTATTTTACATGATTTTGATGAAGAATGCATCAGGTGTGTAGGTATTGATCAACATGTCCACAAGAAAAAGAATCGAAGAAAGCGCTTACATTCATCTCTCCTTACCTAGAACTCAAGCCCCCCCCCCCCGAAAAAAAATCAACTAAACTGTAGTTCTCTCACTTGTTTAGTATTATATTTATTTTGCACTGGTAACTTATACTGTTCATTATAGAATTGCTCCAGTGCCACCAAGTATTTGACTTTATCATGTACAGGTAGAAGTCTACAAATGCTGAAGAGTTCCTCATAATTATTATCTTTACATTCTAATTTTGTTTTACAGCTAACGAGATACTTCATAAAGCAAAGTAGGTAGGTAGGTAGGCAGCGGCTTCGCAGAGCCTCTGGCATTGCAGAAGTCTATGAGCGACAGTTTCCACTTATCATCAGGTGGGCTGTTGGCTCGTCTGCCACTGTAGGCAATAAAAAAAAAAAAAAAAAGCGAATTTGTTTTAAATGTATTTACACTGTTTTTTTATATTGTTTTATTTATTACTAGCTTTTGTTTGCAGCTCCACCCGCGTGAATATTGGTTATCGCATAAAACTTTCATCCCTTATTTCAACTCATTCACGGCATTTTTTTGCAAAAAAGATAGTCATTATTATTCTCCAAGGTCTAAACAGCAATATAGTAATAATACCAATTGGGTTGCCTATAATAGTAGTGCCTTAATATACTTAATAAAAGAAATAACAAATGCACTAGTCGCCGGTACGATTTTCGAAAGATCCCCTCGTTTTCTCTGGGATGCTATCATCAGATCGTGGTTTTCTTATTATGGTACCACTCTTGAAATATCTCCTTTCCAACAAAAAAAGAATCATCAAAATCGGTACATAAACGGCGTAGT
This sequence comes from Parascotia fuliginaria, assembly GCA_963082885.1. Lineage (NCBI taxonomy): Eukaryota > Metazoa > Arthropoda > Insecta > Lepidoptera > Erebidae > Parascotia > Parascotia fuliginaria. The sequence goes on from OY720171.1 coordinate 14,047,739, forward strand.
TATCCGCGAACACACACTAAATAAATATATATATTTATACAATCGAATTGAGTAATCTCCTCTTTTTTTTGAAGTCGATTAAAAATATGGGACCAATTTCAAAGTATATACTTTCAAAAAAAATTAAATATTTCAAATAGGTTCATAATAACAGAGTTCTGTGGTAACAAACATACAAAAAAAAACATACGACCCGAATTGATATTCTCCTCCTTTTTTGAAGTCGGTTAAAAAATTACACTCATTCACGAAATAATCGTGATAAGTAAGCTTAAAATAGCAGGTTTGTTAGTTCGCATATGTAGTACTACGCTATAGATCCATACTATAATATTCTTCAATAAGATTGTAACCAGACGTTACATCAGCAAATTTAGCTGCGTTATTGTATAGTTTAGTTTTAACGAGCGAAGTAAGTAATTAGTGGCATATGCCTGTGTGCGTCTGGACCTGGAAGTCCCTGGCGCATAGCGGCGTCGACATCACTAACGCACCGCCTGCCCCGACGGGCGAGCGTCTGCCAGCAATTCCTACCCATCGCACAATATAATGCTACCAAATTATCTTTTCAAACAATTAGTCGAGAATTAATGCCCAACGAAATGTGCTCTTTGCAGAAATATTGGCGTAATTAGCAAAGCTGTAATTAAACAAACGTTTTTATAATACACGAATAATATCATATTAAGATAATAACGCAGCGGAAAATATGTATTTGCATGTTTTTAATTCGTACTTAACATTAAAACTAAGTGTCGAAAAACATTGCTTACGATACCTATGTATCGTAAGTAATAAAGTTATTGTATGAGAACACATGAGTTGACTATAAGTATATTATTTCAGTAAAATCGTAAAGGAACATCTTGCGACATTGAAATTTTGCATGATAAGCAGGCAAAGAAACTGTTAAGTTCACTGATGAATTGCAATGTTATATTTTGATTGCAGACAACATACGTGCTGTGGCTCACGAATGTTTTAACTGACTTCAAAATAACTGACTTCAAAAAAAGAAGGTTTCTCAATTCGACCGTATACCGTATATATATATATTTTTTTTATGTGTGTTCGCGGATAACTCCGTCGTTTATGAACCGATTTTGATGATTCTTTTTTTGTTGGAAAGGTGATATCCCAAGGATCACCCTTGGGATATGATAAGCACCAACTTCAAAATTATAAAATACTTATTTAATTATGTCTGATTAATTAAATCAAAATACGAAATACTTTGTGCTATGTAAATTTATTTTTTACTTTTTAGTTTCCTTCCTGATTGAAGTCGGTTTTCTTTTTGTTAAAGAATATTTTATAAAATACCAAAAGCATTAATTACTCTCTGTTTGCCGATTCTGAGACAAAAAATCCTACTTATCTAGAAACATACGCGATCTGTGTAAATCTTAAGTAGGTCGCGTATCGTTACTGCTTGTTCAAAATGAAACAGAAGGTAATACTAATCTTCTATTAAATCTTCAATTTCCTAGGAAAATAATATGCGGCACGTTCGTTCCTAACTCTATACTGCGAGAACTTGGTGCACTCCATGTGCCTTGATAAATAAAAAACATTTGTTTTACAACTTGTATTTACTCACTGGCTAAATATACATAGTAATCGTTACAACAGAGAATTCTGTATAGCATCAGAAGATTTTCGCAACATTGTGAGCTTCAGCGAATAACTAAGGTAAGAAGTATAAAACTTTTCTTTACCAACTACAATAACACAACTTTGTTGTAAATTATATATGTATGACGTATGTAATGTACAACTAAGATGTCATCACTTTTAGGGTTCCGTAGTCAACAAGAAACCCTCATAGTTTCGCCATGTCCGTCCATCCGTTCGCGACCTAGCTCAAACTACTTTACTACTTTTGGTACTAGTAAGCTAAAAATTGGTCTGGATATACATATAAATCACGCCGACAAAATAGTACAATAAAAACTTAAAATTTTTTTTTTTGGCGTACCTTCTGTACGCCTAAAGACCTATTGAAACCTGAGCAGTATTCGCTACCGCCTGCGGTAGAGAAATCTTAGTGGGTATGCGGTAATACTACTTTTCACATCAAAGCGGCTTTTGCTATCGTTTTGGGTAGAATATCGTGTGAGTTTCGCTCAAGAAGGTATGAACTTTTTACGAGTTCGAGTAGGTGTGCGGCATTCCGCTCTAGCCGCGGAACTTCATACTAAATACCTGAGCGAAATCCACGCGGTATGTACCTCTACCCATAGCGGCAGGGAATACCGCTTATGCTTGAATAAGCCTTAATATGGGGATGCTATTTTTTTCTAGTTTACCCTGTCATTTTCCGTTGGATAGGTTTTTAAACAATAATAAGGGGTTTGTGAAGACTGTTTTGCGATTCAGAGATCCGTTTGCGAAATATTTAGCTTTAAGATGCTCGTATTTGTTGTATTTGGCAATGAAGAAATTTATAATAATAGTCTATATGGTTTATTTATAAAATAATTTTTAACAAAAAGAAAACAGACTTCAAACAGGAAGGAAACTAAAAAGTATAAAGTAAATTTACATAGCACAAAGTAATTCGTATTTTGATATAGTTAATCAGACATAATTAAATAAGTATTTTATAATTTTGAACTTGATGCCAAGTAAAACAATAACTAGGTACTTATTTATAGGATTATTTATAGGAATATAACAAAAACAAACAAAATATTGCTCATATATTTAAAATTGGATGTAATGAACTTTGTATACAAATAAAATGTCTACAACGGAGTTACCAATGCTTAAAAATATTTGTCCCTAAACGTAAACTAAAATATCTCTAGAAATGAAATCATAAATCACCAATAACTTGGGCGGTTCAACTTTATTTTACTAATTGTTTTATTTTTACTAATTTTAACTACTTTTTTTATTTTTGTAACTTCGCATTATCTGATTTATTTTAACAGCTAAGTTGGTAACCCTGACATGCACATCTCTTTCTTGTCAAATTTTCGTGCTTCGTACTTTCTGGAATGTAGCTTTGTTGTCTGTCTCGCTTACACCTACGCAATTTGGATGTTTTGTCTCTGTCATAACTCCACCTACATTACGCGTAATTTAACTATGTACTTAGTTACTTGCAACGTACGATTTCCTATAGTATGGATTCCTCTCAATTCCTGCTGCTTATTTCATAACAATTTGACAATTTGGCGTCAATGCCAAGGCGTTTATAAAATGTTTTAATTTTATTTTAGTTAATTATTACCAGAGTGGAAAGACAAAATAGTAAGGTGTTTTTAAAATGATTTAAAGTTATTGTAGTTGAATATACGAGCGTAGATAGATTATATTTTATTAATAGACACTAGTCTTTGTGATTTATCTCAAAGGGAAGCCGGTAGGAATCGGGTTATAAGGACCCTTCGCCACTGATAGGTACCTAGTTATTGTATTTATTCATTTCCGATTAACTAAATTAAAATACGAATTACTTTGTGCTAAGTAAATTTATTTTTACATTTAAAGTTTCCTTCCTGTTTGAGATTAGTTTTTTTTGGTTAAAAATTATTTTATTTGTATTAAAATTTGCATAATATTCAGCCATTACATATACATGTATGTTTCTTGAAGTTAGTAATAAATTACAACATGCTTGCTGTAATATGGGGTGAAAGGCAAAAAAAAAACATTGAGAATTGAAATGTATAAAAAATGATCATCCGCACTATATTTAGGTACATAATTGTTCATAATCAATAGTTCATAACTAATCTAAACTACTTTATAAAGCGGAAGAGTTTTTTTGTTTGTTTGAACGCGCTAATCTCTGGAACTACCAGTTTCAAAACTACCGGATTTCAAAAAATATTTTAGCGTATGACAGCCCACTTCTCGCTAGGCTATGTAACATTACGCTTCTGGCGAAGGCAGCAAAGCAGTAAGCAAAGACGCGGGTGAAACCGCACCGTGCAAGCTAGTTTAAATAATAAAACTCATGGAAATGCTTTACGATATCGCAGAAACAAGATTTAAACTTATAAAGTACCCACTTTTAGCGAGTTACAATGCACAAGTTGATATTTCTGAACTATCCAAGAAAATATTGATTGTACTTGCTAAAGTAAGCTTTAGAACAAAGTTTAAGTTGAGAGTTGGTCATAAAACAAATAGACCTTTTTATATTTTCTTGGATAATGATAGCAGTCGTTACATGAAGTGGCTTTTCCAAAGAGACCCGTGGCGCTATTGCTTGAAATGAGGTGGATATAGTGCAATTGCTGCAACAGCTCACACGGGACTACGAAACAATACAACTAACTGCTTTAAACCCATTGAAAGTGAATTGGTCTTGTATGTCTTTTATGTTTTGTAAACAAATATTAAAACGTCTAAAATGCAAAAAAAATATAGGATTTATGTTATTTGATAACGTAATTATTAACTGAAATGTTTCATTAAAATTTGTAATATAATCGACGTGTAGCCGTGATGACTCAGTGGTTGTTAAGTTACCCGCTTCTTAAGCACGAGGGTTCAAAACTGGGCAAGTACTAATATGTCTTTTTAAATTTAATTTTACCTTAGACGTTACTGACTTACAATAAAGAAAAACATCGTAAGTACACCTGGAATTTAAAAAAGGAATAATTAAAATTAGCGTCATCAATCGTTGATATGGTAATCAAATTAACCATACAAAATAATGATTAGCTATTGAGTCTTTGTGGGTCGGATACCGCATGGTGCAAGAGGGACTTGTGTTTAACCAAGCTTTTTAATTAGTTCATATACGAATACTAGCTTTCCGCGGCGCGGTTTTACCCGCGTCTTAGCTTACTGCTCTGCTCCCTCCGCCAGTAGCTTGATGTAACATAGCCTATAACTTTCCTCGAGAACTGGGCTATCATAAGCAAAAAGAGATGAAGCATTGTAGCTTGAGCTGAGCTTGTTGAAGATGAGAGAAAGCATTTATAGCTGGCAGTTGAATGACATTGAAACTCAAATCACTATAAATATAGTCTGGCAATAGGTATTAGGTAATTTTGTTAGTTTTATGCAGCTATTCTATTCAACTTAAGTAAATGTATTTAAAAATAGGTAGAGCCTGTCACAGTACGACTAAATAATTATTAGTGTAGAACTATATCTGTTTTAGAGCTCTAGGTAGAGATGGTTAGTTTGTCTCCTATGTTTAGTAAGTTAAATCTACTACTGAATTTAATTAAAATTATATTAGTTCTCATAAATCAACGTCACGTATTACAAAGACTTAGAAGCCATTTGACATCATCATGACATATCGCTACCAAAAGGTATTGAGCATACAAATCGCTACGATCGAGTTCTATAAGCATTTATAATTAAGTATGCCAATACATATCTATAGTGGCGTCAAAAAAGCGTCCTGATCAATTGAAACGGATCGAAACGGTTCTCAAGGAATTTTATGTTGGAAATAATCCCGAAAGAGGCCGACACAATTCTTCATTTCATTCACGTTCCCCTGCGATGAAACTTTTTCTCTGCAATTTTTCTGTGGAGGGCGGGGGAGTTATCAGGTGGGGCACTTTGCCAGTCGCAGCACGTAGCGCTTCCGAACCCCGCGCGCCGCCTCTGCCCGCCCGCTGAATACAAACTTCATTAGCCGTTTGATAATTAGCCCGTTAAACGCCTCCCACTCAACCAGCTATCGTCGACGACATCTGACGACATTTCTGTGTACTCTAACATGATTCCCTATATATCTACACAATATAAATGTGTTCTATTATGTAAGTATTTATTATATAGTATTGTAGAGATCGGTTTCTATTTTAACCATTTAATAGTTTGTGTATTCCAGTGATTGATTTCCATGACAGGCTTAGATTGAAACATGGGATTTGATTTGATTAATTGAGCTTAAAGATATCGGTTGCTGAACATAGGTTCGCCTCACAGATTCGTGAACATCAAGTTGGAATTAAATATAAAGATAATTATTTAAAGCAATGTCTTCTTACTGTTAAACAAGATAAAGTATGGTTAAATAAAATCAAAAGAGTGAAAATACAAGAGAACGAATCATTATAATTTTATTTTGCTAAATCATCAACTACAGAGGAGTCCTGTTACGGAACGGATAATAAAAGTGACAATTTAACCCGAACGACGCCGGAAGGAAGGGACGAAACAAAAGGAACCCGAATGAGAGTGGAGTAGAAAGAACTTAGAAAAATTAGGAAACAATGAAGCAGGAAACGCGTTTCCTCGGCGAATGGCAACGACGCGGACGATCGGCGGCACGGCGTGGGCGGACACGAGTCAATCGCACAACTAGCGGGCAAAGGGTTAAGGTACGGCAACATGTTCGCCGCACAGCCTGATTGATATATACATCTCTTACATATTAAACTTTATAAGTTTTAACTACCTTAACTTTCTGCTGTGTGCAGAAATGATTATACCTTTTACGCTATGCTGTCGTGTTATTCCGATTTTAATCATAAACGTTGTGACAACAGAATAACTACCTAAAGTTTAATTTAACATTCATTTTAATTTTTAATTGTTTTATAGCAGCATAGATTTTATTTATTTCGTGTGGTTTGTTGTAAGATGTAAATATTTTTCCTAAGAATGTTTCGTGTAGTAGCAATTCGACGTGGCAAGCTCAACCAGTGACGTGATCATAATATCAACACCTAACGCCCGATTATGATACGTTACGATATAGGTTATTCTTGAAATATAGTATTTTATTCGTGTAAAAGGTTGTCTGGAAGAAATCGCTTTTAGTTATAAGACCGCCCATTCACTACTTATTATTGTGTTGTTCTATCATTTGTTTTGTATTCTGTGGTGTGCAATAAAGAATATTCTATCTACCTATCTATCTATTTTTTAGAAAAGATTATAATTAAACGAGTCGCGGTTAGGTGTTTGTCTCGCGCTACCCTAATTTAATATCTGTGTGATTTACAAATGTATTTTGTGTCAGTGAATTATACGTTTGTAATGTCATTACATTCTTTGAATAAAAGTTTACAGACTACACCTTGATGTTAAAGTCTCAGTAAAAGTATTAAATTTGCATAGTAAGAACAAAGATAAATACTGGTTATCATGGTAGACGTAAAATAAAGGGGTGCGCAATTAACATTTGAAGTGCCAAACGCTCCCCCCCGATAGCTGTTGCCCGATTAAGCATATCTGTTTATTTTCCAGCGCACATATCGAAATGATCCGCTATTGTATTTGCACTAAGTTGGCTTAACGAAACCTATTTCATAAATCTTTATATTAACAAAGCTTTTGCCATGTATTTTGTCCATAAAGAAACTAGGTTTGAAATATAAAAAAAAAACAAGACCACTCTCCGAACCGAGTGCTGTGGACAGGTCAATACGATAAATTATATTATCCTCAAAAACTGATATAAGAGGGTTTTGTATCGAACGATAAATACATAATGTCTCAATATCGATTGGAAACAAAAAAAAGAGTGTGTGTACTCATGTACGCACGTACGAAGTTATACTTCTTTGGCGTAACAATCCAAAAATACCAAATAATAACACAACGCATACATACATAAAGAGCATGCAACAATAATGAAAAATCATAAAATATAATTAAAATAAAAGAAAACAAAAAAAAATATTTATTAGATAATAATGTAATAATTTATAATTTGCAATGTAAATAAATTATACATACCGACAGTTAACCTCAAATCTATAAATGCACTTAAAACAGTATATTAAAATCACTTTTACCACTAATATTCAAAATAAATATTTTTACTGATAAATGATCAATAAAAAAATATCTATCACCGTCATAAATATAATTAAATTGATATAAACGCCAACATATTTTTTATTATATAAAGGTTCGCAACTAACTTCAGGGTGTAAAAGGTTCGCAATTAACTTCAGGGTGTTGCTTTTTTCTGTCGGTGTGCGCGCGCATCGTATAAATTCACTCTCATCATTTTTCCCAATCGCGCCAAAAGAAGTATAACTTCAAAAACAAATCTTTATAACAAAGCTATTAATTTCCCCTAAATCCAATATACATACAATAAGCGATAATGTCAACTGGGAAGTCAGATGTACGTCCGCGCCATAATACGTCCTCTTCGGAATAACTACTTACATAAAGAGTTAAATAAAATCAGCTTAAAAGGTTCGGTTCAATTAGGGTGGGTGTTAATTGATTACTGTTCGGTTTTACATAACATTGTAATTTCGGATTGGAGAATCGGTTTGTTTTTTACAATTAATGGGATTTGCAATTTGCAATAAAATGTGAATCGAGCGGGTTGGCGTGGGGCGTCATGGTGTACAGCGCGGTGGTGGCATCACAGCCTCTGCGGACACAGCGTCGGATATTTCGACGTAATTAAAACAAACAGGAGGAAGCTCGCCACTTCTCTCTAATTGTGTTCGTGTTGAAGTAATCACGGGAACTGTCACAGCAGTACTATTTATATCAATGCTTACTGATTAAGTAGATGCGACAAATACAGCCAACGAATATGCATATAGCCCAATAGTGTCTAACGGACAATAAATAACGATATTTTTTTAGCAGAACGCATTCCTTGTGTTTTCTAAAAATAAATTTAATGTAGCAATTAAGTTAAAACGAGAGTAACGCCTGTACTGTACTACGAAACGAATTTTTGAAATATATGTGATTGCTTTAGCTGGTACCGAGAACCATAACGACTGTCTAACTTCTCTCAATAACAATAGTTACAAAAAGGAAGGTATAGAATATGATATATAGGAAATGGATCCTAAGGGGATTGGGTATACTGAGTCGTGTATTTTAGAGTATATGTGTTTTATTTAAACATTTCTCTTGGGTAAAGATAAAATTGATTAATTCTTTTATACCGATTTCATTTTATCAAATATCCTCAGAACAATAAAATTGTTTATGCCATCAAAAACAACTTGTGAATAAAATTATTAAAAAAATTAAAAATCCTGTTTCACTCGGGACAGCCGCGGTAAAGCTATTGCATAGCATTTTTTTATCAACTTATGCAGTTATAATTATTTTTTCATTTTTTTTTTGAAATTTATTCAAGTTTTTCTTTGATATTAATTTAAGTTTTTTCTTTGATATTAATTCAAGTTACACTTTTTGAGCGTGGTGACCGATAAGAAAACATTATTTTTTTCTTTTATTTAATAAATGGAAAGTTAATATCGTTTAAAATATTTTTATTATCTTACAATACATGTATGTTATTCAGAAATTTTTATCATCCTACTAAGTATTTTTACTCCGAAAAAGAATAAAACTGGGACATTACATTACATTGATGCATTATTACACGTTATTAAAATCTTAGTTTAATTTCTATAGTTCTACCAGATAAAATTTATCGCAAATGTGACAAAATATTTGGTTTATGTGTGGTAAAAATTAGCGCCACTAGTGTTTATCCTGAGAAATAAATTTTATATGGTAGGTGGTGGGGGTGTTATGTTTTATTTTCGTTACGGAATTTCTTGATTCGGTCGCCGCGCTCAAAGCCCGCGATAAAAGCTATGCAATAGCTTTAAAGCTATGCAATAGCTTAACAAAAAATCGACTTTAAAACAATTCCTACATGTTCAATCCTTATCTAAAAAGTAGAATTTTTTTTTACGTAATAACTTTAAACGGAAGGTCCCTTAAGTAGGGACTGTATCTAAAAAAACTGGGCCAAAATTGCAAAACATTTTAGTTTTTCCTTGATTTAAACAATGTAATGGTAGGGCCGTGCCGCTTTTTTGCTCGACTTGGCGGAGACACTACCGTGCCCCCAGAAAATTGAACATATTTTTTCTTTAATTTCAATAGGCTCTAGTCTTTTATTTTAATTTTTTTACTGCATTGGAACTACTTGTAATAATGCACTCATATATCCCTATAAGTACGCGGTATTATTTATGTATTTAGTACCGTATAGTTGTATGAGACCAATAAGACGGTGGGCTGATGATATAATACAAGTAACAGGCAACAACTGGATAAACACTGGCAAGGACAGGGAGTTATGGAGGAAGTTGGAGGAGGCCTTTACCCAACAAGGGGTCCATATTGCAAAATAAGAAACTTAACAAAATACTAACATTAATTTAAGAAAAATCATTACTAACAATACTAATGTAACAAAAATGTAAGTTCAATGGCAATATGGAATAAATGGCTTTATTATTATTATTATTATTATTATTATTATTAGTTGTGTTTAGCAGAAATAAATGGCCAAGACTGCTGAGCTTATACAATTGTCACATTTGTTTTCAAACCGAAATAAAAGTGTTAAAAGTTTACAAACAAGTGTACTCTTTACCGAAGCATATGATTGCTTGTGTGTGATAGAAGAGGTTTGAATCGCATATTATTAAGATCGCAGCCAAGACGACATGCTGCAGCATAGTTTTGGCTGGGACTGTCGCGTCGTAACATCGTTCATATCAATCAATCAATCAAATCAGCCTATCGCAGTTCACTGCCGGATATAGGCCTCTTCCAATCTTCGCTACAACACCTGGTCCTCTGCCTTCCGCATCCAGTCCTTCCCAGCTTCCTTCTTCAGGTCGTCGGTCTATCTGGCTGGAGGTCGTCCTACCTTATGTTACCGAGTCGTGGTGTCCAATCTAGGATTCGTTTGCTACATCGGCCATTGGTCCTTCGGCAGACATGGCTAGCCCATTGCCACTTCAACGTGCTTATCCTTCTAGCTCTGTCTTCTTTATAAGACACAGGTTCGTTCCTGCGCGGAGTACTGCTCTCATCTTTGGGATGGCTCCACACAGTACTTACTGGGTGCACTCAATAGGTTGCAGCGGCGAGCAGTCCGTATCATCGGAAGCCCGGAGGCCACTAAGACCCTGAAACTATTTACCAGCGCATGTGTTCCCTACTAACTTTGATCCTGGGTCTTTTAAGAGGGGCGTGAAAAAGCATCTCACTAAGCTGCCATAGTGGAGGCCACCATACCAGTAGTTTAGCTTTTGGAATGGTGTCCACTACTTCTGGATTCCATTGACTGCTTACCGTCAGGTAGAGTGGAGTTTGGTAGGTAATATAAATAAAAATAAATAATTTTTTTTAACAAAAGAAAACCAACTTCAAACAGAAAGAAGTAAAAAGTAAATTTAAAAAAAAGCACAAAGTAATTCGTATTTTGATTGAGTTCATCAGAAATGATTAAATAAGTGTTTTATGATTTTGAAGTTGGTGCCAAGTAAAACAATAACTAGGTACCTATACCTATAGGTATTATCAATTTTAATTTGCTATTGTAGTAATGTTCTTATAGTATTTAAATCAATAACTAGGTACCTATAGGTATTATCAATCTTAATTTACTATTGTAGTAAGGTTCTTATAGTATTTAGTTATTTAGTATTTACTTGGCACCAACTTCAAAATTATAAAATAATAATACCAGCCTGTTTTACTGTCCCACTGCAGGACAAAGGCCTCTTCTCATATAGAGAAGGTATGAGCATTAATCACCACGCTTGCTCAAGGCGGATTGGCAATTTCAGACTTTTAAGTCACGATGTTTTCTTTCACCGTCAGTCAGAAATGTCCAAGTTAAACTTAGAAATTTTATATAATTTGAAAAATCACATTGATACTTGCCCGGATTCGAACCCACTACCTCGTGATGATGAAGCGGGTGCCTTATCCACTAGACCATTTCGACCATAAAATAAAATTATAAATTACTTTTTTAATTATTTCTAATTGTAAAAATAATAAATAACTGAATAAATCTTAATTTGCTATTGTAATAAGGTACGTATTTACTTGGAACCAACTTCAAAATACGAATTACTTTGTGCTAAGTAAATTTATTTTTTGCTTTTTAGTTTCCTTCCTGTTTGAAGTCGATTTTTTTTTGTTGAAAATTATTTTATTTTACAATTTTTATTGATAGGTAATCTTACTTATGTATTATTTTTGTGCGAACTAATCATTTAGGCATATTGAACCGTATGAAGTAAGCCCGATATGACTGTTATTGAGGAATTCCCTCGATTGTCTATGGTCACCTGTAATGGCACTTATAACCCATATAGGTGCAAAATTCTTATCATTAGAAATGAATTAAGTCCAAACACCAAGTATTGCTGTAAATCGTTAAGGAGTTCTCTCGACTGTCCTTGTGATTCATCATCAAATCGACTTCAAACTTTCTCTAAATAGTAGTGCCATAAAATACTTAATGAAAAACATAACAAATGCACTAGTCGCCAGTACGATTTTCTAAGGTTCCCCTCAATTTCCCTGGAATGCCATCATCAGATCTTGGTTACCTTATCATGGTACCACCCTTGGGATATCTCCTTTCTAACAAAAATAGAATCATTAAAATCGATTTTGTTTTTTTTGTTTTAGTTATATATTATATGACATGATGCCCGAGCCATAATTGAAAAGTAAAGTACCTACACATTTTGTATTGTTTTGTTAAAATTGTATACTTAGTATTGTTAAAATTATACATTGTGATTTGTGAAGTAGAGGTACATTGTGAACTCCTGTGGTAAATTAAGTTTATCTTACTTTATACTTATAGCAAATATTAACAGTTTATATAATACCTACATAGAAAAATTTACCATAGTTCACATGTTGCCTTTAAAGCATACATTTTACTTTTTATTTTTTCTTTACAACATAGAAAGCTGTAGTTAATTACCTATAGAGTTAAGTGTATTGCCTGTGTCACTTTGCATGCTACGTGAAGTTGTAACTTACAAAAATTGTAATAACCTGGCGATTAAAAAGAGTGGCCTGAGCCTTGCCATTTCTTCTTATGGCTCTACTTCGTCAGCGAACTGGCTGTAGGTTAGTTTGCTCACATTTTGTAAACTTTGACGTTCATAAGTGTTAATTTAATTAACTCCCCGTCGAGGTTTTCCCGAGAGACTACAACATGGAGTTCTTCAAGAAAGGAGTTAAAAGGTTTTTAACATAGTCGGCAACACGCTGTGTCTCATAGGCCGGGAGCAGACGTAAGTCTGCCACCATTGTGGGGTCGGCCCGCGCGACACGGCGCTCCACACGCTCGTGGAGTGTCCAGCGTGGGCGGACCAGGCAGCGCCGCGACGGCCCAACTCTCGCTGTCGGCCGTGGTTCTGTCCATGGTCCGCAGCGAGAGGGCTTGGGAGGGGTTCGCCTCCTTTTGCGAGCAGGTAATGCTCGCCAAGGAGGCGGTCGAGCGGGAGAGGTAGCTGACCACCTTGCTCCCCGCCCGTCGCGCCCGCCCCGGACGTCGCCGTGGGGCGCTCCGGGATCTCCAGCCACCGTAGGAGGACGCCTGCGGGCGGCGATTGGGCAATCGCCGCTCGAACAGCACAGGCCCGAGAAGGCGGCGTACGTGTTCCACGAACGCCTCTCGATGGAGGAAGGGGGGCTAGGCCCCCCAAATCAGACGGGGCCCGTGGCCTGTCGGGGTCGCGGATGAATGCGCGAGCGTCTCCCGTGACCCCGACACTCTGGCCGTCTGGAGGAACACCGTGGGTTTTAAACGGTATGCCGGCCGCTGTCTCATTGTGGCCGGAGAGTCCGACATAACCCCCGCCTCGCCCAGGCGGTTGCTTACGCGTAATGCGTCTCCCACGAAAAAAAAAAAAAAAAAGAGTGATGCGCTAGTGATGCTCCTATTGTTGCAAGCGTTCATAGGCTTCGGTAACTGCTTACTATGAGGCGGGCAGTATGCTTGTTTGTCACCTTAGTCGTATAAAAAAAACCTATAGAAATAAATATATTTTCATTTTCATTTTGTTCATACACGACGAAGTTATCCGCGAACACACATAAAAAAACCAAAAAATATATATATTCGTTCGAATTAAGAAACCTCCATCTTTTTTTGAAGTCGGTTAAAAAGTTAAAAATAAACGTTGGAATATTGGCATCAATTTATATTATTGATACACTGTTTCGTTAAAAACCCGGTAGAAAAGAGCGATAGGAATAAACAATCCTCTCTTTCACTCAAAATATATTATTGAAAAACAAAAACTCCGCCAGCCTAAAACAAATTCAAAAGAAAGAAACCCATTTTTTTGGGCCGACGCTACATTGCTATATTATATACCTTATGTCACTCTATTATATACCTATTATATACCTTATGCCAAAGAAATAAACACAATACATACATACATACGCTTTTATAACATTACCATCCTTGACTTCGGCAAACGGGTAAAAAGAAACTCACAAATTATTATTCGTAGTTTTACAAGACATCGTTTGTTCTAAACGACACGCCGGAATCGAGTCTCCTATGAAGTCTTTATAGCAAGTAGTAGATTATTTTTTAAGAAAACAGCGTTAATCTATAGATTGTGGCCAGATACGCCTGTATTTACATACTATTATATAAAGCGGAAGAGTTTGTTTGTTTGAACGCGCTAATCTCTGGAACTACTAGTCCGATTTGAATAATTCTTTGCGTATGATAGCCCAGTTCCTGAGGAAGGTTATAGGCTATGGAACATCACGCTACTGGCGACGGTAGCAGAGGAGTAAGCAAAGACGCGGGTGCAACCGCACCGCGGCAAGCTAGTCGAAGATAAAGATGACCATTTAGAATAGCATTATTTGTATTTATTGCCGAGGCTTTAATAAATTGTATGTACTAGCGCCCAGCCCTCGCTTCGCTTCGGTATCATAAGATGAAATTTTTAAGAAATTCTATCTTAGCGTACGCTTACGATGAAATTAGCCTATGTTCCAAATTTAAGCTTTCGAAACTTAGTATTTTTTTATGCGTTCTGCCCATCAACACTTCAGTGAAGTCAGACCTCTGCGGGCTATTTTATTTTCCTTTAGATTATAATATTATATGGTCTTGCAGGTATAAAACCTAAAAAACGGTGAACTGGTTTTATATATCTAAACCTTCTCTGAATACTGAATAACTCATTTTAACGTCTTCCTTTTATACTATGTATAGTTGATGCCTCATTACATTTAGTATATTATGTTAGTTAAACTGAGTCGATAGCTTTAAAAATAAAAGTGTTTTAAACATACTTATACCCTTTATTTCACGCCTTTGTAAGGGTTGTTTAGAGAATTACCTAACTAAATTTTAATGAGTATTTTCTAGTAATTTGAAAACCCTACTATCAAAATTATAGTAGTTTCATACAAACTTTGCCGCCTTTTCTTACCCCCGTAGGGGACGAATTTCGTAAAATTCCGTCTTAGTGAGCACCTAAAAGGAACACCCATGCAAAATTTGAGTCTTGTAGTTTCTAAGATTTCGTAATGAGTGAGTGGAGTGACCTTTCGCTTTTATATATATAGATTCAAATATAATCATTCTATTAAAGGTAAATAAAGTTGACATTTATAAATCCTATAAATATTATTAATGCGCAAGTTTGTGTGTGTATATGTGTGTGTGTGTGTGTGTTTGTTATCGAAGCGATTTCGATGAAAAATGGTATATACATACATTCGGTGCCGGAGACGGACATAGAATACTTTTTATTTCGAAAATCAGTCTGGTCCCCGAGTTACATTAACTAAACCATTTTCCGCGCGGGCGACGCCGCAGGGCGCAGCTAGTATTTCATAAAATTTGATCAGTGTATTGAGCGAAAGGGTACTTATGATTAGAATAGGTGTAAATTTCGTTCCACGTTAATACTCAACACATTGTTGCACGTACAAAGCAGAATTCCACATTGTACAAGATTCAACGTATATTAGGAGCACACGAAGCCACAGGTAGCTGTAGTTTGCCGGGCTCAAAGATCATGATTGTGCATAAATTATAATGCTGCTACCCTGTTGCCTATGCCAGAAGTAATATTATTAATATAACATAAAATAGCCACGCTGTTTTACCAGCAAGGGTAAGCAGTTGTATTATATTTATGTCTTGCCAATTATGGTAAGTGTCAAACCTAACCCACAACTGGGTTAGGTTTTCAGGTCAGGTTAGGAGTAATCAGTTATTTTGGTAGCTGATCCTTTGAAAAAAATTGCGAGAGTACAAAACATTATTCAGTAATAGAATAGATTTTGCCGAACGCCAAGTAGGATCTCAGCGTGGTTATGAACGCAAGTCTAAAAGGTAAAGTAATCTTCTTGTACGAGTATGTCTAGAACATAAAATAAAAACCTAGCTCATTAAAGTAACATTGTGATAGGAATACAACAATGTTTAAGGTTAGGTACTACTAAGTATCGATTTGAAACTTGTGAAAATCTTTGACTTAAGATCAAATATTCAGTATAGCAAACTGTTTGCCATAAAGTAAACTATATGCACAATAAAACTGTGTGACGTAAAATAAAAATGGTGAGATGTGACTTGGACGTACCGAAGGTGCCGAGGGTGAAATTTATGTTTATTTTTATAGTCGAAGGTAGCAAACAGCAACTGTACCAGTAGTACGCGGTAATATAACTCAGAAGTGCAAGTACAAATTGGTTATTGAACAGTTTGCCACTACGAAAAATAAAGATAATGATGTAATTGAAAGCAAAAGCATCATCTCTTCTGTAGTCTTGTTCCGTAGTCTAGTGTAAAGGATGATCCTTTCAACCTCTCAATCTCTTTCCATGGTTGTCGTAAGAGGCAAGGGAGGATAAACCAGATAATTATGGCGTATGCTAGCGCATCTGCTCCGGCGGCGTCCGCTTGATGGAAACCGTACAACTGAGTGTACCACTGAGTGAACAAAACCTTATTTATCTATACTATTATATAAAGCGGAAGAGTTTGTTTGTTTGTACGTCTAATCTCTGTAACTACCAATTGGATCTGAATAATTTCTTTTGCGTATGATAGCCCAGTTCCTTAGGAAGGTTATAGCCTATGTAACATCACGCTACTGGCGACGGGAGCAGAGCAGTAAGCAAAGCGCGGGTAAAACTGCGCCATAAAAAGCTAATAGTATTAAAAATATTTACAAACAGTAGAGTGCAAAACTTAGTTTTAACATTGACCCCAAACTAGGCAAGCCTGTATTATGGGTACCAATAATGATGATATACCAATAATTTTTTAAAAACATTAACAATATTTAAATATTTGGTTGTATAAATTATACTATGCAAAGATAAGATAAGACAGAAACATTGGGCAAGTCAAATAAAATGAAGACTTTAATTTCACGTAAATACTTGTAATTTTATTATTTATATAAACCTACCAAAGTGACCCTACTCTGCCTGGTGGCAATCATTTAGTGAAATCCAGAAGTGATAATTACAATTCCTAAAAAGCCATCGTCCGAAACTGCTGGTATATCGTGGCCTCCACAATGGTGACATAGTGAGATGCTTTTACACGCCCCCATAAAAGATCAAAATTAGCTGGGAACGCATGCATGCATATTTACTTTCTAAGTTCACCTTGGACATTACTGAATAATGGTGAACCAAATCGTTGTGAAGAAACCTTCATTCACTCTTCTTAAGCCTTTGTTTGTTGTGTAGGTAAACAAAGAAATGACGGTTCGCATCTATTTCCATTGGGTGGTTTTCGATGTGTCGATGTGTCGATAATAATACACGTGCCATGCCTCTTTCGCCGTTGTTCTATTCTAATATACTTTTTAATGTAAGGTATGTGATTTTAATGTTGTATTAGATACATAGCTTTACGCTTTTTTTCTTCGAAGAGGAAGGTCGAGTTGTTTAACACGCGGGCGTCGAACCTGAGACCATCGCGTGGTAACTCCCACACAGTACCACCGAAATACTGAGGCAGTCTGTATTTATGTGTATGCTGTATAGTCTGTCTATTCATTTTTCACAAAATATATATTATATTATATAGTTCGCGTTAAAATTCAGACGTGTGCCTGTATGAAAATATTACCTGCCTGATCTTACGGCAATCGTACATTTTATCAGTCTTAATCAGTATATTCCGTCTCTATGGCAAATCCCATTTAAATTTATTCACCCGCTACCACTAAAACTGACTAAATTTTCCACAAACTTGCGACTAGCTTTTTCCACTTAAGGATAATTTCTAAATATAAAAAAAAATTGCATAATTAAATTTAGTAATAAATAGTACAATATTAAATGAGTTTGGAGTCGATAGCTTCAAACTGAAAACTATACAGTAAAAAAATATTTACTTAGCACAAAGTAATTCGTATTTTGATTTAGTTAATCAGAAATTATTAAATAAGTATTTTATAAATTTGAATTCGGTGCCAAGTAAAACAATAACTAGGTATGTATAGGTATTATCAAGCTTTCTTACAACCCAAGCTAATATTAGTAGGTAATTATCACAGAATATTTGTCCTGTGGTAATCTATATAAATAAAAATGAAAGGTCACTCACTCACTCACTCATCACGAAATTTGGCTTATTCCGTTTATCCACCCTAAAAAAGCCACCCTAAGGAGAATACTCGGAAACGCGTGTCCTTCTATCCACCCTGAACGGGGTGGATAACCGTAATTCATATAATATGTTTCTGCCGATTTTTTACCCCAAGTACAGTTGAATCAAATTATCTTTTAAGTTTTAATTTAATATTTATTGTTAAGCGAATAACATAAAATAGTCTTAAAATCTAAATTGTAGGTACATGGTACTATAAGATAGAAAGCCGAAGCGGGGCTGGTGGTTTTTTATAAATTTTGCAACATGTCCAGAAAATGACCAACGCTTATTTCATTATTGAGTAGACGTAGTTGCGTATCCTGGATAAATTCGTCCCTTTTAATGTATATTTGCAATCGTTTTCTAAATTTTTTTGCTGCAGCAGACGTATTAGCGAAGAACTGTGCGTTTTTTTGCACGCATTCCAAAAAAGTAAACAAAACTATTTTCAGCTTAAAGAAGAAGGTAAGTATGTACATCTAAAGTATTTTAATGTTCACGAAGTTTCTTGGACTGGGTTTGTGTATGTTTCTGTGTTAATGACTGTACTTAGGCAGGTGAGAAAAACGGAAGAAACATATTATATGAATTACGGTTATCCACCCCGTTCAGGGTGGATAGAAGGACACGTGTTTCCGAGTATCCTCCTTAGGGTGGCTATTTTAGGGTGGATAAACGGAATAAGCCCAAAATTTCTGAAAATACAAATGCTAGGAGTCTCAAATTTTACGTGGGGGTTCTTTTTAGAACGTAGATGCTTAATAAGATGGGATTTTGCGAAATTCGACCCCTCAAGGGGTAAAAAGGCGGAGCAAAGTTAGTATGGTACAATGTGATTCCTTAGTCCAATCTACTTTAAATTTTGCATAAACATTCTCTATCAGAATTGATCGGAAAACGTGTTTCGTATTAAATTGAAAATTATCCTTTAACAGGAATAAAGAGAAAAAAAATCAGGGGTGGTATCAATGGTGGGTTAATACCTTTTAGTGTTTATAATTTAAAAATATTTTATTTTGATACATTGTCGTGTTAAAAAACTCAATCAACCTACGTCAAATGAAGTTGTTGTAGTTATTGTTGGACAACAATTTTTAAGCGAGATATTGTAATTGATAGCTATGATAACACAATCATTGCATTGACTAATAGTCTAAGATCCCACCATATAATGACCTTCACCGGGCTGGTTAATGGATGAAAAGTATTTTATATTCAATTAAATATGTCAATAATTATATTGCAAATGGGTTGTCTAAAATATTTCAGTGCTTTATTGTCTATTAACCAAACCAGTGAAATGTTTAAAAAAAAACTATTTTTTAATTGTTAATTAATCATATTCTGCACTGAAAGTTAGTACCGCCAAATTAATAATTGGCACGCCAATTACGTATATTGCTGCGCATTTAAAATCCACCAAAATTATGCAATGGCACCAGATTGCAATTGAAAGTATCGCAATACAATGTAATTGACGCAACTACACTCACCGGTTATTTTTCGAGAGGATTCTGTAGATATATATATTCCTAGGATTCCCCTAACACTATTAAATACCACTTCGAATTCAAAAGAGTGCAGTTTCCCATCAAAGTTTGGTTTACAATGACCATAGACTAAGCTCAAGATCAAACTCCGTAAACTTGAGGGAGAGCTTGCTTCTCCCATGGATAGTTGTATGTAGCATGCTCCAGAGTAAGCGCACAGAGTAGTACCCGAAAGAAAAATAAAATCTACATCTACGAGCATATTATATAAAAGCGAAAGGTCACTCAGTCACTCACTTATCACGAAATCTCAGAAACTACAAGTGCTAGGCGTCTTAAATTGTTGGCAAAGGTGCTCTCTAAGACGAGATTTTGCGAAAAACATTTCTCTGGGGTATAAACGAGTGACAAAATTTGTATGAAACTTCTATACTTTTTAAACGAGTTTTGATAATAGAATTTCTAAATTCTCGAATATAGTCATTGTTTGTGTGTCGTAATGGCCCAGTGGTGAAGGCACCCGCTTTGTAAACACGAGGTCAGGGGTTCGAATTCGGGCAAGTACCAATGTGATTTTCCAAATCATTACGTACTTTTTAAGCTTATCTGGACATTACTGACAGACGATGAAAGGTTTTCTTTCACCGTCAGTCAGTAATGTCCACATATCGAGAGTAAATTTGAACTTCTGAGGAAGTCTAAAACCGCCAATCCGCCTTAAGCAAGCGTGGCGATCAAAGCTTATGCCTTCTCTATGTGAGAAGGCATAAGCATTGATCGCCGAAAGAAGCCGAAGAATTTTCACGCAAGTCGCGGGCAACAGCTAGTAATAATTTATAAAAGAGAGAATCACTCACTCATCACGAAATCTGAGAAACTACAAGTGCTAGGAGTCTCAAATTTTGCATTAGGGTTCTTTTTAGGACATAGGTGCTCACTTATACGGGATTTTGCGAAATTTATACCCTATAAAGAGGTAAAAATGTTTGTATGAAACTTCTATAGTTTTTATAGTAGGATTTTCAAATTACTAGAAAATACTCTTTTTTAATATTAAGAACTACCCTTAATAATTAAGAAAATAGGAGTCGCAAATTTATGTAAAATTTCGTCAGTTTTAGCGGTAGCAGGTATAAATGGGGTTCATGAAAATTTTTCTCAACACACTCATTGCTGTAAATCTTTGAGGAGTTTTCATTATTAAATTGACTCCAAACCTTCACTTAATAGTATTGCCTTAAAATACTTAATGAAAAATAAAAAATGCATTATGATTTTCAAAGATTCCCCTATTTTTCTGGGATGTCATCTTCAGATCCTGGTTTCCTTATCATGGCACCACTCTTGAATGTCTCCTTTCCAACGAAAAAAGAATCATCAAAATCGGTTCGTATACTAAGAAGTTATACACGAACGCACATAATATATATATATACATATATATATACGATCGAAATAAGAAACCTCCTCCATTTTGAAATCGGTTAAAATAGGTGTTCATCGTGTTGTCATCAATATTCTACACGATGACACATCTTCTGTGCTTTGCCGTAATCTTGAGTTTCTTTTACAGTTATATAGTTTGCCGGTAGGTCACCTACCGGCAACCAAATTCTATTACTACTTTAGTCTTAAAAACAAAATTCACAAAATACTAGTATAGAGGTCACGTAATTCCCTTAAGAATCTCAAGTAGACTAAGAATGTGTATTACACGTTTCGACCTAATATAGCGTATATTAGGTTGCTGTAATAGAGGCGAGCCTCGCCCTATATCGGGTACAATTTTAGATTCCAGATTGATGACGAACATTTGTCATCAAACGCCTATTAAGATTTCACTAGGCTTAGAAGGCGAAACCTAGTTCAATATAGACCAGCCCTAGAAATTAGAATATGTCCAATAAGTTAGTTTATTCAATGCAAAATATTTTAACACTAGACAGACACTATAGTCTCAGTCGGCATAGTTAGTGGATGAACACGCAGAAAGGCTAAAGCATTATCATATGGTATCATTATCGGACCGTAGAAAAATGTCCGACGCTGTTTTTCTCCATAAGTTGTTTAATGGCTTTATCGATTGTTGTGAGTTATTGAATTCTATGACTATTAATGTTCCTACTCGTTTACCTAGGAGTAACACATTTAATTTGTTTAATATTCCTTATTCGAGAACAAACCTCGGCTACTACGCCGCTATGCCAAGGCTCTGTAGGCAGATATTATTAGCGATAATCTGTCCAAGTATAAAAACAAGCTGTAGTTGTGATGTGTTCTTAAATGTAACATTTTTCTCCAGATTTTAAGTGTATTATCTGCATTTATATTTAAAAAAGAAGTATTCTAGTTTAGTTATTTTTTTTCTCTTGTAAGTATTATTTTATTTTAAAATTTAGTTGTATTTATGTAGCACATTGTTTTGTTTAACTAATATAAGTATGCATGATGTGGTCTCCTATAATTGAAGGAGTATACAGACAAAAATGTATAAATGTGTATGTGTATAAAATTGTGTTTTAGATGTGTACTGCCTTTGTTGGAGATCCTTAAGTAAATAAATAAATAAATAAATAAACACCAGCTTATATTCTTCACCAGAGCTTTTCCAGAATTCAGACTTGAACTCTCGCCAGGTATGCACCTCAGCACTGCGTAGCTTACCCGCGCGACGTTTTCTTGAGACATGAACTAAAATTATTGTTACTGCCAATACCCAAGAGTATTTGTCGCAACCACATTAATACTAAACCATGATCAAATAACGTACACAATTATACGTATAGTATAATAAAAAGGTTCTTTTCGTCACACCTGCACATAATAATGTAAATACGTTCCGTACCATTTAATTGTGGCTGCGTGGTCATGGTAATTAATTATCTAGCCAACAACAACGCGCCAATTTAATTCTATCCGAATTATATAAGACAATTTTTATGCTAATATCGATGGAAAGAGGATATTTTAGACAATTGCATGCCTCGCCGAAATGTCTCCTCAGGTTTTGTCTGAGAATAATTTTAGATTTGAATGTTTATGAAATTTATTTTAACACATATTTATAGGGCCAAAGTTGATAAATATTTGTTTTTATGTAAGCATTGCAAAATATTAGTATTTAAGCAACCCTTCTAAACACATTGAAATATAGAAACGGGTGGTTCGATTTTTTCGATACTTTAACAAGCATGTTTTGGATCATTGCTGATTGAATTAGTTATCTTTTATTATCTATGGTGTATTTAGATATTTCAGTATTATACGTACCTAAATATTAACTGCCGCCGTCCCCTAATGCTGACCATTCATGAAACATAATTAGATCCGTTACAGATATAATAAAAATGAAACATAGAATTAGTTCCATTAATCTTTTGATTAATTCGAGATGAACAAAAGGAACGAGTCATCGATTAGATATCTGTGACATCAGCCTAAAAGCTCAAAGCTCGTACTTTGTTGCTAGTCGGCAGATATTATATGCGGCATTATTACAGATATTTTGCTTAGGGTTATGTAATTACGCAACGTGCTTTTTGTTTATCAGTCTTCAGCCAAATTGTAAATGAATCTAATGCACAAAATGGAATTGTGTCTCAGGAATCATGCACAGATTTCAGATGGATAAACTTATATTTAAAAAGTTATGATTATTAAAACCTAACTTTTTTGTTCCTTCGCTTATATGTATATAAGCTAAGGCGTAAAAATAATTAGTAAAAGTTATTATCTAAGTCAGGGACTTACATAATTAATTAAGTAAAAAGTGTGTAATAAGGTTGTTTTTATAGGAAACACTGTGAGTCACCGGTAAAGAGATTTAAAGAAGAAAATAACCTCAAAAGTCGTGAAAGAAATGGAAGGCCATCGCTTATTTAACCTCCTCTGCGGCAGTATTATTATTATGATAATGATAACTAATTATGTAACAAATGTTCATATCAACTACACGATTTGCTGTTAAAGTCAAAATGACAAAAAGGAATACCTACTACATATTTGTGGCGTAAAGTCGATAAGCGTTGGTGTGACAACAATTTAATTTCTAATAGTGCGTCAAATAGAATGTGTAAATATAAATATGTGGCAATTACGTAGAAGTGTTAAACAATTATTATGTTGCTTATTATCCATCTATATATAAAATGCTTCCTCCTGAATAACTGACTGACGGATAAACGCACAGCCTAATCCGCTGATCATAGAGACCTTAAACTTGGAGGGTGTGTTCTTTATATGACGTAGGCATCCGATAAGAAAAGATTTTCCGAAATTCGACCTCTAAGGGGGTGAAAAAGAGGGGCAAAGTTTGTATGGGACAATGTGATTCCGTGGTCCAATTTACTTCAAATTTTGCATGAACTGCAATAAAAAATAAATAAATAATTATAATTGCATAAGTTGATAAAAAATGCTATGCAATAGCTTTACCGCGGTAGTCTCCGAGTGCCACAGGTTTTTTTTTATTCTTACCGTTACCGTACAATGATTAGATAAAATAATTTTTAGAAAAAAAATAAAAACCGACTTCAAACAACACCTACATGTTCAATCCTTAACTAAAAAGTAGAAAATAATATTTTAATTACTTCATAGCAAAGAACATTAAAGGGGACTCAACGCAATCCTTGATACCTATAATACTTTACTATTTATAATTTTTAATTAGTTATTTTGGAGTCGGTGCCAGCCAAGAAGGATCATGTAGGTGTTGTTTGAAGTCGGTTTTTATTTTTTTTCTAAAAATTATTTTATTTTTAGCCTTTTAGTGGGAATTAATCTTTAATATAAAAATGAATCGCTGAATATGTTGCTAAGCGCAAGTCTTGAGAGCAGCTAAACCGATTTCGCTAATTCTTTTTTTATAATATTCCTTAAAGTACGAGGATGGTTTTTACGGAGAGAAAATTAAAAAAATACACTTCTATATTCCCATAGAAAAGTATATTTATTTATCCCAAAATATTTAAAAAAATGTCCACTCGTGCGAAGCCGGGGCGGGCCTCTAGTTGTGTATAAATATATTCAATATGGGTAGACCTACTAAACGTGCTGCGCAAATGAGACAGCGCCGCGCCGTTTGAAAGAAAGTAGACACGAGAGGTAAATAGATATATAAAGTCCTTGTCAACACTTTCTCTATCGCTAAACCCTGAATCCCAGAAACCACAAATCAAAACAAAAAATGGATGATCTACCAACAATAAAGAATCATCAAAAATCATAATTTAACTGACCGAGCAATCGCTTAATAGATATACAAAAAATAAACAGTGGTGCTGTAAAAGCAGGTTTAAGGGCGCCCATTGCTGTTGTAATTTCTCACGACCATAAGACCTCCAACTTGGCTTAACGACTACCTAATTATAGTGATGACCATAGTCTACTGCTTCTAAACAATGAAGACGCTGAAAATGAAACAACACAAATGGTTACTCATCCAGGGCCACTTCGTTTCTAACAAAAAATGAAAAAAAATCACTTCGCACTTGTAGCATGGACATGTCAATGTCAGAAAATTCGTCGCAAAAGACATCGACGTGTTGCTTTACACATCTTCACTTCTGGCATACGTTTTGTTACAAAATATAAAATTGAAGCTAAACCACTAAACCATTCTTTATAAAAAAAAACATGGGACCCCATTTTAGAGTATACCCTTTCAAATAAAAGAAGAATTTTCAAAATTAATTTATAAATGACCGAGTTCTGTTGTAACAAACATACAACCACTGAACCATTTCTTATAATAAAAAAATGGGACCAATTTCAGAGTATATCCTATCAAATAAAAAAAAAATTTTTCAAATCGGTTCATAAATGACCGAGATATGAGGTAACAAACATACAAAAAAAAAAAAAAAAAAAAACATACGACCCGAATTGATAACCTCCTCTTTTTTGAAGTCGGTTAAAAAGGAGAAGATAATCATCTGCTATATTTTCATCGCGACTTACTAAGTAATAGTGTTAGGTACTAATCAATTTTTTTTTCTTATTGGGTACCAGTGTTACACATTCTGATGTAATTCAACGGGAATAAAGGGAATAAGCGGACACAAGTCACTACGGCCAAATTGAGACTTGGCGCGCCAAAACAAAATACTCAATATTGGCTATGGGCCCGTGGTCCTAGCAATTAGTTCTACAGATAATTTTTTCGGTGGCACTAGGGTATACCACTACATAGTGATACGGGTACGGGTACATACCCGAGGTCCTACTGGGCTAGGGACTAGCAGATTAATATATCGATATTTAACATTTAAATCCCGACACTATAATAAAGATTGTTATGTAATAATTATTCAAACACTCCAACATAATAATTTATATGTACATAGCTTCGCCCGCGCGTAATATATGTTTTGTTGATTCGCTTAGGAAACCAGACCGATTTTCGAGATAAAAGTAGCCTATCTATCCTATAGTCCGTCTTCGCCATCGAATCTATCTACATAGATACCAATTTTTATCGAAATCGGTTCTACCGTTTAGGCCTGAGTGGTAACAAATACACACACTGTGTGTGTGTAATAATTTATATGTTACTAGTTACGTCCCACAGCTTCGCCCGAGCGTAAAATATGCTTTGTTGTATCCCTCGGGAACCATACTTTTCGGTATAAAGAGTATCCTATGTCTGCCTCCGGCACCGCATCTATCTATATATCAATTTTCATTAAAATCGGTTCGGCCGTTTAGGCGCTGAGTGGTAACAAACACACACACACAAACTTTCGCATTTATAATATTAATAGGATGATAGGATAATAACAAAAATTAATAACGTAGGTAAAACAATAAAAAAATATATTAGAACCATTTTCGACTTCTACGCGGACGAAGTCGCGGGCAAATGCTAGTCTATACATATATTAAGAAAAAAAATCGAAAACCGACTTCAAAACAATACCAACATGTTAAATCCTTAACTTAAAAGTAGAAAATAAAAATTTAATTACTTCAAAGCAATGAACATTGAAGGGGAATCAAAGAAATCCTATTTAAAGTCGGTTTTCTTTTCGTTAAAAAATATTTTTAAACTTTATATTTTCTTCCTACCTTTTTTTTATTGCTGACAGTGGCAGATGAGCAAAAAACTCACGTGATGGTAAGTGGTAACTTTCGCTCATAGACGACTCAGAGTTCCTTTAGCATTGCTCCTGCTATGCCAAAGTGGGGTAGGTAAAAGGATCGAGAGAGGTGAGGAGAAAGGAAAGGAGAGAAATTGGCCCACCGGCACTCTCTCTCACCGAATGAAATGCAATAGTACAGATACTATTATTCTTACGTCGATCTTCTAAAGAGGGTAGTACTTTTCCGGTCGATCCAGCCCATTCATGTTGAAAACAGAGTGGATCTAACTACCTACGTAGCACAAAAAAAATATACGGTAGAATTGGGAAACCTCCTTCTTTTTTTGAAGTCGGTTAAAAATCAACATTTTTAATTTTAATTAAATCAATACACAAGTACCAAAAATAGCTCTATCTATCTGATCTCTGCTCTTAAGCGAAATAACAAGCTATTTAATTAAATATGTGCTTATAATCGCTGTAGGTATTTACGTTAGTCTTTTGGAAGCTTTGTATGTTTACGAAACAGGTATCCAAAGATCTCTTAAGTCTGTCAATTTATACAATCCTCGGCCTGAGTGGTGCTGTCGTCTACATTGTGCGGTATATTCTACAGGTCCAGACCGTGTGCGATTTTAAAGATCTCATGGAATGTTATTTCAATGTTCAGGCTGTACAATATAGGTTACAGGTTATAGGTACATAAATAGTGCTAAATCGTTTGTTTTTGTCAACAATCTTGTTACTATGTTACGTAAGTACGTATGCTTTTTTTAATAAATAATTATGTATTTGTGTTCATATTTGTAATGCGTTTTTTGTTTAGATAGTTAGTTTGTGTAAGCGGTTCTTGCAATGTTTAGAATAGTTGCAAATATTAGAATGTGGGTAAATATTTACAGTAAATAAAATTAATCTAATATTAAATTATCTTTATTGGGTTGAAAGCTCAGCATTATAATTAAGCTGAAATTAAAACATGTCAAATCAGATATTACTTGCACTTGACAACTTTATGCTCGTTGTTAAAATGTTCCTGCGATAGTAAACGATAAATGTTGTATTAATGATTATGTACCTATCGTTTAACATATATAATTATGAAGTTATCAAGCATTGGCATGTGATGTGAACTTTTTGATGAGGCAGGTAAACTCATGTGAATGGGTGATGTGCGCTTAGCATGCGCGGGTCGCCGCAGACAGTGCGGCTCGCGGCGGCGGCGGCGCGGGGGAGACGCGGGCGCGGGGCGGCGCGGCGCGGCGGCGCGATGCTGCGCGCCTCTCAGTCGAGACGCGAGGCCCGCCCGCCCTAGCCGCCCGTGCTGCCGCCCGCCCGCCCCGCGCGCTCGCCACAAGTCGCTCTTCACGATTCGTTCTGCCTACGATCGTTAATTACATCCCTATGACGGGTTCGCATGTGCACCTACTGATTGATTACATTCGCCAAAATTTTAAGGATAATCTCGCTATCATTTGGGCTTTTACGCGCGTATAGAGTATTTTTGTAGCTTTTGGATGGACCGGAAGGGGGGCGGGAGGGTCGACGGATTCGGAGGGTCGCGGGGCGCAGGGCCCCTCGCAACGCGGGGTTAGTAGGTTCGCGATGTCGCGTCGTCGTCGGTCGGAATGCATTCGCGAACATAGAGCGGCGACCTGAGGTGCCGCCGCGTTTCTCACCTGGTCGCCCGGGGTCGGTCACCTCTTTTATTAATGAAAATCGTCTGAAAATCTCATTCCATTTTGTATTTCATTTTTATACTGGCCGCATTCGTCGAGCGTAGATTTATTTATGGGTCAAACATGACGTGTTGCAAGGTCAAACCTGCTAGGTGTCAACGAACCCCTCATCCGGTGCTTACGTCAGGTCGATGACGTCGAAGTCGTCAAGTCAAACTTTAACGTTTAGGTTCCGTAGTACCTGCCAAAGTAACCGACCCCGCGCTGAAATTATACTGTGTTGTGTTCTTGCGATAATAACTTAACGAAGCGTAATAGAAAAAATGAGTGTCGACATGAAGAATGAAGACGGAAGTGTGTAACGACTAGCGGCGATCAGGGAGGCCATCGCGTTAACCCTGCCCGAATTAGTGCACCGGACGAGCCTAAAATAGCGAGGCGGCGTGTACGGTTACATGTGGCGCGTCAATGTCGGCGCGCCGGCTCGCCGCGTGCTCCTGAGCGGCTCTCGGCGGGTAAGCTTACACTGCGTCTGATTGCAGAACGCGCTGGGGCCAGCCTATATGTGGAGGCGGCGCCGCGGGCCCGCCGCCGCCCGTCGCCGCCGCGCCGCGCTCGCCCTCGCACCAACACTACACCTATTCCTGGACTCATCTGTTCCACTCTATACGCTATATTTTACACCTTTCTAAATATATATCACTTATGTATGCCGACGATACAAACTTCTAAAAAACATTGTTTTTAGTCTTGCAAATTCACGCATTTTCCGTTTATATTAGCTTAATATTATATTTCACAAGAGTTAATATGAAGAATAACATGAGTGAAACATTATAATAACACACAAGTGAAGAATTTGAGAAAAGTGAAACATGAAGATTGTTCAAAGCGCCGTCGCGTCGTGGGTCTGGTGAAAGTGTGAGCGTTGTTCGCTTTAGCTGGTTGACTTCGGGTCAAATTGTAATTTTATATCATTTGGTCCCCTTCAACCAGCTGTAGTTGACAGCTGTACCGCTTTCCTACCGCACAAACATATGAAGACATAGAAGAATTACCGACATTACAGCAAACAAACTCATCAGATTTATCTTAAAAGAACTGTCTTTCCGGTAGAATAACCTATACTATTCTATAAAGCGGAAGAGCTTGTTTGTTTGTTTGTATATTTGAACGTGCTAATCTTTGGAACTACCAATCGAATTTGAAAATTCTTTTTGCGTATGATTGCCCAGTTCTCGAGAAAGGTTATAGGATATGTAACATCACGCTACTGGTAACGGGAGCAAAGCAGTAAGCAAAGACGCGGGTTTAACCGCGCCGCGGAAAGCTAATATAATAATACTTGTATTGATATACATTATTCATGTAAAATACAATATTATTCGTAAATACTTTTTGATACTAAATAATTATGATAAAATATTATACATACATACTTATGTGAACATGTAGCTTGTAAGTAACTTCATTACCCTAGTCCTGTATATACAATGTATGTGTTCGAAGCTACAAACTTGAAGGAAGTTCGGTACATCAGAAATGCTAACTCATGAATTTCACTAAGGTTATTTTAAATAAAAACATAATATATACGCATTTTAAATTTTAAATTACAAAGTTTACTTTAATACCAAGATTTTTTCAATCCTTTTTGATTACTTTAAGATCATAAGGAAAAGTATACTCACATCTTAAGTATACTAACTATTACTGTTAACTTTACCAAATTAAATACATCTCATTCAATATTGAAAAGCATTTTTATCAAAAATTATACAATTTATTGAAACTTTTTTCATATTTAATGAACATGATTTGAATCATAGTATAGGTAGACACGTAACTTAATTGAAATTAGTAAATCTGTCTTTCTACAAATGAATATTTAAAAGATATACGATGCAAACATTAAACCCACAGGCGTAATTAATTAATTACATTTTGCGTCTCACCACTCCCATTGCGACATGAGTAAACTTACAATACTTACTCGTAGGTGGAAACGGCAATCATAAATAATATTAATGTCAGCTCTGAAATAATAAATAGTACTTGTTTTGGGAATCTGTTACTTTAATCTAAGCTGATAACATTAATTTTCGATACACAGAACACAATTTTTAAAACCCTAGGATAGTAATAATCTCGTTACTATTATAACTATAAAAAAATGCGTTATAGCTTTATTTATTAAATTTTATCAAATTGCATTTTTCCGGTCAGTTATCTATTCTATCTATACTAATATAAAGCGGAAGAGTTTGTTTGTTTGAACGCAGCAATCTCTGGCGCTTCCAGTCGAATTTGAAAATTCTTTTGCGTATGATAGCCCAGTTCTCGAGGACGGTCATAGGCTGTGTAACATCACGCTACTGGCGACGGAAGTAGAGCAGTAAGCAAAGATGCGGGTGAAACCGCGCCGCGGAAAGCTAGTTACATTATAAGAGGCAAAGATATCAGTGTGTACAAAAGAAGAAAACGAAACATGGCTTTTAAAAGTTAATGTAACTATAGGGTCTCGTAAGTCGTACCTAAACTTAACGCGCATGGTTTGATGGCTTGAAGAAATTTTTATCAAGGGGTATCTTGGGAAAACCGAGCTTTTAGAAGGTAGTGGATAAAGTCGTTTGAGACCGAGCTTTCGAAGTATTGATTGAAGGCAGTGAAGGTTTTCGGCGTTCGCATGCGAGGAAAGAAACATAACGCGCATCGCACTTTGATATTATAACGAGATTATTCGCGAAACTGTCAACAGCTTGCCACTTTGAGCACAGACCGCATAAATAACATGTACTTCTATCTAAAGTTCTACAACAATTACAATGTAATTATAATGTGTAGCGCGTCGGTACTACATTTTAATTAACAATACAAGTGTCAAAAAAATGATATTCATTCTGTCGTGTTGCAGACACTAGACTGCAACTGACAGTCAAATTTAGTCGCAACAATAATTATAATTGTAAAAGCCATATTGCGTATGACTGCACTAAGTTCATAAAACATATTTATGTAATTAAAGTTAAACACAATTTGTTTTAATATGTTTTCTCTACTAGAAGATGATATTTCATTGTTTTGTATAAAACAAATTTCTTTATTTTTGGTTTTAATCTAAACCTTTTGAGGCTAAAGACAAAGGGTATAATATTGCTCGAGTATATAATTTCAAACGTTAAGACTGAACGACGTAATAGGATTTAATAACGTACGACATAGGACCGTGTTAAGTACGGAAGTGTCTATATAATTATACTAGCTGTTACCCGCGACTTCGGGAAACTTGAAAATTCAGATATGTGTCTGTATATTGCCTGCCTGATCTTTTGGCAATCGTACATTGTATCAGTAATAATCAGTATAATCCGTCTCTATAGCAAATTCCATTTAAACTATTCACCCGCTACCACTAAAAATGGTGATATTTCACGAAAATTTGCGACTCCTATTTTCCCACATAATAAGGGCAGTTTCCAAATAAAAAAAATGGTCTTGTCTGACTTCAGTAAAGAGTATAATTATGTGAGGCTGGCTGGAGTCGATAGCTGTTGTTTCCTTATATCTTGTTTTGTCTGTTTTAAGATCAGACCAGTCGATATAAGTTTTAATTATATATTATTGCAATCACTATAATGTTTGTTTTGTTGTAATCTTTATGATTAAATTCATGGCGGATATTTAAGACAAATCAGTAAGTAATATCAAACACCTTAACATATGCTCAGCTATTGAAAAGTTGTTTTTCGAAAACTTTCCATGAATTTAAACTGTGTTTACATTATTTAGCTAAAATTATACATTTGGTAAGTTATGAAAAAAATAGTCTCGGCCATCAGAATTGTTGCAAATGAATTTCAGTTTATCTACCTACCTATCTATCACTACATAGTCGCTTCCCGCTGTCTATCTGTCTGTCTGTCCCTATGTATGCTTAAATCTTGAAAACTACGCAACGGATATTGATGCGGGTTTTTTTTAATAGATAAAGTAATTCAAGAGGAAAGTTTATATGTATATAATATGCATAATATAGTAAAGAAAACTAATTTTTTAAATAAACACATGTGACCCTAGTGGCAAATCCAGTGGCACAGGGCGGCATAAACGATATTTTTGCGCTTACATTGCAAACTCTACAAGATAGATCAAAATAATGTACTACAGTATTTTACACATTAAAAAGTTCTACAACAAAGTCGGCGATGTTATATGTATGTCTATCTCTTAGGGGTATCCCACAATAACCATTTTTATCCTTAACATTTTACGAGAAATAATGGCTTATTTACGAAGCCATTTTAAGCAAAACTGCATTACTCCTTATAAAAATTAAGTAATAAATAAGTAATATTAATCTTTATTAAATGCACAATGTATTTATACATTGTGCATTTAATAAAGATTAATATGGCCTTTTACAGCATGTAATTTAAATAGATAAAGATATAACAGATTTGCATTTGAAAATGCCAGGACATAGAGGTTGCGGTGGTTCCGTATTCTTTTTTTGTTTTTGAAGTTATACTTCTTTTGGCGCGATTGGGAAAAATGATGAGAGTGAATTTATACGATGCGCGCGCATACCGACAGAAAAAAACAACACCCTGAACTTAGTTGCGAACCTTTTACACCCTGAAGTTAGTTGCGAACCTTTGTGTGTCGTATCAGTACAAATAGTCAGTGTGAATAAATAAAAAATATATTGACGTTTATATCAATTCAATTATATTTATGACGGTGATAGATATTTTTTATTGATCATTTATCAGTAAAAATATTTATTTTCAATATTAGTGGTAAAAGTGGTTTTAATATACTGTTTTAAGTGCATTTATAGATTTGAGGTTAACTGTCGATATGTATAATTTATTTACATTGCAAATTATAAATTATTATTATTATTATCTAATAATTTTTTTTTTTCTTTTCTTTTATTTTAATTATATTTTATGATTTTTCATTATTGTTGCATGCTATTTATGTATATTTATGTATGTATGCGTTGTGTTATTATTTGGTATTTTTGGATTGTTACGCCAAAGAAGTATTATAACTTCTTACGTGCGTACATGAGTACACACACTCTTTTTTTTTTATATTATAGCCTACCAAAGTGACTCCACCCCGCCTGTTGATAAGCAGTCAGTGGAATCCAGAAGTGGCGGCCACTATACCAAAAGCCATCGTCTTAAACTGCTGGGAATGGGGTTAGGGGAAGAGAATGAGGGAGGTGAGGAAAGAGGAAAGGGGGAAATTTGGGCCTCCGGCGCTCTCACTCATCGAACGAAACGCAGTAGTACGGATACTACTACTCTTAAGTCGATCTTCTATGAGAGGGTCGTACTACCTCGGACAATCCGGCCCATTCATGCTGAAATTAGCGTGGATTTACTACCGCAGATTCTGTAGTAATGCGAGTACAGAATGTCTTTTTTTCTTTGCACGGGTGCAATGCTGATACTAAATATAGTATCAGCATTGCACCCGTGCGAAGCCGGGGCGGGTCGCTAGTACTATTATATAAAGCGGAAAAGTTTGTTTGTTTGTTTCAACGCGCTGATCTCTGAAACTACCAGTCAGATTTAAAAAAATCTTTTTGCGTATGATAGCCCAGTTCTTGAGGAAGGTTCTAGGTTAAGTAACATCACGGTACTGCCAACGGGAGCAATGCAGTAACCAAAAACGCGCGTGGAAACGCGCTG
Organism: Parascotia fuliginaria; assembly: GCA_963082885.1. NCBI lineage: Eukaryota > Metazoa > Arthropoda > Insecta > Lepidoptera > Erebidae > Parascotia > Parascotia fuliginaria. The sequence continues at coordinate 14,082,050 of OY720171.1, forward strand.
CGGGCAGCTAGTCCTATATAAATGGCAACGAATAAATAAGGAAGTCTCTGCCTCACTGGTTTTTTAATTACAATAAATCATGCATAGTCTTATCTATCATACTGTTTTACTGTTTTATTGTAATTTTAGTTATGTGTATTGATCTTGATGCGTCCCCATCGAGAGTATACGTACTTATTAGAAACTAGAGGTCCGCCCACGCTTCGCTTCGGTATCACAAGATATATTCGATCTCACAACAATCTCCCACAGAAAATATCATAGCAATAGTGTCGTTTTGCATCATTCAGATTGATTCAAATTTACGAAGGCGCTTAAAATATTAAATTCTGAAAATTACTGATGCTACCTACTAATAATATTATGTTAAACATAATAAAATATAACCTATGTTACACGCTAAATTTATTGATTTTTAAGGTGGAAGAATTTTTCAAATCGATAACGTAGATTTTTAGTAAAATCGTTGCAAACAAACATACAAAAAATATTTTTATCTTTATAATATTATAAAAATATAATAATAATATCTCAACTACACACAACGCCATCTAGACCCAAAGTAAGCATAATTTATAGTTTGTGTTATGGGTTCTAGAATTTGGATATACATACTTAAAAACATTTGTAAATACATACATATTATACATAGAAACACCCAGATCAATGCAAACAAACATGTTCATGCAGACAAATATTTACACTGACCGGGAATCGAACGCGCGACCTCTGCGTAGCAAGCCATACACAGTACCACCGAACCACAGAGGCAGTCAAAATATTAGTTAACAAGAAAACAGTAGGTACACGTATTCTATATATATATATATCGTATCTTTAATTTCTTTTGTGACGAAGTAATTTCACGGTAAAATTAAATCTGAACTGGTTATTCCTATAGCCCGGATTAAAATTCCTCATATTTCTCATAAAATATTTCATTATTGTTAAATGTACCTATCTTGTTGTTTTTATTGTCACAAATTTTTAGGGTTCAGTACCTCAAAAGGAAAACACGGAACCTCTATAGGATCACTTTGTTGTATGTCCGTCTGTCTGTCAAGCCCCTTTATTCCGCGTGGAGGTATCGAGTTGAAATTAAAACGATATACTCAGTTCTACAGTCTCTTGAAGCTGTAAAAAATCAAACTCCTAAGTTAACGTAAAAAAGTACGATCGTTTTTGCCGCAAAAAACGTATAATTATAATAAATACACTCTCAAGGGAACCAAAATTTATGGGTTATTTTCCGTTGTCCTTTGGCTAGTAATACTGTCTTATACTACAAATATAGGGAAACATCTGAAAACTACTCTATTTGTAATTTAATCATTAAAAACAAGGTCTATATGGAAATTAAAAATCAGGAACGGCGGTCCAAATTTTGAATTGAGTTAACCGTGTCATGTGGGGTATCGTATGAAAAGGCTTTATTGCACAAAATTATACAGATTTTAATTATTTTTATGTTGTATAGTTTTCGATTTATGACTGATTTATGATTTTTTCTTTTTTGTAAGTATAGGTAGGTACCTAATGAGATGATATGGACCGATCAATTAAAATCAGCCATAGACATGTCTATACATGTCTGTACCACGAAGGCAGCCAACATAGAGCAATGGCGACGTATTGTGAGGCGGGTTACAAACACTAAATGACGACCACGACCACTCTGATAAGAGTATAACGAAGAAAAAGAAGAGGTACCTAATTATAGACAATGATTTTTCCAACTTTGATGTACAATGCGATACTATTCATTCTTTTTTCAGTCACTACTCACAAATCTGGATTAAATTTGATATTAACGTAAATAAAAAAACTATTTTTAATAATATGTAAGCAAGTACCTTAATTTTTTATAATATGCACCTACAAATTTGTACGGAACCCTTGGTGGGCGAGCCCGACTCGCATTTGTCTGGTTTTTAATAAAAATTTTTTTAAAAGACGACTTATGATATGTGTGTTTACATCTAAACTAATATTATAAAGAAAAATATTAGATTTTTTGTGTTTTTTTATTTGCAACAATTCAACTATTAATCTATGTTACCGATTTGAAAAATTCTTTCATGTTTAGAAATCAATTAATTCAACGGGTAACATCATCTTTATCTTTAATATAAAAATTAATCGCTGAATGTGCTGCTAAGCGCAACTCTCGAGGGCAGCTGAACCGATTTCGATAATTTTTTTTATAATATTCCTTGAAGTACGAGGATGGTTTTTACGGAGAGAAAAAATTAAAAAATTGTCTGAAAAAAAAACCCTTCCTATATTCCCATTCAAAAGTATCTTTATTTATCCCACAATGTTTAAAAAAATGTCCACCCATGTAAAGCCGGGGCGGGCCGCTAGTAGGCTATATTTTATTATGTTCCTATCATTTAAAGTCATTTTTAGAATTTTCATATTTTAAGCACCTTCGTAAATCTATAGGATGCAAAACGCTACTATTACTATTGCTATGATATTTACCGTAGGAGTTTGTTGTGAGATCGAATGAAACTTGATACCGAAGCGAAACGAGGGCAGATCTCTAGTTATTTATAAAAGACCATAATTGCTTTACAATATCTATTACTATTAGTATAAGATTTTTTATAAATTCACAAAGAAAAACTAATTAATACAGTTAGGGTACTCAATACGTCTTATCTATTTAATGCGCTAGACATGATACAACAGTTTAATGCATTACAAATAGATCACAGACGATTTAAACGAGAAGCGAAGTAGAAATTCTTGAAATTTCAATAACATTCCTGACTGCTCTACATGATTAGTTTTTGTTGGCTGAAAGTGTGACTGCTGAGAGAGGGTGGCGGGGTCGCAAAAACCCCGGAGGCAGTGGCTGCAGCCGCGTCGGCGGGCGCCGTTCTGCGGTGCGACTTTGTGCCATAAATCAAAAGCACCCGCGGGAACCCTCGGATCGCATAATGTAAGTATGTATAAAACACTCTATCACTGATGATAATACAAAGGAATTTTAAGTAGCTCACCTAATAGCTATCAACAATGAATTTTGTTTGCGAATATTATTTCCTAGTTATTTTGATGATTTTCTCTGTGAGATTGCTTCGGCTACAGTCTTGAGTAGATACATAAAATTATACTAATACAAGCTTCCAAAAATACTGTCAAGTTTAATAATGAGTGAAGTAGGGACAGCGCAATTTTTGCGGGTAATGCATATATGTATGAATTATATACCAAAAAAGTTGAACATTTAGAGTTGTTTCAGCGACATTGGCGTGTTGAGGTGGTAGCGCTTTGCTCGTAACGCGGCTTAGAAGGAAATCACCTGGCAGGCCATTAACCTAATTCACGGACGCAAAGACAGGGCGGAGACGCGGGTGGCGGCGTAGCGCCCGCTTTAATATTGCCTCGCTGCCGGTAATAAGATGGAAATAAGGCGGTGGCAAGAAACCGGGCCAATCATTGCCGTTCGCAACTTGACACCGTCAATGAATAGTACATACTTCGATAAGTGTAAAGTAAATTCACTTTAGCTTCTATGTTATTAAAAAAAAAATTAGAACTAGAATAGGAATAAACAAAATAATAAGGACTGGAGGTGAATTCAAATGAAATACTTCACAAAGTATTTACGCAATTCTGTTTGTGTCGAGCAGCGTTGTCGTCGCCGTCGTCGTCTAGAGCGCCTACGAGCCGACTTAATTATAGTTATCTGTTATTACTTATTATCACAAGCTCTGAAGCCCTCCATGGTAGTATACAAAACATGATCATTATTTTTATTTTTCTTTTAACTCGGCAATGAGAATATCATTGCCACGGCAAACGAGGCAATGATATATTTATCTGAAAGCACTCAAAATATAAAGCTTCTTATTAGTTTGTAAGAGATAAGTATTAAATACTAAATTTTAAAGTAGTAGTATTATGAGTTCATTTAATATTCATGAAACAGAGGGTACATGTTTCGATGTTCGACATGGTAAATAAAATGACAATGGCATAGTGGAAAATGCAGCGTGCTGTACTAGCCCAGTGTGCCGTGTTGCCGCACCGCACCGCGTCGTCATATGCCGCGTCGAGGGTTCTCAACGAATACTTATACTGCTCACATGTTTATTTCATTACCATTCTTGTTTACATTTAAATTATAATATTTTATATTTTAATAATTGCGCTAAATTTTAGGCTATTATAGTTGTACGATTTCGTCAATGAAAATGTACGACGATTATGAGGATTATTTGCATCGAAATCATTATATTTTCTTCAATGAGCCCCGGCGGTTTTACTCACTCGCGTATGTTTAGCAAGGTGTTTACAAATCGCTTAGTTTATAAGGTAATTTTTTATATTTTGAATACAGTCATATTTGTGCTTAGTACATGTTACACCAGTGAGAATTAGAATTAGTTTTAAACATTTTTAGTACAGTATAACCTAGTACATTTTTCCTACACTTGGCTTTATGTGTAAAAGTACAACCTTTAATGTACTTATTTACAAACGTGCGAATGTGGAACCGTGTGCAATAATTAATATGTATCATAAACATAATATAATTTTCGCTAACATTGCAGTCGCAAAAGTACTATTTCTTTACTTCTTATACGGTTGTAGTAGGGATGTACATTTCTCAAAGTACTACGTATTTTTTTAATATTTTTGTTTACGCATTGTCATATTATAATATGCCATAATATTCGAGATGCCATCTGAGAGAAATCGTTGTGCCCTAATTGTTTTTTGTTACACTGGCCATATGGTGTAGTTATGATTGAGAAATTAGATTAGGTACTTTATTACACTTTTTATTGACGACACGTGGAATGTATTCATAAACGTCTGTGAGATAATTAGGATAGAGTACTTGTTATGTCAGTTTTCATAATATATGGATTCGATAAGTTCCTGTACTTGCAATTAGAATTATTGAATGATAGAGGCCGTAAAGAAGTGATAACCTAAAATTAATTGTGTAAACCTACCAAGAGTGGTCTTTAAAAATAATGAGGCCTATTAAATAATATTTAATGAGCGTATAATAATAAAACGCCAGTAAGGCATAAAATACTTGCCATGGCAGATATTCGTACTTTGCTGTTTTTTCAAGTAATCTGTCAAAACGTGGTACTTTATTATATTTTATTTTATTATAATTTATTTTATCATGTTTTGGCAGCGATAATTACATTTTCAAAATAATACGTAAATATCTTTTGATATTTTTCTTCCAGTTAATATTATCTCTAAAGGCACTATACTCCAGTCAATAGAGAATTACAGAGTGTGTAAGTGAGTAACTTAGCAATTTCTTCAGAAGCTAAGAATGATAAGGGAGTAAACATACTAAAAGTCCCCTCTCCTAGGGGGTAAGCTGGAGGGGAGTGGGAGGGATTTAAAGTACTCATTTTTAGGTTTTTTTGCTAATGTCTCAAAAATCTGAGTCCTAGAGATAAATATTTTTATACCTAATGAAACCTTATAAAATTCTCTACAACTTTCATTCTGTGCACATTTTTCTATTTCCAATGGTTTTTGAGCTACACGCTCAAAGGATTTGAAATTTTCAGTTTTATAAGAGTCTCGTTTCATTGGCTGCCCTGCATAAATTGATCTTAGATATTTTATTTTTGCTGCTCTATAGTTTAGACCTGGCCCAAGCTACTTTTATCTGTTACTAAAACTTAAGAAAAAGGTTCGAAGGATTACATTTTTGACCCACAAAGAAGTGAAGAACATCGTCTTAGCGTATTTTTTAGACAAGACAAATCATTTTTTATGTATATAAATTATTAATGTACTAGTGTTGTAGGTGAATATTTAATAAAAAATAATAATAATTTGGGTTAATATTTTACCTCCTTCCCGCCCATTAGGCGAATTTAAAAGTATTCTCGTAAAATCGTATGCCACAAGCGGTGTTTTTGTTCATTTTTATTTTTCGTAAGCGTGTAGCTCAAAACTATTGGAATTTGTAAAATTTGCACAAAGCTGTAAATTTTATAAGATTTTATTTGGTAATAGAACATTTTTCTCTAGGATACACCGTTTTTGATAAATTAGCGAAACACCGCAAACTTAGTACTTTAAGCCCCTTCCCCCTCAGCTCACCTCTTAGGAGAGAGGACTTTTCGTATGTTCACTCCCTAATCACCCTATACACATTTCTGAAGAAATTGCTAAGTTACTCGCTCACGCACTCTACACTCTCTTTTTAGCTATACGTTGACTGGACTACTACCTTACTTACTATCAGGATATACACATATGATTTATAAGATTTAGTTTGAATCGCATAGAAAGTGCCACGAATTTTCATTTCCGGTGAATTAAAGCACAATGGCTGGTCTGAATTAAATATTTCAGGTGCTGCGCCGTTCTCGCGAGTTAGTGTAGAGGTTGATGAAACGACATACTCCACACTCAGACTCGAGGGAAAATTTAATTATTGTTCCATTGCTATAGCGCCACAGTTGAACACACTTTTAAATGGTGAAGCACATTTCTGTGACATTAAATGAGTTTTCATGTTGAGTTATTATAATTACGTAAAGAGTAACGGTCCACTATGGTACTGGCGGGATAATTTTTCAGCGTAACAAGAGTTACTAACATTGTAACTTTTGCGATACAATCCCGAACTTTAGCACTGTAATTAGCGTAAGTGATAAAGCGGAGTGCACTGCGCACTCGCTTATGTCTCGGTCGGTACGTACTTAATCTCTATACTCCATTATGTCGTTATCCTATTATTAGTTTATTATAAGCTAATACGTAGGTATAAGTAAATGAACATATATTGTACTAGTAAATCGATCAGCTAATGGCATATGAATGAAGCGGGCGTGGAAGTTGCGGCGGCGGTACACACGCTGGATCTAATGGAATTCACTTGTACGCAAACAAGCCGCGAAACGCCCTCGCCCCACCTGAACGTACCAGACCTAAGTATCCTCGACCTGCACCACCCGCCTGTTACCTCACCGTTTTAATATCACTACATTACGTTTATTGCGCGATTATATACAGAGCTACCAACAAAACGCGTCAATTACTCGCTACCCTCACACAATAAATTTTATGAGAATTCAACATAAGAAGGAATGGATAGAAGATGTAAGTATGACGTATCATTTGACCATATGTTGTACGGTTTATGATATGACATCAATATTTTTACTATCCCTCTATGAATAAGAATAATATAATTAAGTACCTTCGAAAATGTATTAAGACGTACCTGAAACAAAATAAATAATATTGAATTGTGCAAACAGTAATATAATAAAATAATGAAAACGCGAGATAAAGAAAATAAAGGAAGAATATTCGACTGATGCTGATGTCCTTTCATATTTCACTATTATGTTGTTATATTATTATCATATGGTGTCTCAAAAACGAAAGAGCTTTTGCGTAAAATATTTTACACTAACATATATATATATAGCGTTAGACATGTGACATGATATCGCGACTTGTTAACACATAATGTTAAGGTAGGAAAACAAAAATGTGGTATGATATAAAAATAATGTATTTTTAAGGCGACGACACTCACGTCCTATTCTTATTAAAATAATGTTCGTTTAAAAATTTAGCGTATAAACCCTAAATGTGTTTAAAATTAAGCGTATAAACCCTAAATGTGTCGTTGTGAACACCGCTGGCGACTTTCGATTTAGAAAGTCATATAATAATAAATACTTTTAAATATATGAATATAAAAAATATGTTACGTGCTGCGCTGTAGGCACTCGATTCCGCATAGCTTTGGATATTAGTAAGACATTGAATAATATATCTATGTCAGGAGATACCGAGCAGATTTCTCGGAAAGCCTTAGTTGGCCTTAAACCAGATTGAAGCGCTTAGAATTCCTTACATAAGGGCTTCGCTATAATATCGGAAAAGAGATCAGAAGTTAATCTATCGGCAACATTCCTCGCGTTTCGCCGGAAGGCACAGCCGAGCCGCGCGCCGCCCGGCCCGCTATGGCCCTCGTGCACGCAACCGCGCCCCCATACAAACTAATCGATCTTTAGCTCTGCAACTTAACTATGCACCAAATATATACACTGACTATGTTAATCACTAATAAATTATCTATTTATTTATTATTACTGATGGCCTGCGCAAAGTGTAAAGAGAACTGGATGTGAAAGGCAGTGGATCGTGTGATATGATGTAAATTAATAGAGGTAAGTTAGTAGATATCCTTCAGGTTCTACTTAGCAGTGAACTACAAAGCCTATTGCCATGGACTGATGATCAATTGTTAAAAAAAAAGACATGAAAAGACATGACATAAAGACATGGTTTCAGCATGAATGGGTCATATCGACCGTGGCAGTACTACCCTCTCATAGAAGATTGACGCAAGAATATTAGTTTTCATGCTAATGTGTGTGCAGTCCAAATATTCTCTCGGTCCTGATCCTTTTCCCTCTTCTTTCCTCAACCCCTTCTACGTGGTCGGCAACGATTTGGTTGTTTTAAGCATTACTACTCTCGTTATGCTTCAAAAACACAGCCATCTCTATAGGTTACGTTTTCTACTTACCATTATGTAGGCTGTATGGTTGTTTGCCACCAAAGTCGTATAAAAAAAACGACGATAGTCTGCGTATGTCAACGCAATCGAAAGATATTTATGGCGGTTCATGTTATTTATTATTTTTACAAGTGACCTGCACTTGACTGGTTTTTTTAATATTAATTAAGAATTATTAACTATTAAAGTACTAATCTTGAAAATAACGAAATCGAGTTCAGTCTACGTACAGTTTAGTTTTATGAAAATTTAGTTCCCAGGGCTTACCTTGAATATCTTAAGTCTCTTTAACAGAATTCATTTTCTCATTTCAAAAGTAATGTATGTATCAACACCAATATAGAAGGACCAGGAGCCTATCTGCTAATATGTAAGTTGCAACTATCGCTCATATACCTACGAGTGCAACTGCAGAGCCTAGACCTTATTATTATGTCTTTTAAAACAAAGCATTACAATACAGTTAATTCGATACAAATATTGATATCAAAACCAATCCAGTAACTATATTTAAAGTTGGTATGTATAATAATGAAAGATAATTTGTCTCTGGGCTGAGATAACAAGCTAATATAAAGGCTACACGGGTGGCAGGCGTGTCTTTGAAAACTTGATATTCGTTGCTGTCGTAAAAATATAATGGTGTAACTTGTATTTTACGAGCGCTAGAAGTCTCGATGACGAAAGTGGGAGTTAGAATGTGTATATGTATGTGCTTTAACTCTGTAAAATGTGGATATTTATGAATATTTTGATACAACAAATTTTTCTTTGGTATGTTTTTACATCTTTTCTATAAGGGTTAATGAGTATATTTAGTGTATATACGCTCACATGTTGCCAGCTACGAAACAACGCTTCATGTCATAAGGAGCAGCTTATTGCAATATAGTGGTCACAATTTCAAACTTTGGTTCGATATTGGAGATTTCTATTCAGAAAAAACTAGAAGTCTGTCGTTTGTTTGTTATACGTATTATTATGTAAGAGGCAGGCGACAATATCAATTTCGCCTATCAATAGCAAATAGCACTATATCACAGAAATCCTGCACAAAGTACGGCAAATCATCATCAAAACATGGTGTTCCTCTAATTTAATTTACCAAGTTATGTATGTAGGTATTTGATCCTTATGAATGATCCTATCGATTGATGCCATAAAAGTACAGGATAATGCATTTTCCATTTTTAGCCAATTCGAAACCTAGGTGTTTGAAACCGAAGCGAAGCGAGAGCGGACGTCTAGTTAAAAATAAAATGATGTCTTCTTCAGTAAAATATCTTATCTTCAATATTTAATGTATTTTCCCTTCAAGTGATATAGCCGTGGGACTGTTTAAGAAGAAGTGTTGATGTGTTTACGTTTTGATCGGTGGATAAAATGTGGCGTAGCGCAACTCGGTACAAGAAATAGATTTCTTTAGTTACATTTATGTCTAATATATTCATGAAAGATTTATAAAAATATTTGAGCGTAGTCCCGACTGCTTTGTTATGAGTACGGCATAGACAAAACACACGCGCCTGTATCAACTTCATATTGAGTCGCGCTCGCATTCTACTTACGATGTCTTTGTACTGAAATATTCTTGTGGAAAGTATCTTTAAGTCCCCATCATTGATCGTACATGTACGCTTTTATATCACTTACTTTCGATATTATGTAGGTCAAAAGAAAAATATATATTAGGTACCAATGATATTCTATTTAACAGATATGCGCAGCAGCCGTTGCACTCATACACATTCTTCATTCATTTTACATTTCACTACATGTCAAAATATTAGATAAGGATGACTTGAGAAAACAAATCAGAAAAAAAGTGACAGCTAGTGTTGTCAATTGCGTATGAATGTAAACAAACATTATTCTAGCTACCAATCACCGCAAGTTGTATCATAGACTAACAAATATAACGTGACAGAAGGTACATATCGCGTTCACAAAATTTGTATCGCAGTTTCTGCCTAAAACAACTAATAAACAAATACTAAAGATAGAAATTACACATGCAATAGGAAAAAAAAATACTGTGATAGGCATTGACATATGATTATATTGATCATGATTTATTGAAATCGGTCTATTGAATCGATGGTTTATTAGTTAGGAGGGAATAAAAAACCATACATACAGGTCAAACACATAACCCTCCTTTTAGGCTATAGTGTAGTTGGGTAAAACTAGAAATAGTTGTATTTTATGATTTGTGATATTCTGGTAATATTCATTTTTTTACCACACATTACATTTTTAATTAAGTATAATAATATGATTTTTTACATAAAACAAAATTAATAAATAATAACACGTTAGAACAAAGGCAAAACCGAACTGCGGAGAACGATGACTTTTCTGCCTACATTTTTAGCATTTGTATATGTAATGTATGTCCGTGAGCAAGCGTCCTTGTCACACGCACCACAAAAATGTATTTTCCATTTTTTACTTTTTTCTAACTGCCAAATATTTGAATTATTACAAAAATAATTGAAATATCATATTAAATCAAAGTATATTGCGTTCCTACATATGGTATGACATTCTGAACACGCCGATGACATTTTTTAAATTTCGTAGTTGCATCAATAGTGTACCACTCGTCGCCTTGCGTAACGCAGACTAAAGACAATACGTCCCAATTAGGACGTTTTTGGGTCTTCACGTTTACGCGGTTATAAGATATCTGTTATATAGAATATCATTGTTAGATACATAATAACGTAATATTATGCATTTACTATTTTTTTTGACAGCAGTTTATATCTATACTATTATATAAAGCGGAAGTGTTTGTTTGTTTTTTTGTATGAACGCGCTCTGGAACTAACATAATGGATTTGAATGAATTCTTTTTGAGTATGATAGCCTAGTTCTCGAGGAAGATTAAAGGCTATGTAAAAGAGCAGAGCTTTAAGCAAAGACGCGGGTGAATCCGCGCCGCGGAAAGCTATTCGTGATATAAAACTGCTGTCACAGAATATCGAATGAGTGAAGGATTGTGTATAAAGAACGTACCTAAATTACTTTATCTATTCTGGCTCATGCGTAACATTGTCAAGTCGGTTGTCAAACTATTTTTAGGAGTCTCCGCTTCGAAGAGAGAAATCGGCAACATTTTGTTGTATTAAATTTTCTACTGTGCAGTGCCAAAAGGAGAAGTTAGCTTTTCTGAAAAGACGGTAAACTTTGATCAGCTTATTTAGGCTGCACTTTTGCAGTTTGGTGTTTGTTTTTTCACGTGATAGTTTGCAATATATGTAACATTTCACAGTAATATATTCTTGCTGGTTTCAACATAAATGAAAAGTAGAATATCGACTTAAAGTAGTGATGGGTACCTGACTGTTGCATATTGATCGATGAACCTGGAGTCGAAGGCTCAATAAACTTTTCGGTTCCTGTACTTTTCGTCTCTCATTGATTTTCTCGTGAAGGCCTTGGCCTTGTATTTTAAAAAAGAAGTTTAGGGTCTGTTCTAGTTATAATAATACAAGTAATTCCGACATTACAGAAGGCCATGTGCTTCTGCGGTGGGATAATTCACTTTTAAAAGTTCTTATCCACCTGCTACGGTAAGTACAAAAGCTATGCTTTAAATATAAATGTATTGCTAGTATGAATTATTAATGATAATTAACTCGTAGTAACGTATCGCTATCGCGGGTACAGAAGCTCTGCCGCTAATGTGTAATGTAGGGGTGTACTCCGGCTGATCAGTAGGGGCTTCTCGGGTAATTTTGGAAGAGTAGTGTTGTTTAGGTTGCCAGGAGATGTAATTTTCTTTTACAACATGGAAACGCGTAAGTAACATATCCGACTTTGTTTTTGTCTGTAAGCTATTATTATAACGAAGTATACCTCATTAGGCACTAATTTTTTAAGCACCTATGGCTAGCACCTAAGATTGGAATAGCTTCTGCATTAATATCAAATATTAGTTTGTTGCTCAATGGAGAAAAACCAGATGGCCAAAGATTGTTTGCCACGTTAGTGGTAAATATAACTACCATAGACGTATTCTTTTATTGACTTTTTACTCAAGTGGGCAGAATAATCAATAAATTGTCTTGGGCGGATGAAGGAGAGTTATATAAAAGGATATATTGGAAGGTAACAAAAACAGCAATTTGTAACTTTATTACCATTTCAATAGAAAGAGGTTTATTTGTGGATATAAGCATCCGTTTAAGAATGTAAGCTATGTATGTAGAGGTAAATACATTTTAGCTTGTAGTAGTACCGTGAAAATAAAAATATGTATGAAAGACACTACTGAAAAGCAGTGGCAGTATGAAAGAATTCGGAGGCATACTATGAGAGAAATACATTGAAATAAAATAGCTACGGAATGGTGTGCACGTCATGAACACGCAGCGGAGAACGCGGCGCACGCGACACGCTGAGCAATTTCCGCTTCGCTATCAGATGCGACGCTCGCGCGCCGTCCGAGCCGCACTTGCCACCACGTGAACTCAACCGAGAACGTGAAACGAATCTGCCACCCCAGGGTGCATGCACTGGCTTGCTTTCTCTACTCTAGCAATGATTTGCCGACACCTCATCGCCAAGTTTTAAAAGCATGTTCAACAATTTATAATAGGGGTTAGATTCAACTACAATTATTGTAACTTGTAATTGCAACATTTATTTGTGTTTATTGTATACAAATTGTAATCTATAATTGGTTATTAAAATAAAAACAAACATGTTATCTTGCTAGTTTCTTTAAAGCCCTTCTTATGCAAACAAAGTTGCCAAAACGTGTCCGTCGGGTGCTTGACGGTCTAATGAAGTGCCCGTTCCTTATGCGCGCAGATGACGATTCGAAACGGGGCATATATCTATGTAGCTTTTCTTTATAAGTATTTTGGACATTGTTGACATATTATTATTAGAATAAAAGCAAAAAAAAAGGTCCCGACCAATGCAGAACCTCCTCCTTTTTTAAGACAGTTAAAAATACCCCGACTGTTAAAGATATATTTGGTATAAAGATATATTTCCCATAACATCGATACGATAATCGCAAAAAAATCTTTGCATCTAAGTATTTTAACTAAATAATGCATAAGGTTGGTCCGACGATCTGATACGCGTGGCAAGCATTCCACGGACGAGAGTGGCTCACGACCAGTCAAGGTGACAAAACTTGGGGAGGCCTATGTTCAGCTGTGGACGTCTTCGGCTGATATGATGGTAATGACGATGATGATATGTAGGAAAAATTAAATTAAAGTAACAATTAAAAATTAGAACAAAATTCCAAAAATTATATGATGAGCGAAATTTACGGGCACGCATCCGCAGTAATAATAGAACAAAAATCTTATAAATCAGGTTCCAATTTTTACCACGCGATAGCTCAAAAAGTTAAAAAAGGAAATTTCGTAGTCAATGAGGACTTGCATTTCAGTGGTAAACATCCTCACGTTGTCGAATATGAGACATTTGTTTTTAAGTATCCCATGTACAGGAATTTAACTCGAGTACTTTTCTAACAAATTTAATGGTATGCCTTTGTCGATCCTTTACATGCTCAGTTCATTAAAATTGATATTCCACGAAACTATTTTGTAAAAAGATTCCATAGCCGTAATGGTTAATTATATTTGTGACGCGAATTTTATGGTAAAAATTTTGCGGAGTTTGTGCATACATTGCCCGAATACGTTTATACTTATACTATCTTTCCGCCAGCGGCATTGTTCGCGTGGAGTTACGAAATTTTTCTTGAAAACGTAACAACCCTATTTTACCCCATAGGAAGAAGTTTTTTTTTTAAATGCTGAAACACGTATTCGCTTAATTATTTTTAAAAACATTAATGTCAGGTTCGAGCACATAATAGAATATTTGCCATACAAACTTTGTAGCCCAATTTTATCCCTTCAGAGGTTGATTTTCTGATAGTCAATTAGAAATTACTTTCATTATTTAAAACAAAAAACGATAAGATCAAGTTTCAAGAGTAAATCTGCAAACAGACTGTTTTGAGAGTTGAATTTACTAAATCCTTTCTTAGAGAGCGCTTTCGTTATAGAATAAAGATATCAGTATGTTGTAAATTTCAGCTTTCTGGACTTAGTGGTTTGGGCTGTGCGTTAATAGATCAGTCAGGGCAAGCATTTTTATATTACATTGGTATTGAAAGAAAGCAATTGATGTTAATGTGCATGGTTCATTAGGTCCGGTGGTAGGTACTTCTTTTTATTTGGGTCTGCCCCTTTCTTGGAGAGCTCAAAATGAATTTAATAATTATGGGGTAAAGAAGCGAAGCGTGTGGGGTCTCGACGGAAGGATGGTGTGAGGCAGGGAGCGATTAAATCGCAGGCGTTTCGGCATGTAACAGGAAGTGGGTCAAGCGGCGCCGCCCGAGCTATTTATTGCGTTTCCGACTAAATTGCAACCGCTATATGGGATTTTTATTTAAAGTATCCTTCCTAAGTGCATTTCCACTAAGCATTCGTTGCATGGATTTGCCATCATTAGTTTCCCTCAAATCCATCAACCCCATATATCAAGTAACAAATGTATTGTGAATCAATTCATAAGTTTAAGGATAAGTGAGCTGTGCGAACCCGAGACAGTAAAGCCTAAGTGGGTCAAACAACTCGACGCAAGTTAGTCTTGCGAAGCATATTTATAGGATAGACAAAGGCATATTATTAAAACTTTTTCTATTCGATAACGCCTGCCGTTCAGTCGGGGTAGTCTTAGTCGCTCTGCAATTACAGACAAGTGCCTTTAAATGAATCATGCTCTCGAGCACGGTGCACCGCTTCGCACCCGATTGCGCCCTCTCCGCTGCCTCCCAACCATTCCCACACTAACTGTGTTAATTTCATTTTAAGTTTTATTACCTGAGTGTTTGATGGAAAATATATTTTATTAAAAAAAAATATGATTGTTTAAATTTTAACTTATCGACTGTGGGTAGAAAATGTATGTATCTTAGGTAAAAAAAGTCTAGGGCAACGCATCAAGCATTTCTATTACTTGTGTTGATCTTATGGTAGATAATATTTACCTACTGTAAATTCCACTCAGAAAAAGAAATGTCTTTGAAAAGATTTATTTTTCATGTATTATTCATTCACGTGTCCTCGAGCGTTTTCATTTCGACGTGATATTTTGGTCGCACGATAATGATATTTGCTGTAAAGCTGTAATATGTATTTTGAATTTATTCAAAAAGTTACATTATATGCTTCCCTTCAATCATATGTTTACATCTTTAGTTTTCTTTTTTTCTTCTAGGTGGCAAACAGCACACGTTCATGTGATTGTAGGTGGTTACAGTAACTTATGTACATAGCTAGCTTATCTAAGCAGAAACGTTAATAATCAAGCCGCTGCTGACCTTGAGAAAGAAAGACTGAAGGAGCAAAAGCAGGAAAGAACGACGGGGTAATTTGGTATGTGTAAAAAATAACCAATGGATGAGGGCGGTTTACGATCGGCCAAGTTCGCAAAAATTGGGGGAGGCCCATGTCCAGCAGTGGATGTCTTTTGGCTAATATGATGAAAGTAAGAGACGCCGACGCTTTACCTTACCTAATAAAATGCAATAGCATGAATACATCGATATTCTATATGAGTGTAATTATTTGCACGATCAATCCATTCATGCTGCAAACAGCAAATATCAACTATGATAAAACTGAATAAAAATCGAATTCCTCAAAAACCTAATACACCAATATGTGATAGTAAATAATATTAACATTACCTGCGGGTTTAGTATTTCTAACAACTCTTTAAGAAAGTTCTACGCTTATACAGAATAGATTAACGAAAAGTTGACTTCCTCCTGAGTCCTCGTTATTGAACAAACATATTTTATGAATTATCTCACACAAACTATAATAAAGCTGTGCAAATCATGGTTCGCACAGCTTCATTAATCATTCGAAATTTTATGAATGATTTCTGATGAACTAACGAAGCTGTACGTACCATGGTTCGCACAACTTCAGGTATATGTTAAATTAATGTAACTCGAGAACCAGACCAATTTTAGGAATATTTTTTTTTTTTTTTTATATTAGTCTACCAAAGTGACTCTACTCTGCCTGATGGTAAGCAGTAAGTAGAATCCAGAAGTGGCGGACACCATTCTAAAAGCCAAACTACTGGTATGGTGGCCTCCACTATGGCGGCTTAGTGAGATGCTTTTTCACGCCCCGCTTAAAAGACCCAGGATCAAAATTAGATGGGAACACATGCGCTGGCAAAGAGTTCCAGGCTTTAATTGAGCGACAAAAGTATGAAGTGCTGAACCGTTTGGTTCGAGACCCCTTAGATTCCACTGTGAAAGGGTGGCACTTCAGTCCCGCACGTGTCGTTCTGAATAAAAAGGGAGAGGGTGGGATTAATTCAAACAGCTCTTCAGAACACTCTCCATGGTAAAGGCGATAGAAGACGGCCATTGAGGCGATGTCTCTTCGCAGCTGTAAAGGCTCAAGGGTCTTAGTAGCCTCCGGGCTTCCGATGATACGGACTGCTCGCCGCTGCAACCTATCGAGTGCATCCAGTAAGTACTGTGCGGAGCCATCCCAAAGATGAGAGCAGTACTCCACGCAGGAACGAACCTGTGTCTTATAAAGAAGACAGAGCTGCTCGGGCGTGAAGTACCGCCTCACCCTGTTCAGGACACCGAGTTTACAGGAGGCGGCTTTAATGACGCACTCGATGTAGTTCTTTGAGTTGAGATCTCGGCTGATGTCCATACCCAGGATACTTAGGCTATCCTGTAGTGGTAACGCTGTGTTCTGAAGAGAGGGAAGGGGAAGGACCTGTGTTTTCTTGGCATTGAACTCGACCAAATTTTCACAACCCCATGCGGTGTAATAATTGGTCTAATGGTGGAATAAAAGTATCCTTTGTCCGTCTCCGGCACCGAACCTATGTACATACCAATTTTCATTGAAATCGGTTAAGTCGTTTATGCGCTGAGTGAGTGCGTACACACACACACACACACACACACACACACACACACACACACACACACACACACACGCACACGCACACGCACACGCACACGCACACGCACACGCACACGCACACGCACACGCACACGCACACGCACACACACACGCACACACACACAAACTGCCGCATTTATAATATTAGTAAGATTATAAAATTTGTTCGTTTGATGAAGAGGACTCAGGAGGAAGTCAACTTTTCTTTTTCTTATCGAATGGTTAATGGTCAACCTAGTGTCAAGATTTGTTCAGGTTGTCCATTTTTATTACTAGTCGTCCGCTCTCGTGTCGCTTTGATATCAAAAGTATCTATTTAAGTCTTTAATAGGAGGAGGTTCTCAATCCAGATCGTATGTTTTTCTATATGTTCGTTACAAATGGATTGAATTAAGGTAGGACATGTTTTAGACGTTCTCATGTAAATTTGATGGCAATTGGTTCACCCCTTTAAAAAAATTGACAAAAATAAAATATAGGTACATAGATGATGTTGTTTTGGATTACGAATTACTTTGTGCTATGTAAATTTATTTTTACTTTTTAGTTTCCTTCCTGTTTGAAGTCGGTTTTCTTTTTGTTAAAAAATATTTTATTTTACAATTTTTAGTGATGGGCAGACCTAATTCTTATTTAGGTATTATTTTTGTACATTCTAAACATTTTGCCTGTAGTATACCTAAAACACCTGGATTGATGCACCTAGGTGAATTAAATACACTAATAGTAACCTTTATTCACTTTGTGCACCTAGTAGGTGCACCAAGATTACTAAAAGTTTACTTGATGCACTCTTGAGCGGGCATGGGTGCAATAAGTTAACTTTTTAGTGTACTTTATTTACTTTGTGCACCTATTAGGTGCATCAAGATCACTAAAAGTTTACTTGATGCACTCGAAAGCGGGCATGGGTGCATTAAGTTAACTTTTTAGTGTACTTTATTCACTTTGTGTACCTAGTAGGTGCATCAAGATCTCTAAAAGTTTACTTGATGTACTCTTGAGCCACGGTAATATTATCTATACAGTACTTCATACAAACGGACGAAGCGCGGGCTATGCGCTCGGTGTGCAGACAGTCGCGATTGTGCCGCAGTGACGAACGGACAGTGTGTTGTTTTTTTAACAATAACCGCGCGATTTTTTTACAAAAAATAAGTTCAAGTTCATATTTAATATGAAGAGCAGGATATATTGTGCTGTTTTTGGTTGCATGAATTCGTCAATAACGCATCCAGAGATAACTTTTTTTAGATTAGCTGAAAACTCTGAAACGTACGACTATAAAATAATTTTACTTACTAGTAGATAGGTACATAATGTGTGTTTTTTTAATGGATAAGTATTTCCTTTTATCTTCCGAAAAAAAAGATGTCTGGATTAATAAATAAAGTGAATAGAGTAAAGGAAAGTGATTGACACGAGTGAAATAGGTAGTTATAGGTGGTTCATGAATCATCATCAGGTACGCTTGTGTTAAAACCTCGGTGCATGTGTGTTTTTTTTTGTTAGTTTGTATAATTCAAAGTAAAGACGTGGATTTTAGATTTTATTATTAATAATTGTTGTTTATTGTACTGTGTGTATGAATAATACTAGAAAAAAATAATTTTAATCAAATAACAACACGCATTTTTATGAATCCTTCCTATTCCATTCACAAAGTATTTTATTTGTTTATATAAAAAAAGTATATTTACAATCACAAAACTAAATAGAAACACAAAATAGGCAATACGGCCAAGTTACAATACTGTTTAAATAGTATTACCGTGCTTGAGCGGGTATGGGTGTGAGTTAACTATTTGGTGTACTTTATACACCATAAAATAAAATCCTCGCCACATAGGTATTTTTAAAAAGATGCTTTTGCACACTTTATGATGCAAATTTACACACGTGAGTGTATGAAGTTAGTGTTTTATATTCAAATTTATAATTGTAAGGCAGATGTCTAAATAAACACTTTTTTGAGTTTTTTAAATGTTTAGTTACAATATTTTTTTAAATGGTGAAAAAAAATAAAAAACTTATTTGCGTCTTTTTATTCTCATTTGATGAATTAAACTAAAATCAATAGTATTTAACAGACAAATCCTAAAATATCTATGAAATTTATTTTAATGCTGATAGTGATTTAAATGTACTTATAGTTTACTATATTTACTTAGGTGCATCAATCCAAATGCTTTAGGTATACTACGGGACTTTCAGTAAACTTAATGCACCTACACATGTACAAAAAGTTCACTTAAAATATCTATGAAATTTATTTTAATGCTGAAAGTGTTTTAAATGTACTTATAGTTTACTTAATTCACCTAGGTGCATCAGTTCAAGCGCTTTAAGTATACTACGGATCTTTCAGTAACCTTAATGCACCTACACAGGTGCACAAAGTTCACTTAAAATATCTATGAAATTATTTCTAACGCTGAAAGTGTATTAAATGTAACTATAGTATACTTAATTCACCTAGGTGCATCAATCCAAGTGCTTTAAGTATACTACAGGACATTTTGGCATATTGAACCGTATGAAGTTAACCCGTCATGACTGCTGTTAAAGAATTCCGTCAACTGTCTATAGTCACCTGTAATGGTACTTATTGCCCATATGAGTGCAAAGTTCTCATCATTAGAAATGAATTAAGTCCAAACACCAAGTAATTGCTGTAAATTGTTGAGGAGTTCTCTCGACTGTTTTTGTGCTCCATCATCAGATCGACTCCAAACCTTTACGGAATAGTAAAAAAAAAGAGTGTGTGTACTCATGTACGCACGTAAGAAGTTATACTTCTTTAGCGTAACAAACCAAAAATACCAAATAATAACACAACGCATACATACATAATAGTTAACCTCAAATCTATAAATGCACTTAAAACAGTATATTAAAACTACTTTTACCACTAATATTCAAAATAAATATTTTTACTGATAAATGATCAATAAAAAATATCTATCACCGTCATAAATATAATTGAATTGATATAAACGCCAATATATTTTTTATTTATTCACACTGATTATTTGTACTGATACGACACACAAAGGTTCGCAACTAACTTCAGGGTGTAAAAGGTTCGCAACTAACTTCAGGGTGTTGCTTTTTTCTGTCGGTGTGCGCGCACATCGTAAAAATTCACTCATCATTTTTCCCAATCGCGCCAAAAGAAGTATAACTTCAAAAACAAATGTACTAGACGTCAGTACGATTTTCGAAAGTTCCCTCAATTTCTCTGAGATGCCATCATCATCATTTACTACAATCTTATAGAAATCTTATTATAACCTTACTTTGTCTCTATCCTTGTTTTTAATGGTACAAAAGAAAAAGACAAAACACAAATTAACATTAAAATAATACTGCTATAAGAGATAGCGGAAGGCCCCAAGATCCTGGTTTCCTTATCATGGTATCACCCATGGGATATCTCCTTTCTAAAAAAAAAAAATTATCAAAATCGGTTCATAATTTGGTGGTTTATATTTTTCTGGTCGAATAGAGAAACCTACTTTTTTAAAGTTGATAAAAATGCAATTATCTTTTTTTATAACATTAGTTTCGGTAGAGGCATCTGGCTTGATCAGTTATCAACATGGTAACAGCCGGTACCGACTTTTAACGGAGAACCATCCATAGGCTAGCCGCATTCTTGATTGCATAGCCCGCTGAACATCGATCAGTGAGCGCAATGAGCTATGAACGGTTAAACCGAAATGAGAACCAATGAAATAGTAAAAATAGTCCTTCTAAATTGAACAAATAATAAGAATCAGATGCAACCAGCATACCTACTAGAATGCATAGTTTAAAAAAGTTTGCAGTTAAAACTACTTTTTGTTAAAAAAATTAGGTTTTATGTTGGGTCTTGGGCACGGTTTTCTTGCATCTAATTTAATTAATATCCCTTTTTGTGGTTGTCCAATAATTGCTCAATGGAGAGTGGATACTAAAATTATTTTGCTTACAGTGTAATTTTCTATTTAGTTTACTTGTATTTAATGTGGTAGAGAGTTAGGTATTTAGTTCGGTATTTGTTGTGTTGAACAGGTATTGAGGTGACATTTTTTAATACTTATTTACTACTCGTGTTAGAAAATTATTATAAGGTGTCACCACGAGTAGACCCGTTTTATAAATATAGTTATGTGTACAAATCGTGTGAGTTTAAAATATTTAATTAAATAATTATTTTATAATTTTGAAGTTAGTGCCAAGTAAAACAATAACTAGGTACATATAGGTGTTATCAAACTTAATTTGCTATTGTAGTAAGGTTCTTATAGTATTTCGTTAATGAGTATTTACTTGGCACCAACTTCAAAATTATAAAATAATTATTTAATTATTTCTGATTAACTAAATCAAAATACGAATTACTTTGTGCTATGTAAATTTATTTTTTATATTTTAGTTTCCTTCCTGTTTAAAGTCGGTTTTCTATTTGTTAAAAAATATTTTATTTTACAATTTTTAGTGATGGGTAGACCTAAATCTTACTTAGGTTTTATTTTTGTACACACTAAATATTTTAGCATATTGAACCGTATGAAGTAAGCCCGACATGACTGCTGTTGAGGAATTTTCTCGACTGTCTATGGTCACTTGTAATGGCACTTATAACCCTTAAAGGAGCAAAGTTCTTATCATTAGAAATGAATTAAGTGCAAACACCAAGTAATTGCTGTAAATCGTTAAGGAGTTCCCTCGACTGTCTTTGTGCTCCATCATCAGATCGACTCCAAACCTTTACGGAATAGTAAAAAAAAAAAAGAGTGTGTGTACTCATGTACGCACGTAAGAAGTTATACTTCTTTAGCGTAACAAACCAAAAATACCAAATAATAACACAACGCATACATACATAATAGTTAACCTCAAATCTATAAGATTCCATCACCAGATCCTGGTTTCCTTATCATGGTACCACCCTTGGAATATCTAATTTCCAACAAAAAAAGAATCATCAAAATCGGTTCATAAACGACGGAGATATCCGCGAGCACACATAAAAAAAAATATATATATACGGTCGAATTGAGAAACCTCCTCCTTTTTTTTGAAGTCGGTTAAAAAGGATCGCAACTTTTAGCATTATAAATAGCACAACTAATAAGATAAAGGTAGCTTAATTTTCAGTTAATATAAGTAGGTACCATAAAATCGTATTATGTTGTTAAGACACCTATATCAAAAGAAAATTGAGAGCTGCATGTAAAAGTCATGTGGACATAATTGATTATATACTGCACGTTGCCTTTTCAGTAAGATTAGTGCAAAATGCGCGACGGCCTGTGTATCCGAAGATATTGATTTTGGAAAGTAGCCAAAAAAAGTCCTAGAGCAGGCACGCGTCAACTGCCGCGCTGCCCCTATCCCGACGTCAACCCTTTTACGAATATTAAATTCTGTTTTGCCACTTCGCGATTCCACATTCCTTTGAAAAAATATGATCCGATTCGTAAGACCTTTGCATTATTCACTGTTTTCAGAGATGTGCCGTGCCCTCTCTCGCCGGTGCGGTTGGCAATACACATGTTAGCAATATTAAAATCTAATTCTTCCTATTTAATTGTTGAGTTTTTGATTATAAACTAGATACAACATTCTTTAAGTTGGTTGTTTTATTTTCTTTTATCTTTACAGTTTTTGTACAACATTCTTTTGAAGATAACCCTGCAGATAAATAGATTATGAATTTTCATTTCAGAGTTCAAATTGCTTGAACCTTTAATTACTTTAAGGAAACTTTACAAACGCGCTCTCCGGGAAGGGTTAATCCGAGCTTTGCAATGAAAATAGAACATTTGCTTGATTACAGACAAAAGGTGGCGATTTTGCCGATATACTTACAAGAGAAAGCACATATTTCAATGGTACATTCAAAATTATAGACTAGTAAGAAATACTAGTACTAACTACAAACATCAAAGCATTGGATGCTTGGCCGATACACATTACATAAACAAAAACTACATTACATTAAGTAGAAAGCTAAAAAAAGTTACATCTGCAAAGTGCATTGTTTGTTATCTATAATTTACTTATTTTATAGTTAGCTGCAGGCAGTGACTCTCCGCGAAGTTTTCTATTGCACGAGCGTCTACTGTCTACTTTTCTCTATGAGCGAGTCCGTTTCCGTTTATCTTTGGTTGCTTTTTGTTAGAGTCAGTTTCTTTCGTTTCTCATATTCCAGCGCAACATTTGTCGTACGAAAAGAAACTATAGGCACTGCGATAGCTATTAAGATATACCTACACATAGATAGTTTTTCGTCTTTGTTTCGTAAGAAAAGTGAAGTACAAATTGTAGGAATTGCTTTTTAAATTTATTATGTATCAGCGACTAATTGGGAGATGATTTATTCATGTTTTATTACTAAAATTATAGCAATGCAGCGTATTCATGTTCTAGTTATAACCCCCTATAAAGATAAATTGTGCACAGTTATACGATTGAGTAGGATTCGTACCGTTAATTGACGCCTGGCTGAGTTCGGTCCTAAATTGGTGTAAATCCTCAAGGCACAGATCATGCCAACCGAGCGGCGGCTCGCAACGTGCCTCCTCCAATTACTTTAATTAAAACAATACCACGGCACTAGTGCTTCGTCGACTCACCGCGTCTGTTTCCCATTTCCCTATTTAAATACGAAAACGAGCTCATAGCTCGCGCTTAACATGCAAGATGTTGCTATTCAACTACTACACGAACAGACAGATATCTTATACATATGTACAATTATTCATGATTCATTCCATACATTTTATCTAACAGCAATTACTAGCAGAAACCTTCATCAATTCTAATACCGCAGATATTAGACGTACGTAAATCAAGAAACTGCAACGATTCGGTTTTTGGTTTTGTGGTAGTCATTTATACTCATTTGTGTCTCAAACGGTTAGGCGAGCGGTTTGAAAATCGATTAAGGAGTCGGGTTGATTCAGCGACTTCGAAGCTAGTAATTTACTCTCGAGTTGGCTGAAGGCGACACCTGTCGAGCGAAGTGACGGTTGATAATACGACGCGAGCGCCATTCACGCGCAGTCGAGTGCGAGGACGCGGATCCTGCAGCCTTTACTTTGACTCTAACTCATATGACATAAACGAAAAACATTCTTTACTTATACAACACTAGCTGTTCCCCAAAGCTTCACCCGCGCTTAAAATATGTTTTGTCTCCCTCGGAAACCAGACCGATTTTCGGGATAAAAAGTAGCCTACGTCCGTCTCCGTAAACAAACTTAACATCAAATCTATCTACATACTAATTTTCATCGAAATCGGTTCAGCCGTTTAGGCGCTGAGTGGTAATAAGCACACACACACATACACACAAACTTTCGCATTTATAATATTAGTAGAATTGATGTTAAGTATATAATAAATTAAATTATTGTCGCATTCTGAAGGCAACGGGTCATTAATGTTTGATGTGTATCTTCAGCTGTTAAAGATAACATTTATCAAACAACTTATGACGGAGGTAATATAAAGCTGCTAAATCCTAGCATCATCTGCGGGATTACAGTTTATATGAAGTCGAGAACGTCGCAAGGGCGGTACGGCATAGCACATCTCCGACGGGAGGCAACTTTACCAACTTTCTTAAGGGCGGTTAGCGAAGTTTGACGTGCACGCGCCAGCACCGTAAGCTCTGGGATTCGATACTTGGTAACAACATCCAATAAAGAGGCAGGGCACGCATGTGTTTACGTAAAACGTTGCAGCTAAAACAACTAAAGCTTTTGTTTTCTTCGCTTTAGTTTTCAAGACACAACATCACTTAATTATTAGCCTGAACTGAAGTAAAAGTCATCATCTTACTGTTTCCAATATGGCGAACATTAAACCAGGAGAATATAAAAGTTTTGCCGCCTGCAAATATATATATGTAGTTAGGTAGAAACTATGGTAAAAACAAAAAGAGTTATAAATGTAATTATTCACAGTCATCTTAATCGTGGTCGTGAAAGCACTCGACTGTGTTATTAAAAAGTGGTTGGTGGAGCGAGATTCACGAAGCGGTTCTAGGGGAAGGGCTCATATAACTCCTACTTTTCTATAGTGGGACGCGGCGCGTTCACCGGCGGAGCGATGCCGGTAGGAAGCTACCTCGAATTTTATGAGTTTAATCAAATCGTTTTAGGGGTGTCAGGGCGTGCCCTAACGGTTGATTGTATGTGCGGAACACGTGTGCTGACCCGTTCAATTTTACACTGTACGTACAACTATAGTTCACTAGCTGTTGTCCGCGACTTCGTTCGCGTGAAAATTCAGATATGTGCCTATATGAGAATATTGCCTGTCTGATCTTACGGCAATCGCACATTGTATCAGTATAATCCGTCTCTATGGCGAATCCCAATCTATTCACTCGCTACTTTACACACGACTTCAAACAGGAAACTAAAAAGTTAAGAAAAAGAAAGTTAACACAAAGTACTATAATTAGATTGAGTTAGTAGTAGTATACCTTGTTATTGTTTTACTTGGCAGCGACTTCAAATTTATAAAATACTTTCTTATTCGTTTCTGATTAATAAATCAAAATACGAATTACTTTGTGCTAAGTGATTTTTACACAAAGTAATTCGTATTTTGATATATTATATATTATATATTATATATTATATGAGAACTGCCCTCGAATGTCTACGGTCTTTACTCGTCAGACCTGAATTGGCACGTATAACCCATATGGGCGCAAAGATCTCATCATTAAAAATGATTTAAGTCCAAACATCAAGTAATTGCTGTAAATCGTTAAAGAGTTTCCGTGACTGTCTTTCGGCTCCATCGTCAAATCGACTCCAAATCTTCCCTAAATAGTAGTGGCTTACAATACTCTATAAAAATAATAAAAAATTTACTTAGCACAAAGTAATTCATATTTTGATTTAGTTAATCAGAAATAATTAAATAAGTAATTTATAATTTTGAAGTTGGTGCCAAGTAAAACAATAACTAGGTACTTATTTATAGGTATTATCAATTTTAATTTGCTATTGTAGTAAGGTTCTTATAATATTTACTTAGTTATTGAGTATTTACTTGGCACCAACTCCAAAATTATAAAATACTTATTTAATTATTTCTGATTAACTAAATCAAAATATAAATTAATTTGTGCTATGTAAATTTATTTTTTACTTTTTAGTTTCTTTCCTGTTTGAAGTCGGTTTTCCTTTTGTTAAAAATTATTTTATTTTACCATTTTTAGTGATGGGTAGACCTAAATCTTACTTAGGTATTATTTTTGTATACACTAAGCATTGTGGCATATTAAACCGTATGAAATAAGCCCGACATGACTGCTGCTGAGGAATTGCCTCGACTGTCTATGGTCACCTGCAATGGCACTTATAACCAATATGGGAGCAAAGTTCTCATCATTAGATACAAATTTAGTCCAAACACCAAGTAATTGCTATAAATCGTTGAGGAGTTCCCTCGACTGTCTTTGTGCATCATCAGATCGTCTCCAAACCTTCACTAAATAGTAGTGCCTTAAAATACTTATTGAAAAACATAACAAATGCACTAGTCGTCAGTACGATTTTCGAAAGTTCCCCTCAATTTCTCTGGGATGCCATCATCAGATCCTGGTTTTTTTATTATGGTACCACCCTCGAGATATCTCCTTTCCAAAAAAAAAGAATCATCAAAATCGGTTCATAAACGACGGAGTTATCCGCGAACACACAAAAAAAAGAATATATATATATATATGCGGTCGAATTGAGAAACCTCCTCCTTTTTTTGAAGTCGGTTAAAAATAAATGCACTAGTCGCCACTACGATTTTCGAAGATTCCACTCGATTTCTGTAGGATGCTATAATCAGATTCTGGTTTTCTTACCCTTGACATATCTCCTTTTCAACAAAAAAAGAATCATCAAAATCGGTTCATAAACGACTAAATTATCCGCTAACGCACAAAAAAAAATATTTACCTCCTTTATTGAAGTCGGTTAAAAACTGTCGCAATTTCACACAAACTTGCGAACACCATTTAAATATTCACCTGCTACCACTAAAACTGACAAAATTTGACACAAACTGCGACTCCTATTTTCTTAGTAGTAAATAGTTAGTAAATATTAAAAAATGAGTATTTTCTAGTAATTTGATAATCCTACTATAAAATATATAGAAGATTCGCAAAACCCCGTGATGAGTGAGTGAGTGAGTGAGAGAGTGAGCTACCGCTTATATGTATATATATACATAAATTATACAGAACTGTTATAAAAATGTTACTTTCGTTATACAACTAGGAGGTGAACACGCGAAACATGTATTAGAGTTTAAGACGTTTTGCTGATAAGGATATTTGTGCGCAGTTTTACCTAGAGGTTATTTTGTTAAGATAAAATCTGATAGTGGCCTCGACTCCGTGGCTTTGTAAGTACACGTGATTATACATTTTATTTATTCGTGTTACTATGAGATCTTGAATTTTTGTAAAGTCCTAATCTATTTATCTTGCTATAAACATTTTAAAATTTATAGTATTTTAATTAACAGTATATAGCAGTCTATACTAAAAAAAACCGGGCAAAAGCAAGTCGGACTCGCCCACCGAGGGTTTTGTACAAATTTGTAGGTGCATATTTCAGTGCAAACTGCTAAGTACTACATTAGTTTCATTACGTTAACATGACACGACTGACTAAATTTAAAATTTGGATTGTCAGTCCTGGCACGAAGAGCCTGGTTTTTTATTGATTTATTTAAAAATGTAAAATGTATAGTTTTAACATTTTTCTCTATACTTGTAGTTTAAGACGACTGCGGACGGAAATACCCTATGAATTTTGATTCCTTTGAGAGTATCGAAATATATCTACATTTTGTAAGCATAAACGTCCGTGTCTTTTTTTACATTAACTTAGGAGTTTGATTTTTTCACAGTTTCAAGAAACTTTAGACCTGAGATCGTATCGTTTTAATTTCAACTCGATACCTCCACGCGTTCTCGAGATAAAGGGTGTGGACAGACAGACGGACAGACAAAAAAGTGATCCTTTAAGGGTTCCGCTTTTTCCTTTTGAGGTACGGAACCCTAAAAAGCATCATAGCACCTCTATTTTAGGTGAACCCAGTTTTAAAATACATCTTGTATCTAACATGTATTATCTAATTTCAGCGGGCGGGATGAAGTAATATTTTTTCTAAGCTGCGCGCGTAAAGTTATTTAAAATAATATGTATAAGTTACGTCCTAAGCTGGTTGTAAAACTGTATTATAAACGTTACAGAAGCCGGGGTTCGGCCGGATCTCATCACTTAGGGTTGTACATCGAAGACGACTATCTTTCAATAAACCCATAAAATTGCTTCATCCCGCCGTCCCGGGTGCTTGTTGTTAACAATGCACACGTCAATACAAACGTTTTACCTGAAAATAAAACGTATATTAAAATACTTACCTGATCCGAAGTCTAATTAAATATGAGATAGGTTCATCGCTTCCGCTTCCTTTCTTCCGTCTCTTTTCCTCCTTTGGGGTAGGTTTTGCCCTCTCTTTCACACCTCCTACCACTAGGCAGCCATGTTACTTTGAAACATTCGTTGGATTTATCCCTCATTACGTTGGTTGTTTTAACCAACAGGCAGAATTTAAAATTATTAGACTTCGGATCAGGTAAGTATTTTAATATACGTTTTATTTTCAGGTAAAACGTTTGTATTAAAAAACTGTACCGTGATCCGAAGTCTAATTAAATATGAGAGATGTTTGTTATCGCCTGGTGGTGGAGGTTGAACGTAATGTGACTAAATGAGAAGGTCCATACTCCTTAGTGATTAACTAAAGGTAGGTATAGGGTATGTATAGGTAAGTACCAGTATGTATAGGTACCTACTGACA
This sequence comes from Parascotia fuliginaria, assembly GCA_963082885.1. NCBI lineage: Eukaryota > Metazoa > Arthropoda > Insecta > Lepidoptera > Erebidae > Parascotia > Parascotia fuliginaria. The sequence goes on from OY720171.1 coordinate 14,111,468, forward strand.
AGGACATGTAAAAGGTATGTGTTTACAGTTTCAATTCTAAGCTGAAAATAATTAAATTATTATGGTATTTTCTAATAAAAGAACCATAAAATGATACTTGTCATCTTTAATTATAGTTATACATATTATATAACAAGAAACAAAAAATAGAAACTTATTAAATTGTAACAAAGATTCTTTTTACTTAATAGCTTGAAATTTTGATATCATATGATCTTCACTGATTACTTCCTTGTTCGATTGCATAATTTGCCTACAGTAATATCTCTTAAAAGTATTTTCTGACCTCCAATTTCCTTTTGAAAGTATGTCTTCAATTGGTGTGTTATCTATCCAGCTTTTAGACGCAACTGCAGATCTAAAACTGCCCGCTGACGCTTCTATGCCTGCCTCTTTTAACAACTTTTTAATCCACCCAGAGATCACACATCTAGAAGCGGGTTTAGCTGGGCCGCATGTGGTAATAAAGAGATTAGCACAATTGGCGGATTCTCTCCGTTCATGACTTTTAGCTATCAACCTATTTATCCAATAAATAGGATCTAAGCTCCTATTTTCGGGATTGGTAAGGAGCTTCCAACCTGACTGACGGTAATTAATTGAATCTGTTTTTGAACCAAAAACTGGCCAAAATATAACACATTCCTCGTTGATAATACAGCTCTCAGTGGTCGTTCTTAAGAGTGTTAAATCATGTACTCTTCTTCCAGAACAAAGAAGCAAAATAGCTGCTGTATGCCTTGATATTTCGTAAAGGCTATTTATATTTGGATTAACCTGCGACATAAATTTAGCAACAATATCCACATCCCAAATAACCGCCTTTGAAGAAGGTGGGTTTGACAGGGCTATTGCTTTCAGTATTCTTTTTACCAAAAGGTGACTACTGAGGTGTACGGTGCGTTCGGGGTCGCACAGTGTGCAGACTGCGGATTTGTGCACTAGAATTGTGTTGTATGATAATTTCTCATGAACATGTAAGTCCGATAAGTAGCGTGCTAATTGCGATGCTGTAGGCTTACAATGGGTGACACCATTTTGTGCGGACCACTTGACCCATCTAGACCATGCTGATTTGTAAGTCTTAATCGTCGACGGGCGCCAGCTTGAGGCTAGTAGATTTCTTTGTTGTGACGTCCAATCTTCTAAGTGGTCACTCCACCCCCACATCTCCATATCTCCAGCTCTAACTCTCGTACGTTTTGAAGTGGGAGTCCTGTCGATATGTCCACGAGGGTGGTATGGAGATTTCGAATTGTCCAAGGAGCCGCTGTGGCTCGACTTCGGAGATCTGGGCGCCAAAATACTTTCTCCCACCTTGGAACCACAAACAGATATATCCCCCGACATAGGTGGAGATGTTGAAGTACCTTTGGTACAAGGAACGGCGGTGGAAATACCCACGCTAGAGGATAGTTCCAAATTCGGGATAGCGCATCGTGAAATTCCGCTTCCTTGTCTCTGTAGTCTAAACTGCAATACCGAGGTACTACTCGCGACAGCCTTGTTGCAAACAAATCTATGGCTGGGGTGCCCCATTTGGCGAAAATCTGTGTTGTCACTTGAGGTAACAGGTGCCATTCTGGCATTGAGCGATGGCGTGACAGGCGGTCTGCCTCGGTGTTGTATATTCCAGGAATATGGAAGGCTATTAGATCGATCTGATAGGCGTCTAGTAGCAGAAAAATTTCGAAAGTCACATTCAGAAGTTCTTGCGACCTTGTACCCCCTTCGTTGCGTAAATACGCCACAGCGGTCTTGTTGTCGCACTGTAGGTGTACAGTGGTTGATTGGAGGTTCGGACCTAGCTCTTTCAAAACATTTAAAATCGCAAGGAGCTCCTTTAGATTCGAATGCATGTCTTTTTCTGCAGGCGACCACAACCCTGACATCTTCACATTGTCTATTTGGGCTCCCCAAGCAATATTTGAAGCGTCTGTCGCCATAAAATGTGTCGGTCGAGTTTCGTGGATCCGCGACTTCTGCTCCAGATGATCGAGCCACCACTCTAAGTCTACTTTTGCCTCGTGATTCAGAGTTACAGACTTGAGTTTGAGGTTTTGGTGAACGATAGTTAGTTTTTGGAGATGTCGATAATTGAGACGTCCTCGAGGAACGACGAAGCTGGCGAAATTCATTCTGCCTATTAGACTTTGTAGATCGGCTAGCTTCGTTGTGGGGCTCTCTAGAATCCGTACAATTGCTATTTTTATTTTGGAGCACTTTGATTTTGGAAGAAACCTGTGGTTCGCCCAAGGGTCCCATACTATGCCTAGGTATTCTATTTGTTTTGTTGGTATCAGAACACATTTCACGAAATTTATTTTCCAACCCAAGTACTCCAAAGTCTTTACGGTTGTAATCACATGTTTGCCCAATACTCTCGCATTCGTATTTGCGATGAGATAATCGTCTAGGTATGCAAGTAATCTGATGCCTTTCTGACGCAGCAACTGCGCCATCCAATTGCTTATAGCAGCAAAGGTCTTTGGTGCCGAGCTTAACCCGAAGGGTAGACAGCTCATTTCCAATAATTCGCCGCGATAAATCAGACGTAAGAACCGTCTGTGAGTTGTACTGATTGGTAGGTGAAAATACGCTTGCGAGATATCGATTTTCACGAGCCAGTCGTTTGGCTGTAAGAAGTCGGGTACCTTGTGCATATTTATCAGTTTGAAGGGAGATGTCTGCACAAAAAGGTTTAGAGCTCTGAGGTCGAATATTGGTCTCGCCGTCCCGTCTGCTTTTGGAACTAGAAACATACGGGATATGAAACTGTGAGATAGTGGCACTGGGGTAAGAACGCGTTCCTTTATCATTTTTTCTATTATTTCTGTCATTTCCTTGGTTTCTTGAGTTGTTTGTCGACTGTTGAGTAGAGTGGGCAGATGCAGAGGTGGCCGTTTCGAAAATGGGATACGGTAACCCGATATAACTTGAAGAATGTAATCGGGAGCTCCCATTTTCTCCCATCTTTCTTGATATTGACTTAGTTGGCCGGCACGGAAAGGACTCTGCGAGTCAGTATTTCCGGTTATTTCTCCTATCCCGGTGGGATGAGGGAGACTGCCTGCGCCGTGCACCCCTGGAAGCAGGCGGCTGGCCATAATTCCTCTGACCACGGGAGGCGCCGCCTCTGCCCCGAAAGGGCTGGTTAGAATTTATGGCGCCACGGGAGCCAGAACGGTAAGAGAGCGAGTTGCTTCCTCTACGTACAGGTTGGCTATAATAACCACCAGATGAGCTAGGCGCCGGAGCGCTGGGGTCAGAACCGGTCTGTGCCCCAGAAAATCTGTATTTAGTGAGGGGCCGAAAAACTTTCCGAACATCCCCCATTTTGCCCAGGGCGCATGTAAATTTGTCGCTGTCAAATAAATAATTACAGGAAGGTGGTATCTTTCGTAAAATATTTTTGTTTACGCCATCTTTCACCGATGCCAATATAGCCTCTCTCCTATGCTGAATCACCTCAGCTCTATGACCGCAGACCAACTGAAGGGCATCATTAGATATCTTTGTAAATTCGCCTTTTACAAAAATATTTTCAATTTTGTTATAAACATCATCATAGTTCAGTTCAGAGGTAGCTCTTGCCCATGTCAAAAATTCACGAAGTTGTTCTTCGAGACAATCTTTTTGTTTAATAAGTGCGAAACTTATTGCAGCGTATGCTTTATCCGCGTTAGCAGAAGTACGAGACACGTCATATTGTTTAATTTCTTCATTACACTCAAGGTCAGTAAAGCCGGGGGCATGACAATAATTTTTCTGAACGTCAGCGTACCTTACGTTCTGCCATTCAACATCATTAAATCTCTGAATGCTATTTAACACTTGTAAATAAAACGGTGATGTTTTTAATATATCAGGATCCTTAACCTTCGTACAGATGGCCAGTGAAAGGCTAGGTTCACTTTGACCTACTTCCGCGTGATCGCTATTATTGTATAGAGAACCACTTACATTATCATCGATAAAATCATTGCTATTACAATTATCAATTACGGGCGACGCATAGGGCGGTTCGCCATAAAACTTTGATTTAAGTTCTTGAACCTCTGCCAATAAATTATCGAATTGCTTATTTTTGTGATGCTTACGAGAACGTTTTGCGCGTCGGTGACGGCGAGAACGTTTGACACACGATGAATTTGAATCCGAACTGTCACTAGAGCTATCAGACCCTGAAGAGGACGACTGATATACTTTATTACTTTCATACTTTCGTTTACCGCTTTGCAAATTATTATTGACATTAGATAACGTTTGATTCTCTTGCTCCATAATTTCCTTTAACAAAAGGGATTAAGCTAAAGACTGTGTACAAAATAAAATTTGTACAATATTTCTACAAAAGAAGGCACACCTACCTACATCTGAAAATTATATAACGAAAACGGTCACACTGTTAAAAATGTATTTTGAAATAAGTTAATCAAACGGTTGGACACACCGGCACCGTTAAAAATTCGAAATCGTATTTCGAAATAAAAAGAAAAACATTTATCGAACGGTCACACCGTTAAAATTCTAAATACAACAATTAATCTCCATTCCTCCAGGAAAAGAGAATACAATTTATGACACTAGTCGTATAATTTATTAATGCACTAGTCGAAGGTAGATTCAAAAAACACTTACCAAGTTCGCTGTTCCCGAAAACACTAAGATAAATTTTTAAAATTCTAATGAAATATCTTTAGTACTTCAAATCAAACCACTCTGTAAATGTATTACACTTATAAAAGATGTGAGGCTACTTACTAGTGCCACGTCTTTTCGAAGCGAAAACAACAAACGTAATGAGGGATAAATCCAACGAATGTTTCAAAGTAACATGGCTGCCTAGTGGTAGGAGGTGTGAAAGAGAGGGCAAAACCTACCCCAAAGGAGGAAAAGAGACGGAAGAAAGGAAGCGGAAGCGATGAACCTATCTCATATTTAATTAGACTTCGGATCACGGTACAGTTTTTTAATATTAAATTTTACACGAGGTAACAATATATCGGTGTTCAAATTTTAACGGTAGGTAATATCTTTCTCGAAATTTCGACGTTTATTCCAAAAAGAATATTTTCTTAAAGATCGTTGAATATTCTTGCCTGAAGACAGCATGGTAATTGATCTACGTTACTGTGTCACTAAGCGGACAGGGGCTATCTATAAAAGTTGATCTTTACTTGAATAAAATTTTACGTTATTATGTCGCATATTATACTTCTTTTGTAACGTAAAGAACATATTACCTTTCTCTTATTAACACAGTAAAGTAAATAATGGTCGAACGTATCTAAACAAACAAAACGATACTGGAAAATAAATACTATACTAGACAGACAGGCACTAGGTTAGCAATGGATGAGATTCGTTAAGTTTAGTAGCTAAATCCAGAACTCGCTTTCATGGTGGGTCCTTGCCGCGCCCCCGTACCGTCGGAATCTAGACTGTAAATTCTCAAAACGCTGTGTTTTCTCATAAATTTGCAGTTAGTGTTATATGTTGTTTAAAGTGCATTGTAGCAAATTCTAGTTATGGAGTTTGGAGAACAAGGTATGTACTTAATATTTATGTATCTTTAATCTAAGATTATGCTATAAATTTTGTATTTTAGCGCACTAACATTGATGACCACATCTCCTATTTGGTTCGTAATCGTCTAGGGCGACCCGTACCAACTTTCCCAGGCATTTCCGCGCCATAAATCTTTTTCGTTATCCTACTTCCATCCATCCGTTTCACATGTCCAAGCCACCTTAACATACTCCTTTAAATTAAAATAAATATTATAAACATTGAATAATTGAAGAAAAATACATTAAAAGAAAAAACACTTTCCCATACAAAATGTTCGTGGGTTTTGTAACCGTCAATTTATTGGTTGTCAAATATTAATGCGTGCGTTCAGAACAAATGACTTAATTAAAAAAGAAGGTCAAATCAATGTCTCACTTTTACGCGTGAAAGTTGTCTGTAATTTGTTTTGAAGTTATACTTTTGGCGCGATTGGGAAAAAGGATGAGAGTGAATTTTTACGATGCGCGCGCACACCGACAGAAAAAAGTAACACCCTGAAGTTAGTTGCTAACCTTTTACACCCTGAAGTTAGTTGCGAACCTTTGTGTGTCGTATCAGTACAAATAATCAGTGTGAATAAATAAAAAATATATTGGCGTTTATATCAATTCAATTATATTTATGACGGTGATAGATATTTTTTATTGATCATTTATCAGTAAAAATATTTATTTTGAATATTAGTGGTAAAAGTGGTTTTAATATACTGTTTTTAGTGCATTTATAGAATTGAGGTTGCCTGTTATGTATGTATGCGTTGTGTTATTATTTGATATTTTTGGATTGTTACGCTAAAGAAGTATAACTTCTTACGTGCGTACATGAGTACACACACTCTTTTTTTGTTAGTATTATTTTTGTTGGCAAATATTTATGCGTGCGTTAAGAAATTTTTATTTAAAAGCTTCTTAAATATAGAACAAATGACAATTTTAAACAATCCTTACAAAAGGTTGATACAGGGGGTGAAAATTTGTATAGAAAATCTTTTTTTTTTAAAGCTATCGACCCCAATCTCAAATAAATATACTCTTTATTAGAATTAGTTGGAAATTAGGAATCGCAAGTTTTTGTAAAATATCGTCAGTGTTAGTGGTAGCGCCGAATAGATTTAAATGGGATTTGCCCTAGAGACGGATTATATTGATTATTAATGATACAATGTACGACTGCCTAAAGATCAAGCAGGCAATTTTCTCATACAGACAAACATCTGAATTTTCACGCGAATGAAGTCACAAGAAACAGCTAATAACAACATACAACAAGCTAAGCGTACAAGGCTGCCTATCCATAGGGATGTATTTTAACGCATAAAAATGAAAAATTGGGTTAAAGGGGTTATTCATAGGGGATGAATGTTTGTATGAAAAATCGTCAATGTATAAATAGAGATAAAACCGACATTCACGCAGGCGGAGCTGCGGGCAACAGCTAGTAAATTGAGCGAGCAGTATTTTACTAATAACCTACATAGACAAAATATATTATATTAATCTAGTCTCAATTTGATCAAAGACTTTAAAAATAAAGAAAATAGTAAAAATCTTGCGGACGGAGGAGTATGAAATTTACACGCATACTTTTCTCGTTTTTAAAAACATATTGTTTCCCCCTTATTTATAAACATCGTATGCTTCACGGCAATCGAATTACCCTTTAGATCCTCTTTCTTTTCTTTCGTATTCCATAGATAATAGCTAAAATAGGTTTATATTTTGTTTGTCTATATCTGTCACCTTGACATTTGTTCAATAAGAAAGAGACAAAACAAATTTTAACTGTAGAGGCTTAAAAGATTTTTATGATTACAAGGGGCTTGTCTTAAATATTATTTGTCTATAGTCTTACTGAAAGTCAAACATAACCGTGTGTGTCTAATACGTGATAGTGTATTACGGGACAATCCCACCCACATGCCCATCACTGTGACTCCTGTAAGCCAGGATTAACAGTGATATCCAAGAAAAAACACCGAGCTTTGACACTCGGGAGTCCCGGGGACTGCTAAACCTACTGTCTTGGACCCCGCAACGAATTTAATCAGAAGTAAGAGGAGGAGTTGGAAATAAAATGTCCACTTCCCTCCATTGCAAAGCGGGCGACAAATTTAATCTGTATAGGATTATGACCTATTAAAAGAGAGCACCACGGACACGTAATATTAAAGGACCTATGTGAGCTATATCTGATTCCAGTAATATGTATGGCAGAAACGCTTAAACGCACGGAAATTCACCCTAGATGACACAAGATCCTCATAATAAACTGGTCCTGATGTAACTTGTAAACTATTTAACATTATTTCGCGGTCTTTACGCCAAAGACTACACTCCCAAAGAATGTGATGAGCAGACTGTTCTTGATTGGAACACTGACAACTCGGCGAATCAACTAACTTAAACGAAAATAGTTTGCTCTTAAAGTTACCATGACCCGTAAGAAATTGGGCGACACAGTGATCTACCTCTATCCATGTTCCTTCCAACCGCTTTACAACTGATGGAAAAAACTGGTACAGGTTTGTATGTTTTTTTATTTATTTAATTATTTATTAAGCATAATTTAAAAAAAAATAGTATTCTGCACTCTTTCTCTATATAAACTATAAGTGTATATATTTACTCCTCCATCCGCTTAAATTCCGTAAAAAAAGTTTAGATATATAGTTAAATTTTGATGAGTTTAAAAATATATAAGTAAGTATATATAGAATTTATCATGATTCCAGGGTTTCCGTTCTATATTGTTGCAGTAATATAAATATCATGAAAAAGATAAGGAATGGTAATATGAAAAATGGTTCGAGTTCGAAAATTTCATAGAAAGTTTTAAGAGGTTACCAATATGCCTCTGGCAGCTTTTGTACTTTTTTGCTTTTAGTATAATTTAATGAATAATGTTAGAATTTTGATAACCTATTTATTAATTTAACAGTAATGAAAGTAAGTGTAAGCAAGAAGAAAACATTATAAAGAAAATGGTTGAGAAAAGGGGAAGTACCTATATCAGCATTGTCGACTGGTCGCCGGCGTTCTCTAGGCGACCAAAATATAGGCAACTAGCGCCCAAGACCAAGCACGGCAGTTCCAACTACATTCGTACAGAATGATCGTCGAAGAAATTGCAATAATATTATGACAACACACACAACGCCATTTAGACCAAAGTAAGTAATAATAGTAGCGATGCTATTTTTGAAGTGAAATTTTTAATGCGACTACAACCAGGTTGCGTTAAAGGTTTAAAGCTACTATGGAGGGGGTATGAAAGCACTGTTGCGTAGCAACGAGTAGCGTCTAATATTCCAACGCAAGATGGAGAGAGAAAGAAATATACACAAAGGTAAAAAGTAGGAGATAAAAGACAATTGTGAATTGTAAGCAATGTTAATAAAGTTTGTCTTAAAGAAACAATATGAGTTCACTAAATATCAATGTTTACCTCTTCCTATTTTCATTTCCACATTACGAAGTTTCACTTCTTCCGCGCGGAGAGACTCCACGCTTTTTTTTTAAGTGAAACTTCTAATGCTACTTCCAGCAAGGTTGCGTTAAACATTTAACGCTACCATGGAGGTGGTATGAAAGCACTGTTGCGTAGCAACGAGTAGCGTTCAATATTCCAACGCAAGACGGAGAGAGAAAGAAAGATACACAAAAGTAGACAGTAGGAGAGAGAAAGAGAATTGTGAATTGTAAGCAAGCTAGCAATCTTAATAAAGTTTGTCTTGAAGAATCAATATGAGTTTACTAAAAATCAATTTCTACCCCTTCATATTTTCATTTCCACATTACGAAGTTTCACAAGTAGGAAGGCTGATCCCACCATCATGTGGGATAAATAGCCGGGAAGAGAAAGAGAGAGAGATTACGAAGTTTCACTTCTTCCGCGCGGACTTTACTATAAAAACGAAAATCGGTAGCGGCGGCTCGTGCGTCGCCGGAGTGTCCCGGTGAAAACTAGCCCTAAGATGAAGACTTGAACATCAAAACTATGTCTAAATATTGTCCCTTTTTTTAACGTGGCGGGTTTTTACTTCACAAATGACTTGTAATTACAGAAACCAATAAACATGGTTTGAAGTTTATTTACTAGTGTTTATAGGTGTTCAGCTGTAAATTTGATCTAACGAGCACAGTACTAATATACACACACTAGTTTCCTGCAGCGCGGTTTCACCCGCGTCATTGCTTACTGTTCTGCTCCCGTCGCCTGTAGCATATATGTTACCTAGCCTTCCTCAAGAACTAGACATCTTATGCAAAAAGAATTATTCAAATCTGACCGGTATTTCCAGAGATTAGCCCGTTCAAACAAACAAACTCTTTCGCTTTAAATAATAGTATAGATAGATAGAAGTAGATATATGTTCGAATAGTTAAGTCGAATACACATACACGGCGTGTTAAGACTCATACAAATTTGTTTCCAGTGTCTGTAATTGTAGTTTTTGTAAAATGTTTATTATAACACATACATGGAATGAGGCAACCAAAGTACGCAAACTTACGGCCGCAGGCGAAACTCAGCCTTCGCTAAATGCAAGGAACACTAAAAACGTATAAATGCTAAAAATAAATAAAGAGCCCGAATAAATTTATTTTGTATTTTCTCCATTTCATAGGGTTATCAGATAATAACACTAGTCTCTAACCTTCTCCAAACTAGAGCAATACAACAACTTTCTGCTCTGAATGTGTTATTTCACATATCAAGTTATGCATCAATCTTTCTCAATAAACCTCAGTGTGCTCTGCAGAGATAAACAAGTTTATTGTATTCTTTCCCTTGAGATAATGACATAGCTAAAGAGACGCTCGGCTAAGGAAGCGTAAGGCTGCCTCTAATAAACGACGTGCGAGTTCGACCAGAGACAAAATGAGACGTCTCTAATAGTTTCGTCTCGGATTAAGACTCCTTTGAGCTCGACAAACTGACAATTCTTTGCTCAGTTCCAGAGTATGATTATCTTATGGAAGCCTCTGGATGGCCAGTCTCGCCCAACGGCTCAAAGAAATACACAAGCTACTACTAGCTTAGGCAGTAAATACAAACGAGTCCGCTCGTCTGAAATAAATACAACATGTCTTACTTATTATTTTAGATGGACGGTGAAAAATAATACGCCAACAAACGAATAAGTGCTACGTCGTAGCATAGTGCTACGTAGAGTCTACAGTGAAGTCAATTATCAAAAGTAGCATTACTACATACATAGTATAAAACAAAGTCGCTTCCCGCTGTCTGTCCCTATGTATGCTTAGATCTTTAAAACTACGCAACGGATTTTGATGCGGGTTTTTTTTTAATAGATAGAGTGATTCAAGAGGATGCTTTATATGTATATAACATGCATAATATAGTAGAAAATTTATTTAGATGTTTTTAATGTGTATTCGTAAATATGCAAATTTTTTGCACTTTGTTACCGCCCATTTCCAGAACTGCTACGTCACACCCCGGATATAGCATGCACTAACGAACTACAACCTGAACATCTTCTAATCGCCACTATAGTTTGATTATCGATCAGTAATTAATTAATAATTACTAGATATATGCCTAATACATTATGTTGATAATATTATAATTATTATTAGTTAATTTATGATTACTTGATAGATAACCTATTTTACTAATTGGAATATTTGTTTTTGGTTAATCTAGATTTTTCTATGAATGTGACGTTGTCAGGAGTTGTTCAAAAATTATCATATATGAACGATTGTCAGGCAAAGCTCTGCCTGAAATAAATACTCTTCAACTCTATCGACTACTTATTGGATTCCCTGGCTCTGCTTTAGAACAGCTTACATTGCAACGCTGGCTAAACCCTACAAGATAGATCAAATTATTGTACTACAGTATTGTACACCTTAAAAAGGTCTACAAAAAAAGTCCGCGATAGTATATGTCTATCTCTAAGAGATAACCCACAATAACCATTTTTATCCTTTACCTTTTATGAGAAATAATGGCTTACTCTCGAAGCGATTTTAAGCAATACAGCATTAATTTTATCAAATTAAGTACCTTAAATACATTGTGCATTTAATATAAATCAATAATGCCCTTGCAGCATGTAATTTAAATAAATATTTTTAAAGATATTACAGATTAAAAAGGCAGGGAGGGATATAGCGGCAGGGGGGCCGCATTCTGTAGTAAAATTAAATATACTACAGAATGTGTAAATACAACGTTCGCAGCATTTGTTATTCTTCGCACGGGCAATCCTGATACTAAATATAGTATCAGCATTGCACCCGTGCAAAGCCGGGGCGGGTCGCTAGTAACGTACGGTGTAGGTAGTGTATTATTCACATATGTGAATAATACACTAGCTACGAAGTTATAATTCATGTAAATAAGGATCCAGTGACTATACAATACCAATTGTAGGTTTATTATAAAATATTTTTAAGTAAGTCGAAATGGTCCAGTGGTAGTTAGTGGGTTCGAACCCGGGCAAGTACCAATGTGAGTTTTCAAATCATATGTACTTTCTAAGTTTATCTTGGACATTTCTGACTGACGGTGAAGGAAAACATCGTGAGAAAACTTGGACTTAAATGTCTGAAATTGCCAATCCGCCTTAAGCAAGCGTGGTGATTAATACTCATACCTTCTCTATATGAGAAGAGGCCTTTGCTCTGCAGTGGGACAGTAAACAGGCTGGTATTATTATTTAATTCAGATAATTACATCCATATTACAGTACATCATTAAAATAATTATATTTTAATTATAAATTATCTAACACAAAGTAACATTAAATAAATTAACACATAAAATTAACTAATTATACAATAATACATAAAATAAAATAAAAATTATATTAGAAAGATACTAAAATTTTGCTTTAGACAAAAATCAAACCACTTTACGCTCGGCGCGGGGGTCGAACCCGGTAACTTAGTAGTGGCAGTAAAATAAGTACTTAATGTATTATTATGTAGTACAATCTATAAAACAGTAATATAATATTATGTCGTTAGCTCGACGCAGATTAGAGTTGTTTCAAAATAACATCAGACGCGTTATCAGCAGACGAATGGGTACGACTTGAATACCAATGAGTAGCAATTGGCATACTCATGTACGAGCACATTTCGTATAAGTAAATACAAATAGATGGCGGATTAGATAAATACTATGTTGCTTCGTCACAAATGTGTTACGAAAAGAGCTAACAGTTCAGGTGGAAGATTCGTTTAGTACAAGGACAGAAGACAAATTAAAAGAGCACTGAAACGCTAATTCCATTACGATTCGATGGACGGCAAAAGTCGCTTTCGTTGGACTCAAAGCCGGTAAAACGTAATTGCGACTTCACTAAGCTGGGCTCCGTGCAGCCCGATACGGACGAAAGGGGACCTCTCTGTAACGGCTGATATAAAAGCGGCAATAAATTTAACAGGATGAACGCACTACTTACACAGAACGAGCGCGGACGCCGCCGGTGCCCGTAACGAGGGGGCACGCAACCACCGGTCTGTGCTTTAACCCGGCCCCGCCCTTCGTTTTTCAGGCTTCCCAAGACATTTTTATTTTAAAGCGTTTTATTAATGGTCGATAGTATTCCACTAAAATATATTAAGAGTTACGATAAGGTATATAATTTTAAATGATATACATTACAATACTATAAACTTATTGCAAAATGTGTTCCTAAAATTCAGTTAATAAACTTAGTTTAAACACTCAAAAATTCACCCCACTTCGATTTCGCTAAGTAATGGCTTAGTAAATTATAAAGAAACGCTGAAAATATAGACGACAAGAAAATTTATATAAAAGCTAATTTGTGACCGGCACTTTACCTAATACAGATTTTATTGTACATTCCTTTGTTTGCAAGTTCTGTTTTACGATTTGTAAACAACGTTCGTAAAAGTATGATTTAACATATTTACATACACATACAGAGCTTCACACATTTTATCCTCAAAGGGGTAGGCAGTGGTGTTTAAGTATCCACGTTTGGCCACTTTACTTTCGGTCCCATGTAAAAGGAGGCGAGCCTGTGTCATTAAACTCCTTGTTAATGCAGAAAACTTCGTCAGAAAAACCTAATATCTCTTTACCCGGAATTGAACCCGAGACCTCTGCATGGTAATCTGAACCCATTACTATTAAGGAGTGCACAATGCTATTTTTTTTTAATCATGGATATAAAACATGATTTTTAAATTTATTAAATCAATAAAAAAAACATTACACACACTAACATGTATTACTATTATTACACATGCATGTCAAATTTAAAATTGAATAATATTATTTGTCTTTCATATTATTTGTCTACTAGCTGTTGCCCGCGACTTCGTTCGCGGGCAACAGCAAATTCAGATGGGTGCCTCTATGAGAATATTGCGTGCCTGATTTTATGGCAATCGTACATTGTATCAGTATCATCCGTCTCTATGGCGAATCCACTTTAAACCCGCTACCGCTAAAACTGACAAACCACTTTCACACAAACTTGCGACTCTTATTTGCCCATTTAATAAGGGTGGTTTCTGAATATTAAAAAAAGAGTATTTTCTAGTAATTTGGTAATCCTACTATAAAAACTATAGAAGTTTTATACAAACTTTGCCACCCCTTTATATCCCCTTAGGGGATGGATTTCGCAAAATTCCGTGAGCACCTATATTCTAATAGGAATGACAATGCAAAGTTTGAGATTCCTAGCACTTGTTGTTTCTGAGATTTTTCTGAGATAAGTGAGTGAGTGACCTTTTGGGCTTCGCTCGCGTGAATGTCGTTATTTCCAATAGACATTTTTATATTGTTTAAATACTGTTTTTCATACTATTTTTTATCTCCCCCTCACTCCCCCTCACTTCCCCTTCACTTCCCCTCACTTCCCCGTTACTTCTCCGTCACTTTCCTCTCACTTCCCCTCACTTCTCCCTCACTTCTCCCTGGCTTTCCCCTTACTTCCCTCTGACTTCTCCCTGACTTTCCCTTCACTTCTCCCGCATTTCCCCCACACTTCCTCTTAACTTCCCCCTCACTTCCCCATCACTTTCCTCTCACTTCCCCATCACTTCCCTCTCACTTTCCCCTCCCTTCCTCCTTCTCCTTAGTTCCTCCTTTTCCTCCCTCCTTTCCCTCCCTTCCCCTCCCTGTAAATTTCGAGTCGCTAGCTTCAGAAGCTAAAGATCTTTGTATAGAATATTTCATCACTAATTTCATCCCTCTAAATCCACCCCTGTTAAAATAAAATTATAAGGATATTTTTTATTTAAATAGAAGTATTCCAAAATAAAATTTCAAAACTGTAAGTTAAAAAATGAAGAAGATTCATATAATCGATTACATCCCTTTTCACACACTTAGGAATTAAATTTTAAAAAACCTTTTTGAGTACAACCTCTAGACATTTAGACAAACACACCCTCCAAATTTCAAGTCGCTACGACCAGCAGTTTAGGCTGTGCGTTGTCTGTTAGTCAGTCAGTCAGTCAGGACAAAGCCTTATATAATATGTATGGGTGTATGGATGTATGGATTAGACGTATAGCCATCGGGGATCAAAGCATACAGGCTGCTAGGAATGCTAACACGTGATGAGCCACATAAAGCTGACCGTGCGAAAAACAGCTAATACTTAGATCCACGCCCACAACTTTTAGTTGTGTCTGACCTTGGGCTTTATTAATTGTCATCGCGAAACATAGGCTCACTGGAAACTGGACTCATTTAAAACTAAACGGAAGATTGTTTAGAATGAGCGGAATCCGAAAAATAAAAACGCTATCAGCTATTCCGTAACCTGTTAAGGTCTCTGTTTCTATCAGATTTCGTAGTAAATTAACAAATGTTCGACGTGATTCTTTAAATTGGCATAACTTTTTTATTTATGAACCGATTGACATGAAACAAACACTAAATGTTAAGTGAAGCTTACCACAATGTATTAGTGAAAACCATATCTAAATCGGATAAGCCGTTTCTGAGATTAGCGTGAACAAACGCACAGACAAACAGACAAACAGACAAACAGACAAAAATTGTAACAATCATTGTTTTGGGTTCTATTTGCGTTGATAAAGGCCCCAATAATTTTTTTCTCATATATCTTCCATGTACAGACAGCGATTGGTTACATTTTTATTATATGTATAGATAGTCTTACTAAATGTCAAATTAAGAATAGATTAATATTGTTTGTCTTTATTATTATTTGTCTTAATGAATGTCAAACATACCCATAATAAATACATGTAATTTCATTAAAGTTTTTTCCTACTTTTATTATGCCTCGACATAGAACTGGTCGGACTGACAGACAAACACGAAGGAATCTATATTCGCAGACACATAATAATAAAATTCAAATAGTGTTAATATTATACAGAATGAAGAAGTGAATGTAAGAGATATATTAAAATGTACACGAAATGTCATTCTAAAAGGTTGTTACAGATGATTATAGATTAATGGATTCAGAATGCAGTTATTTCTTTTAAAAAACCAGGCATTAACAGTGTAAGCCTTAGCAAAATCTGTGATTATAGAAGTATAGTCTTTGACAATATAACCTTAATAATGTTCAAACTTATAATTTAAATTAATAATGGTCGAACTTTAACTACTGGGTTAGTGGTCGCCCAATTTGTTTTAAAGGAAAATGACGCATCCAGCTATTTATTTATTTATAGTCATGATCGTTTATAATATACGTCATATTCAGTAGCGTGTAGCTGATGGTAGAAAGCGTTCTTAAAGGTGCAAACAGGTTGAACAATACAAGAGAGAAACAATCGTCACAGATTGTACAATAGCATCTAGAAGAAAAATAGTTAATGTCGTTATTCTGGATACACATGTTTATTACTATAAAACATGGCAGCCTCATAACAATCCCTTTCACTCTCCACAAATTGGAAGGAGCGCGTAAAGGAAAACATGCCCATAAATAAAACTGGCAGATCAACTAGATAGGCGGCCATTACCCGAGATAAGCACGACTTATATACGCGATACGTTCTTCGCCTCGGCAGATTAACGGAATAGAACTGGGTTTGTTTGCAGATATCGATGTTGAAACATTTTGGCAAGTCACAGCTTGGAAATTTATCGTGGTGTTCAGGGAGATATCTTCTTACGGACTCATTAAAAAGGAGACACGTCGTACATAAATCAGGAGCAGGCGTCGGCAGCGGCGCGGCGCGGCGCGGGCGCGACCGGTTCGGCGGCTCTTATCGCCACCGAGTGCGCCGGCAATAGGCGCTATCCGGTTCCGTCGTCGTCGCGCCATCGCTTCTATTGTATCTCTCCGCCGCTCTACCGTGCGCTACATAGCACCCGACCACCTAAACTTATTACATTATCCCGTTTACCGATACTTATGTTCAATACAATACGGCACACGGCTATGGGACGATGTGTTATGAACTACGTTTGCTTTATAAAGTTTAATAATAGTTTATGACATAATATGATACTATGTTCATTCGGCTAGAAAACTTATTTAGTCTGGGCATTTAAACTCAACCATTCATAACTTTTTGTGGCCTCTTCATTAATTTTTTGCGGTCCCTTGACTTTAATTGTATGTGTGGTGTAAAGATTTAAGTGGCAAGGTGATCAACCTTGCCACTTGCCACGATATCTGGGTTTAATGCCTACTCAAAATAAAAGTGAGAGTGACCTGCAAATGTTATTCTGAATTTAGATGTACTTTGTGCCTCTGCTTTCATTGTTTGTAAAAGTTTTCGTGAAATAAAAGCTATAGCCGAGTACGCGAGTCTATTGTTGAAAAAGATAAAAAAGATGTGTGTTTAGGTTGCATAACATCGAGATGTGTTGTTATTTTTTACTGAGTGTAATTATTGTAGAAAGTATTTGTTACCATTAGTATTTATAGGAATTAACTAGCTATTGCCCACGGCTTCGCTCGCGTGGCTATCGTTTTCTCCACAGACATTTTATGTTATTTACATATTTAAGAGACGCTATGGACGCAAATTTGTTCGAAGCAATTCAATGTAAACGTTATTTTTTGTATTTCTATCCGAGCAGCTAGAATAATATAATTCGTGAAGATGGTGTACCTACATATTCAAGAGTAAGCAACATAAAATTGTCCATGCGATAAACAATCATGCAGAACCTGTTCGTTATGAGTACATCAATAGATACTAATATATAAAGCGAAAGAGTTTGTTTGTTTATTTGAACGCGCTAATCTCTGGAAAGAATGGACCGGATCGCCCGGGAACTACCGTCTAGATCGACGTAAGAGTAGTAGTATCCATGCTATTGCGTTTCGCCCGGTGAGTGAGACCCGCGGAGGCCCAAATTCTCTTTCCCTTTTCCACACCTTCCAATCAACTCTCCCTTCACCTACCCACTCCTTTCACGGTCAGCGCCAGAGACTCTGAGTCATCCATGAGCGACTGTTACTACTTACTATCACGTGGGCTGTTTGCTCGTCTACCACTGTTGGCTATAATAAAAAAAAAAATACACCGCACAAACCAGTGTAACTTGCCGTAACATAACGTCTGGTAGTAAATAGCCCTACCATTTACAATGGCCTATAAAAGTTTCTGACGCCTGATTAACATAATCTTAACAGATATTTTTTGTGCACTAACGCTCATAAAATTGCTAGCTTATAATACTTGTTACACTAACTGATTTTAATAAATGCGGTATTTTAACTTCGGCAAATTACATGGAGCTACAAGATATCCTGCGGCATTACGACGGAAATACTGCGGCGTTCATAATAAAATATTCACAACATTATATGACAACATCCACGATATGTTGTAAATCAATTTATGTGCGCTCAGTAAGGACGTATCTACATGCATGGCTACGTTTAATCCCCGAAACTGTCGAATACACGAATCGCTTACGCACTTAGAGCATTTGAACAAGAGATGTGTAGGGCCCCTCCGTGTCAAAACACTGACCATGTTAAATATATATTATTTCATTCCCAAATTTATGTATGTGTACTGCAAACCATTTGCAAAAGCTAGTGCAAGTATATAATTCTAACAACTTGGGTAAAACAGTCAGAATATTTACACGTCATGTTACGGTAAATCTGAACCTACTCTTATAAATTAGAACAGTCTTCTATTTGGATAATTTTTAACAAAAAGAAAACCGACTTCAAACAGGAAGGAAACTAAAAAGTAAAAAATAAATTTACATAGCACAAAGTAATTCGTATTTTGATTTAGTTAATCAGAAATAATTAAATAAGTATTTTATAATTTTGGATCGAGGAATTCCCTCGACTGTCTATGGTCACCTGTAATGGCACTTATAACCCATATGGGAGCAAAGTTCTCATAATTAGAAATGAATTAAGTCCAAACACCAAGTAATTGCTATAAATCGTTGAGACGTTCCCTCAAGTGTCTTTGTGCTCCATAATCAGATCGACTCCAAACCTTTACTAAATAGTAGTGCTTTAAAATACTTTATGAAAAACATAACAAATGCACTACTCGTCAGTACGCTTTTTAAAAGTTTCTCTCGATTTGGGATGCCATCATCAGATCCTGGTTTGCCTATCATGGTACCACCCTTGGGATATTTCCTTTCCGACAAAAAAAGAATCATAAAAAATATATATGGTCGAAATGAGTAACATCCTCCTTTTTTTTAAGTCGATTAAAAATGGCAACCAATAATATTATGTTAATACACAAACCAAAAAACGTCTCTGTTGTTGCGTAACGTTCATTTACAACCTACGTACTTATCTAGACAGACCCCAGTTTCTGAAAGGCTGATCAACGAAAAATTAACTAATCACTTGTTAAATCTCATGTGAAGTACCAATTAGGTTGCTAAAAGCATGAATAATTAGTTTAATTTTATCTAATTAGTTACTAATTAGATCAAATTAACTAAAGTCCATGCGTAAAGCATGTTTTTAAGTATTTTACATGAGATTTAACCGGTGATTAGATAATTTTTCATTTTAGCCTTTCAGAAACTGGAAGTTACACTCAAATTTAACCAATTTATGTAAAACTTTGGCACCTATGGAGTTTCGTTGAGTCAGCACAGTATTACAATTACCGGCCTTAATTAATACCTAGGACCGTATCTGATATGCTACTTGGTAGTGCTTTGTTCTTGACACAGTTTACTAAAACATGATGATAATTATACTCGTAAATCTTCGATAACGCCACACTGTATAATTAGAAGAAGTTACATAGTTTATGAAAAATGCTTGACATGTTTCGATAATAAAGTAAATATAAAAATACCACACGACCTAAAATTCTTTCTCAAAAACGTTACTATTTCTGGCACTAAATGAAATGATATACGAGAACGATGCGTGGATTACTCTACCAGCGTTTGAAAGGGTTTACAGATAATACTGCTTCTTTTTGTTACGTATTTTTGTTATATTTTATTTTACTCTCAGAAAGTGTTAGATTCTGACGACAGATTCGACGGCATGAAACACGAATTCTAGTCATAGTTGCAGTAGTAAAGTTTTGTAAACTTTATGTAAGTGAAACTATTTTTGCAGGTAAATCTGGGACATAATTAAAGTTCCATTCAAATTTTTGTCGTGAATGTACGATAGTGTTTTATATTGTAATAATATAAAGGCAGACGAATAAGCAGTTCATCTAACAGTAATAAGTAACGGCTCATAAAGTACAGACCCGGACAGAAACCCTTCCGTGTACTGCTGTCATCATATAAATAAAAGAATATTTCATACTTCAAGAAGATACAATTTCTACTGTTGTTTGCACTTCGTTTAATGCAGCGTTTTTATTAATACCTGCTTACTTTTTATAAGTATGTACACGTTACCATTGGAGGCATTCCTCCGTTGGACTAAAAGATTTTAGCACAAAGTTTTGTTAAAACCTGCATCTTACCTCCTAACATGAACATAACAGCAGCTACAAACATCTTCAGAAACTTTCACTTTGATAGTATTAGTAGAGTACGTATTGTATTTTGCTACACTCATGACATTTATTCCTGTAATTAGGGTAGGTAGGGTAGGTACGTAACTTTAGTACTCGTAGTGTACTTTTACCTTGCTCACTTTTTACGACACCCACGGGAAGCGTCGGAGTAGTCTGCTAATGTAGAGCGGGAATTATGTGTTTTTAAAACTATGAGCTATTCAATGTATGTAATAATAATTAGTTCATTAGGTAAATTCCTAATCGATAAATATACTCATTCCAAATCTAGTACAATGCTTAAGCCTGATATTCTAGCGACTCTATACAATTATAAAAAGTAGTGGTCACCCAGTGGTCGAAATTCACCATAATTAATCTAAATTATAAGTTTTAACATTATTTAGGTTCTAGTGTCAAAGACTATACTTACTTCTATAATCACAGGTTTCGCCAAGGCTAAACTGTTAATTTGCATTCTAAATCCATTAATTCACAATCATAACTATAAAAAACTTTTGAAATGATATTTCGTGCACATGACTACATAGTGTAAAACAAAGTCACTGCCCGCCGTCTGTCTGTCTGTCCCTATGTATGCTTAGATACGGATTTTTTAAAAGATAGAGTGATTCAAGATGAAATTTTATATGTATGTAACATGCATAATATAGTAGAGAAAAATTGATAATTTTCGAGGTGTCTAATGGGATGTCGTAAATAAAACATTTTTTGCGCTTACATTGCAAACGCTGGCTGAACCCTACAATATAGATCAAAATAACGTACTACTGTATTGTACACCTTAAAAAGTTCTACAAAAAAATCCGCGATTGTATATGTCTATCTCTTAGGAATAACCTACAGTAACCATGATTTTATCCTTTACTTTTTACGAGAAATAATGTCGTAATGACGAAGCGATTTTAAGCAATACAGCATTAATCCTTTTAATTAAGTACCTTAACTACATTGTGCATTTAATATAGATCTATATCATAGAATATGGCCATTTACAGCATGTAATTTAAATGTATATTTTTTAGGATATTACAGATTTAAAGTGCAAGGACATAGCGGTTGCGGCAGTACCGGCGCGGCCAGGGGCCGGTGGCGCAAAAATAACATGTTTGTATTGTCTAATGAAAAAAAAGCTGTGAATCTTGTATATAAAAACATTCTGTAGTATATTTAGTATTAGCATTGTACCCGTGCGAAGCCGAGGCGGGCCGCTAGTTAAATATATCTCTCAAATTCACTTCTTTATTCTGTATAATATTAACAGTATTTGAATTTTCATAGGTACTATTAAACGTAGTGGTTACATTCTCTCTGGGTACTATTATTATTTGTCCGGCGAATATAGATTCCTTATTGGTCTCTCACTCCGACATAGTTCGTCATTCGTCGTCCGTGACATAGTTCTATGTCGAGGCACAATAAAACTACCATGTATTTGACACATACGCATATATACTCTTTCACTTGAGAATAGATTAATATTGTTTGTATTTATTATCTAGCTTTCTGCAGCGTGGTTTGACCCGCATCTTTGCTTACTGCTTTGCTCCCGTCGCCAGAAGAGTGATGTTACATAGCCTATAACCTTCCTCAGGAACTGGACATCATACGCCAAATTTAGAATTATTGAAATCCGACTGGTAGTTCCAGAGATTAGCGCGTTCAAACAAACATACAAACTCTTCCGCTTTTACAACAGTACAGATTTGCCTTTAGTCTTACTGAATGTCAAACATAACCGTGTGTGTCAAATACATGATAGTGTAATGTAATATATTTTTTTTATTTAATATATTTTATGCTCAACTTTAAAAAAAATATATTAGCATCCTGCACTCCTTCTTTAAATAAACTACAAGAACCATTGCTTCGATTAGGTATCAAGTTTCATTTGATCTCACAACAAACTTCTACGGAAAATATCATAGCAAGTGTCGTATTGCATTTACGATAAATCATGAAATGACTGAAAATAATATGTTAAACTTAACAAAATATAGCATATGTTACTGAATTTATTGATTTCTAAAGGTGAACGAATTTTCAAAATGGGTATCGTAGATTTTAAGTTAAATTGTTGCAAAGAAATAAACAAACATACAAAAAATCAAATCCTTTCTCTTTATAATATTAGTTTAGATAAATGTGGAAGTTTTATACTTCTCTGTCTGCGCAATTATCGTAAAAAGGGATTAGAAGTTTTTCCTTCGTGTAATAATATATAGATATCCCTTAAACAAGTAAAGATCTATACCCGGCCGGAATGTAGCAAGGACATTCCCAAAAAATACCATTTTTTTAAAAAAGTCGTTAGCTAATTGTAACGTCAGCATGTAAGTATTTATGTAAGTAAGTATATATTATGTTGAGTACAAAATGTAATTTGTAGGTACTCTAAAACAAAATTAATTAAGAAAATGTCCAGGCATGGAAAATGTACTTACGAACATAAGGATAACGATTCAGTGAGCGTTACTGGTTTACTGGACTCGGAAGATCCTAACTTTTCGGGGTATACTGGAAATTTCCAACATTACGACCACCCGCTCCCTTTGAATTATTGAACTTACACACCTACTCACATGTCGCAGAGAGTGCAAAGTTTTGTTACTTGTTTGCATGACATTGTTGCGTTGTTATTTTAGTAGTCGTGGGCCTTAAATAAAGTTTTTGGCGCTAACAACAAACAAATGTTGTTTTTAGCAGTGAAACATATTGACTATTGTGTGCACTTTACAGACAATTTGGTAGATACATGTATTGAGTGACGTTACACAGGAGTATCGTGCCGCGTGATCGATGGGTGCATACGAGTGGCTGACTGAACAAATGACAATAATTGGCGTGCACAGAGCAACGACATCGTGACGCTTACTTCCGTCACCGACTTTAATTGACTGGTGATTTCAATTATTGCAGATGGGCGAGTTCACAAAACGCCACTATTCCTGATATAATGGCACCAGATATTTACTCAAAATGTCGTTGGCAGCTCGCTCGCTGTGAATTTACGGCACTGACGACAGTCAATAAATGCAAATTTTATTGTTTATGGCAGATTTAATGGCACTGAACTCTTTTACCAATACCATAAAATGGTTCTTGCACATCCAGACGGACCAATTTGTTCACATTAAATATTCACACAACATAAAATCACACCACTTAGGGAAACACAAACAGTGCATTATTGACATTTGTCATAGTTGGCAATGTGACAGTAGCAAGAGTAGGACGTCCTAGTGAAGATGAAACGTGTTAAATATTAAGAAAATTATATAATTAAGCGAACATCTCCAAGTTGCATGCAAGCAATTCATGTATATCAATTAGGTCAAACTGTTTTAATTATGACATTGAACAAAGTAGCTATTATGAGTAACCGTATTAATGTAAAATTAAATTCCACAGAAAAAGAAATTAAATGGTCGGCCGTTCCGTGTTTAGAGTGCTTAATAAAGGTTGATAAAGGCATGGAGGCAACGGGATCTGTAGGGGTGAGGGCAAGATAGAGAACGCGGTCTGCTCGAGTACTGATAAGGCTATTAAAAGTTACGCTCACAGACCAACGATGTCTGGATTAACCTACCGATACTAGAGAAAATCTTTTAAAGAGAAACAAACCAAGTTTCAACGATAACATTGTAATAAACAGAAAAGGTAGTTAAAACGCTAAATATTACGGTAATGTTGTTGCTCATGCAAATTTTAACGTCTTTGTATTTATATTACTCGTTTATTTTAGGTTCAATGCATCAGGTGCGGCTGAACTAAACCTACTAATGTTATAAATGTGATGTGTATGTGAGGATCATTGGATGTTTGCTATTTTATCAGACGTACACCCAATAAATAAATTTGGATGATGATCGGCAAACGAATGGGCCTCGTCTTCGACTACCACATAGGATTTTAGACTTTATAAGCAAGTAACTTGTAACTATTCTAAAAAATGATAGAAGATAAGGTTTTCAGGTGAAGCCATGTGATGAAGCGAAGTGTTTACATAATTAGTAATAGCGCCCCATTTTGCTGATATTTTTGATCTAGTCCGTTCTAATACCACAAAACTAATACCAATGGTATTAGTTTATTGTTGTAACACATTTCCTATTCCCAACGAATACCCTTGAATATGAATGAAGTACTTAATCTATGCCCAGTGAATACCAAAACATAAGTTAAGGTATAGTCACAGAAACAATTTATATTATTTTCTAATAATTTCGTAATACAATCCTAAACTATTCCTATTTTTTTATACAACTTTGGTGGCAAATAAACATACGGCCAACGCGATTGTAAATGGTAATCGTAACCTTGGTTTCTAAGCATTGCAGAAATAATATTTAGATAAAACAACGAAGCCGTTGCCGACCATGTAGGGAGAAGGGGGTGGAGAAAGAAAAGGAGGAAGAGGAGCGAGAGGGTGATTAGACTATCGGTGTTTTCACTCATCGAGCAAAACACATTAATAAGCATGGAGACTAATATTTTAATTAAATAAACACTACCACGCCCTATTTTAAAGCGTTTTTGTTATTGACTGTACCTCATAGCAATAACCTTGACACTTTTCTAAGTCACGTATCACACTCCTTGTTTTGGGATTTGTTTATTAGTGGTATTCGTTAAGAATAGAATAATTATTAATATTGACACTAAACAAATACCATTAGTATTAGTTTTGTGGTATTAGAACGGTATGGTATTAGATTATATTTTGGTTAAAATGGTATACAAGTTAAGGGTTTAATTACAGAAAAAAAAATGAACTCAATAAATTATACATTTATTATGTAAATGATTTAGTCTAGGGTGCTGGCATGCCTTTACGGTCGCCAAAATGTCTTAAATAAACATGTACATTAAATATTGTAAGTTATAATGATATTTTGTTTCAAAGTTACTGCTATAGAACTTGGTTATAAAATGAGCGGCATAACCTTCACAAGAGATCCCTTGCGTAGACAGACAATATACTCATATGTTTTGAACCCGATACAGCAGGAAATTTTTGGAAAATGGAAAACAACTATTGTAACTGTAATGGTTGACGACTGCTGAATTATTTTGATAACCAACGGCCATTTGGAAGGATGTCAAAGATTATAAATTAAATTATTTTGAAATCATTTTATTATAATTAAGATATTTATATTACACCGTCAAAGTAGACAACAAGTTATAAGCAGTTGCTGTTACGATAACTGCTTAGTAATTGTATTGCAGTTTTTATAAATGTTGTATCACCTTATAGCATTTTAGAGTTCTTGTGTATGTATTTAGCGATGTAAACATTACGCCTCATGTGGGAGTCAGTGTAGGAATAAAAAAATATTATTAGATGTTATATTCTACACGGCATATAAGTGGATTAGAACAAAAGACACATGCAGGCATTTTATTTAAAGCAATTATTGTGAATAGTGCTCACTTCAGCGGCGGTAGAAATTCGCGTATAAATCGCGTCACAGACCACAAACAAAAACGTGCATGTGGACCGGCGCCCATTATTCTCGACTGCATAATCGCTTCGTCCGACGCCCGCATCGCTTCCCTTGCTATTTTATTTCCGCCCGGCATAGTTGTTTCGACTAGGCAGAGCTTTTTCAACGTAGCTTCAGTAGGGAAATTAAACCATGTTTAATTCTGTTTAAGGTCTGGTTCCGGTTAGTAGATACAGGCAGCCGATGCGACCGGCGACAGACCAAAGCCACCACGCTACAATTCTGGCACAATGTGTGTCCGTTTTAATAGGATTAAACTCATTGTTACATACGAGCTGAAAGGACCATAAGCCAAATGAAATTGTTTCTAACGAAACCGAAGAGAATATTGCAAATGCCGTTATTGGGGTAAAGAAGGCGCGTTTCTTTCGGCGTAAATAAAAAATCAGTCAAATCAGTCACGAAAAGGTTTTATATTATCAATCTATAGATTATATTAGGACTGGATGAGGTTCCATTCTTTAACTATGTTTTACGAAAGTAGAGAATTAATCTTTCGACGCAAAAGTGTGTGTGTGTGCGTGTGTGTGTGTGTCCAAACGGACGTTTGTTTTATGAAAATCGGTCCAAGATGGCCGCCGCCACATCATGGCGGACTACATATTTATTCACAACTCTCTCAATACGGGTATCGAATGATTAGTAGAATAATGTACACTATCACTATGTCGGGGGGTTTTCAGTACATTGACGGATACGAAACCCACGAACATTTTGTATGCGAAAATGATTTGCCTTTTAATTTATTTTTCTTTAATTTTTCAACAAATCAAAATCCATGATAATCGGTCTAGCCGTTCTCGAGTTATAAGTGTTCGAACAAACCCGACTGTTTATTTATATTAGGACTAGCTGTTGCCCGCGACTTCGTCCGCATGAAAATTCAGATGTGTGCCTGTATAAGAATATTGCCTGCTTGATCTTACGGCAATCGTTCATTGTATCAGTAATAAATATCACTCTATGGCAAATCCCATTTCAACCTATTCACTCGCTACCACTAAAACTCACAAAATTTCAAACAGACTAATAATAATATGGTTAATATCTAAATATTAAAAAAAATATTATTATTTATTTATTATTATTTTATTATTATTTATTCATACAAACTTTGTCACCGCTTTTTACGGCATACTAATTACGCAAAATGTTTTTTTTTAATTTTTCCAATGTTTTAATCAAAAGCCATGAAAATCGGTCCAGCCGTTCCCGAGTTAAAAGTGTTTGAACAAACCCGATTTGGTTTTATATATTAAGATTTATTTTACAGATTACTATATCACAATAAATGTTTTTCTTTCTTTCCTCTTCTTTCTTTCTATGCATAACCTGTTAAATGTATAGAATTTTATACACACATTTTGAACCGACTTCAAAAAAGGGAGAAGGTTTCTCAATTCGACCGTCTATATATTTTTTTTTTATGTGTGTTCGCGGATAACTCCGTCCTTTATGAACTGATTTTGATGATTCTTTTTTTGTTAGAAAGGAGATATCCCAAGGGTGGTATCATGATAAGGAAACCAGGATCTGATGATGGCATCCCAGAGAAATCGAGGAAAACTTTTGAAAATCGTACTGACGTGTAGAGCATTTGTTATGTTTTCATTAAGTATTTTAAGGCACTACTATTTAGTGAAGGTTTGGAGTTGATCTGATGATGCACAAAGACAGTCGAGGGAACTCCTTAACGATTTATAGCACCAAGTAATTGCTATAAATCGTTAAGGAGTTCTCTCGAATGTCTTAAATATTATAAGAACCTTACTAGTTTGCAACGATTTAACTAAAAAACTAAGTACGTCACCGATTTGAAAAATCTTTCACCTTTAGAAATCAATAAATAAAGTGGGTAACATAGGCATATGCCTATGTTACCCACTTTATTTATTGATTAACAATTCCTCACAATTTATTGATGAAATATTGAAATTCTGAAAACTGCTAAAAATATTTTAAACATTATTATATAATAATGTTTAACATACTTTAGCAATTTTCAGAATTTCAATATTTTAAATTTTCAATACAGAAGACAGTAAAAGTAAAGTTTCTTTCTTTCTTTCATACAATACCATATAACTTAATTGTACCATATTTTAATATTATTATGAATGTAGTACCTACTATAATAGGTATAGGTATAGCATCACCATACAAACAACTGGGTACAGTTCTATGCGATTTATCTGATGCAATCAATGAATACCGCTTTCGTTAACTATGCTAATTCACAAATTTGAATGGGTATTATTGGAAGTTAGACGCAATCGGAATGCTTACGTTTCTGATTCTATCCATTTCGGATTCAGATTAATTGCTCACTTAATGCTACTCTTAATAAACTTAATTCGGTGCTGTGATCTAGCGACTTAGGCGTTTTAGTTGTGAGGAATTGTTAAGCAAGTAGGAGAAATTGAATTAGGCTGAGCGGGCGACGTTGTCAGAAGCGTCTATTCTCAACTGTTTTGTTGAGTAGCGACGTACGACGAGCCGGCTCGCCGGCACCGCGCGCCCTTCTTTTAACGTGTTCATGCTCATCTTGCAACGCCAAGTCCGCTGTTTCTATGGTATAATTCAAATGTTATTATGAGAATTAAAAAAATGCTATGAATAAGCTTTATCATGGCCTATTATTTTCTTAACAATAAAAGTAAGGTAAATACACGTATCTTTAATACGAATAAAAACAATTTTTTTTCGTGGATTTCTCCTTATTTATTGTATTTATTCGGGTCAATTTTTGAGTAATAAATGCCAGTTGCGTCCAGTACAAGCACGTTGTGTCAACCATAAGAAAGCAAAAAGCAAATAAAGTATTGTAGGTTGGTTTGGAAACAGAATGTAGCAATCAGGACGAGAACACTTTGACACAGCAATTTGGACGGCGCGCCTCCGATGTGTTATTTTGATTGCGCCGCTTTTGTGCGGTGTTGTTTGTGCGTCCGCTTCTTTCGTGCTTATAAAAAATATTTATGACTCCTGTGAGACGTGATATTGCCTCCCACTGCCTTAATAACCTTCTTGGTAACGGAGAGCGACAGTCTCCTGAGGAGGTATTATAACGTAACAATTGACTGCAAAATATTCTTAAGGAAACTCATACATACGGTGACATAATGCGGCATTCAATGTTGATATTATGGTATTTTATTTACATGAATAATAAATTATATTCACTATACTATCTATATATTACATTACATAAAAATAAGACTTTGTATAGAAAACGAAAAAATAGATTGATAGAATATTGGGCTTCAGGCGACTGTAACATTACAATTAATATTACAACTGCTTGAAACAAGAAATATAAATTTTTTATCATGGATTTAATCATTTTATCGCTCCTAAAAGAGGTGATACGTAAACAGTAGCAGCACAGGTGAACAACATAGAGGCCTCGTAAGAAAGTGATCCCCCACCGGAAATTAAACCATTCACGCAAAAGATGAGCTGCAACTATTTCAGCGGATCGTTTTCATACTTTCTTGTTTCATTTTCAGTTTGAACGAATTTTGATTGTGATACTTGTTTTCAAATGGCTAGAGAACATTACTACCGGGATGGGTTGCAATCTATTGAAAAGTGTGCAAAATAATGCCACGTAAAATACGGCCGGAAAACAACCATTGAATTACTGACATAGAAAAGGAAATACTATTGCCTTGTGATCTAGTCAGCGTTCAGCTTACAGTTATATAAGTACATATTATTTACATGTCTGTAAAAGTTGTTAAATATAACTATTATACTTTGTAAAATAGTAAATAGGTTAGTAAAATACTAAGTAAGTAGGTAAGTATAGCTATCTGAACAAAAACAAATTTTATGTTAATAATGCATTTGTAGTTGTAATTACAAATGTAAGTAAGTAGGTACCTATGTTTATCAACACTTACCATAAAAATAGTATGTAGTAGTAGGTTTGTTTGATATTATGTTCGAATTTATGTTACAATTAATGTAGAAGTTAATGTCATGTTGGCGTCTGCGTCTAGGTGACACTCCTTGTGGTTGGCAAATCAGTTCTGGGTTGGGTAAGTAATTGCTTAACCCAGTATTTGCTGAGTGTCCAACCAATTTGTGTTTAATCGCGACGTACTCACTTATTTTGTAATTTCGCATTTCTTTTATTCTGTATTGTAAATAAGTAGAAGTAGCACGTGGTGCCACGTCAAATAATTAGACATGAGTCTCGAGTCATCTCATCTCTTTTTGACAGCTTTGGTACGTTCAAAAACACATTATTAATATGAGTGTTACCACGGTTTAGTTTTAACTAAAATTAAGAATGATCTGCTTAATTTCATTCTTTGTTATCATTATTTATTAAGTATTTAGAAATAAAATATTTTATTCATTTCCTTTTATTTTTTTTAAATTGTGTTTCATTTTCTATGTGCGTCGTGTTTTTTGCACAAATAAATGCTTTTTCTTTTTTTCTTCTTTCTTTCTATTTATTGTTGAACTGTCTGTCTGAACACAATCCAATATTATGATTATGAAGCATAAATAGGATAACCATAATTAACGGTTTAACGCTAATCGGAACGACAAATTAAGTGTATTAAATTTTATTACCATTATTTAATTATGTACTTTCTACATCATACAGAAATATTTGTAGTACTTGCACTATCAATAACAGCAATTTCGCATTAAATTTACAATACAAATTACGAATAATTAAATTTACTCAACACAAAACTATAAGCAATTATTTTAACATATTACTCCAAATATCATTAAGTAATTATTTAAAATAACAACCGTCACGTAAAATCTATTTGTTCGTTGCATAAAACATTTTCATTATTTGCTGTATTGATTGCTTCGCATCAATCGCGATATGCAAATATTAGCTTCGCTCGCTGACCGCCAGGCTTCGCTGGTGATTTACGCGTGTCGCGCGTCTACGTTATGCAATTACATCGCTTATTAAAAATTAACCAGTTCAACGTAACGAAATTGCGCGACTTTCGTTAAATTGTTTATTGTGAAAATCAAGGGGAATACAATGACAGACATCGATTACATACAGCTCTATAGTAGGTAGTAGTGTGTGATGGCGCGGGCTCGCGGGAGGCGCGGCCGGAGGACGAGCCCTGTAAATTAGTTCGCACCACGGCGCACGTTGTATGCGACCTGATATATCTGCCAGAGAGCTACTATTGTTCATGTTTTACATAATGTAGCTCACAATACTAATAATAAAAACACTCGAATACAATAATTACAATTTTAGCCTTACGAGTTTTTAAAGAAACAAATTAACAAACAAAAATACTGTTGTCATATGGGACAAATAAGAAACGAACACGTGTTATATAATATTTTCGTGTGGATCTTTCACCAAAAACACCACAAAAGCCACAAGCGAAGCTGGGCGTAATGGCTAACATAATGTATGCTAATGAGGGCGCGGGCGGGGCGGTCCGACGTGACGTCACGCCTGGGACACAGCCGCTGCCGCTGCTGGCCGGGCCTAACGAGCGGGTGTGCATTTTTAATACTGCCACAACTAAACTAGTTTAAGGACAACTAAAAATGTTAATTTGAAACAATCATACCAAGACTTTAAGTAAACGAGGCGTAGTTTCTTATGAAGTTTTTAAAGTGGCAAGTTATACTGTAGGACTAAAGCACCTAGGTAAACTCGGCTATAGCTAGATAGGGTAGTACAAGAGATGAAGCAGGCAAAGCCATTCGCGATGATGAAAACAGTGCGAACTCTACAAAAATAATAAAAGATAGCGCTGGGCGCCCGCGAGGCGCGCCGTCGCCGTTGGGAGGGTACGGCGCGGATCGCTGCGGCTCGAGCTGGCCTCGTCACGGGCTCTGTTTACTATCATGCCCGGGGGAAGCTTATTTCTTTTTGTTTCGAATTTGTTTTACTTTTTAACACTCTAATAAGAGCCATTCACGCCCTAACGACCGTCTATCGCGCATGGCCCTAGGTACATTGTGTTACTTGCATGGAATGGGCGGTTTAGCCACTTCAGTTTTAATACAACAGTTTTATATAGGAGGCGAGTACTGTGTGATGGTAACACTGTCATGTACTAGGCATATTCTTTGAATTGTTGAATATCTGTCTATAATTTATAGAACTCATCCAGTTTTGAGTAAATGAACAGATTTTAGGAATGTATTTATAAGATATCTCTTTTTTACAGCAAGCTTTTCCTATGTTTCGATCAAATCTTTCCAACTTAACTGAAGAGCACGTAACTCTGACCTAACGACCGGCGTGATCTATTCCTGCGCTGTAGTTAGAGCGGTTTGCAGATAACTATAAGAAAAGGTTGTACCTACTAGGGTGAGGCAGTAGTAGAGACTGTGTCTTCGACGCTTAGTGAAGCGATTTATTTCTATTTTACATGGTGACAATGACAAACAAAGGTGTAGTAGTACATTTCTTGTCTGTCCATGAAAGGTGGTTCCTTTATTATCAGATGGACTCTGAGCTCGTCTGTCATCATAGCTAACCAAAATAGATAGAATTTGTTTGCTAAGCTCAGTTTCTTTGAATTATTTTGGCTATTTGTACTAAGTTCGTCCACAAACAAGTTGCAAACAACATATAAGGAAGTAAATGAAAATTACAAAATATATTCTACGTAAACAAAACTATAAAATCAGAACACTGTCCACTGTTGAATATGAATTTGCATTACATAAGTACATCAACGAGGCAACCGGGATAATATACTCTTTTTGAAAAGCATGCTACATTACACATGCATACGAAACAATATTATATTAAAGTTTCTATAAATAATCGCACACAGGGAAAATGATATAATGAGCACATGTTAAAATGAGGTCAATACCTAAAACATAATTTTTAAAATGAAGGTAGTTTTAAAAATATCGGCATTAATATTGTTTATAGACCCGTATTTCGCACGTATTCTTGACAATGACATTTATGAAAGTTTTATCTGTAAGCTAAGAAA
Organism: Parascotia fuliginaria; assembly: GCA_963082885.1. Classification (NCBI taxonomy): domain Eukaryota; kingdom Metazoa; phylum Arthropoda; class Insecta; order Lepidoptera; family Erebidae; genus Parascotia; species Parascotia fuliginaria. The sequence continues at coordinate 14,144,465 of OY720171.1, forward strand.
TATCTATAAAGTTACTGCTTTTTCTGTCTTTTACATTGGTAACCAATGATATTTTATTTAAAAGATATGTTATACACTCACAAAACAACCGAAAAAAGTGTTTCGCGTAGCAGCCGTTATACACATACAACATACGTTGTACACATTCTTCATTCACGTATGAATGAAGAATGTGTGTAACGCACACTAAAGTGAATACGTCCCAATTAGGACGTTTTCGGGTCTTCACGATTACGCGTTCATAACATAACTGTTTAATAGAATATCATTGTTTGTAACATATTGAGTTCTTTGATAAATAATATTTGCCTAACTAGTGAACCTAATTCAATTCTAAAACATGTTGGGCAGAAACTAGGATTAGAGCGGTATTACATTATCATATAAATATGATTTCATATCTGTCAAATTCTATGATCATAGTTTGACGAACCTCAAACTATAATCATAGATAATCACATGTAGTTATTATACCGTCATATGTTCTTCATATAAAAATGACTTACACATCTATGATCATATTTCTGATAGTCTAATAGCGGCCTTAGTACTATTTAAATTATGGAACTTTGAACTGTATTGAAAGGGGGATGAGGAATAGTAGGGCAAATAATACATAAATTATATAAAATGTCTATGGAAAAAACAATATCCATGACAGCGAAGCCGTGGGTAAAAGTAACTATATTTTTGAAATGAATTATTTGACAAAATCATTACAAGTATGCAGAATACTCGTAAATACGAATTTTAAATGTTACATAATTCATAATTAATTAACGCATAATTCATTTAACGCTAATTATTCTGTAAACGCTATTGTACGTCCATATTAGAGCATCAACTAAACGCTCTTGTACGTCCATATTATAGCATAAATTGCAACCGCATTAATTTACTATTGCAAATGATTTGTGTTGTTTTGTGTATATCTACTGTTTTGCATACTGTTACAGTAGGTGGTGTAATACAGGTATATTAACCTCACCTCTATAATCATAATGGAGTCTGATCGTTGATTAAGCCAATTACCTCATGTTGCGTTAAAATGACGTAGATTCTGTTGTTATAAAATAAACCTAGTTTCAGGCAGTACGTTTCTACGTTATTAATAGCAATAGATACATTATGTGTAAATGATACTATGGCTCAAGCAATTCAAATTTATAGATTTAAGATAAAAATATCTCGGGTGTCAAACTCACGACAATCAGCGTAACGAAAGAGGCGAGACTATCACAAATTACTCAAAACCGACCGTAGCTATGATACTGTATTAGCACGTTGATCACAATAATTACGTTAGATAACGAAGTTATGCCAACTGTTTTTCCATCGACAATGTATTATCCATCACAGGGCGTAGACTGATTTATGAGGGTAGAGCGGCGTTGTGACGCGAGTTGCGCCTACCCGCGATGACGGCGCGATTAAACGCGGTACTTCTACTACCACGGAGGGGAGCTCTGAGGAGCTACGTGATGATCATGTGACACGTCTTAGTCAACTATTTTTCAATACAACGCGCGTCATTCATTTCTCTAGACAACTGAACAGTCAGTAATGTTATTTTTCCTGTGTCTTTAGTAGTATTGAGGTTTCGTTTATTTTGTTGTATTTTGAAATAGATTTCAGGCTATTAAAGTGGGTTGTAAAGATTCACTGGTACCTTAAATTAAGTTGTTTTGTAGTATTTCAATCATCATTCACTTGCCTTTACACCACATTATCGTGGCTATTTGGGGTCGGAAATATTCTTATCTACCTACTATTACTACCTTTTCGCACAATTCATCTTACTCATTATTCGTAACGTAACTCTGTTGAAATTTATAATTTAAACGTAAAAACCATATTATTATTTTAATATTAAATTTAAATATGAAGCTGAAATTTTTGAGATGTTCATTATTTGAATTATATTTCATGAACATATTTTTGAAACTCGGCTTCATTTATTTAATCCATATTTGGAACTGAGTAGCAAAAATGTCATTTATTGCTGAAAGGATACTTAAAATAATAATATTATACTTTACTTTGACAGACTGTAGTAGTGTGATTTATCCACATCGATATATTTTGATATTTTTATGGCCTTAAATGGCAGTACAATCAGAGAGATACCAACAGTTCACATTATTCTCTGAAATATAGAGTCGCTAGGGAATTGATTAAAATTACAAACATAATTTATTATGCGAGTAAAAAGTTTTCGAGTTACGGGGGCTATCATTCCCGAGATCTCGTGAGAAAATTGCTAGTATTCATCATAATGCGTGACATTTAAAATTACCACCCATGCGCTCCGTAACCCACGATAAATCAACGCAAACACTAGTTCGGCCGAGTAAATTTCTAATATTAGCTACTTATTTCAACGATTGCTGTATACAAAGTGTTAATACGGAAACAAAACATCACTGCGGTTATAAATTGCGATACCAACTCTTATTTGAAAATGTTCTACTTTTACTGGATATTCTCATGTGTGCAGTAATTTAGGCACTCTGGTTTGTTGATATTTATAGCTTGGTCAACGAGGTACTGGTTTTATACGAGCGAGTGCGTGTAATGTGCTTTTTGGTTGCATAATTTACCTACTAAGCTATGATGTGATCAGTACTTAATAGGTACCTACTTATAATATATAATGTGGGAATGGTGGTGTGTAAATAATAATGATAAACTTAACGAATAAAAGATTAATTAAATTAATTTAGACGTCCTAGTAATTATAAATTACTTTAGTTACGGCTGTGGTTTAAAATTAGAAGTGTGTTGAATATTTGTAGAAGACATAAGTAGCGGCTTTGGGAAATTGATTTCTAGTGTTCTTGAATAATAAAGTTAGTACATGCCCTCCGGTGAAAATTATTGCAGTGATATATATAGAAAGTGTTATAGGATGCGATGTCGAGGCAGCGGAGACGGCGGCGAACGTACATGCACGTTGCAAACGTCACAAGAGCCCTAACGAGTGCCGAGGCGGACTCGTCTCGCTTCTCGCGCTGGGCCGCGGACGGACCACCCTCTTGCATTTATTCATGTCGTTACCGCTAACGATAATTTTATCGTGTGCTCATTTGCCGGCGCCAGACTCGCGGCCATCCGTCAGCGAGACCAAATCGACAATTTGTGCAACACTAAAAACTTTATTGCTACATAATTGACCCCGGTTGTAAATAAACCTCGACCGCGACATTTTATTGTTGGCTTATTTTGTATTAGTTGGACAATAAAAGATTTTCAAGATAATTTGTGAAGGCTCAGTGTAACATAATTATGTGAGTATAATTTAGACACACGAAGAGCAGCCAACGATTTAATATTTGGAATGACATCATCAATAGTTAATGTTAGGATAACGTGTAATTTATTGTTTAGGTAGGGTGGTCTATATGTTAGTAGAGCATCGACCCAGCGAATACCCAACATTAAAATTAATTATCTACCATATGGCTATATTAATACGCTCCTATTAGTATCTATGTACGTTTTGTAACAGGTAGTGTGTTTTCTAAGTTGGTGGGCGACCAAAAAAAATATACTCACTAATTGTTTTTCAGTCTACGGACACAAAGTTCGTTAGTAAGTATAATTTAAAGTAAATCTAGTAATTAAATGTTTGAATTTTATATTGTTTTAAAAGACGTGAAAATGCATCAAAATATTAGGTACTTCTAAGTGGAGCACGCGATTGCAATATATTTCGTCCCTAAAAGTAATTTAAGTAGAAGTTTCAAACAGAAATGTAAGCAGTATTTTATTTAAGTTTAATTTGCAACAAAGACTTCTTGAAATTCATCTCAGATTGGTGTAGGTAGGTAATTGAATAGCAGCAGAAGCCAGTGCTCGGTAGTTAAGGACGTGGCCGGCCACCGCACGCCGCGCCGGCACAGTGGCTACAGCATAATTGCGCAAACTTTCATGTGCTTCGCATACATTTTCATAATTAAAAGGGCAGTTCGCACCAACTGGTAAAAGTTATTTATAGCCACTCACTTCTATAATAATAGTTTGTCTTGTATAACATTAATTAATTCACGAGTTCTCTTTAATTAATTCACTAATTATTGTTGCATGAGTTAAGAGCTTTTTTTTTTTTTTTTTATAGTATAGCCTACCAAAGTGACTCCACCCCGCCTGATGGTAAGCAGTCAGTGGAATCCAGAAGTGACGGCCACTATACCAAAAGCTATCGTTTTAAACTGCTGGTATGGTGGCCTCCACTATGGCGGCTGGGAATGGGGTTAGGGGAAGGCAATGAGGGACGTGAGGAAAGAGGAAAGGGGAGAAATTGGGCCTCCGGCGCTCTCACTCACCGAACGAAACGCAGTAGTACGGATACTACTACTCTTAAGTCGATCTTCTATGAGAGGGTAGTACTTCCCCAGACGATCCGGCCCATTCATGCTGAAATCAGCGTGGATCTACTACCGTAAAAAACGCTTCTACGTGAGTACTATTCTGGCAGCTTAACACAGAAGTACAGCTCAGTGAGGCAGATGGAATCATCGGGATCTTATGCATATAGTCTACTTCTAGCCCTCCAAAGTTTTTAACTTAATTTCAATAACAAAGGTAACAAATCGCAATTGACTTCTGTGGTATAAAAGCTTAACAATAGATAGTTCAATTAACAATATTATTTGTTAGCAAAAATTCTTGTTAGTGCATGCATGAAATATCTTATTTATAATAACTAATGCCTGCTTCACAGTTTGACCCTTTTGGAAATCGATAGGTGCCTATGTTCACCTGAGGATGTCTAATAGTTGAGATGATGATAAGAGCGTTTACGCGTCATGAGTGGTCGTCGCAATTTGATGTCATATTTTTATCATTTAATCGGGGCTATATTTTTAAAATATGCTTGAGTATTTCACTTTTGTTTTTTCCATATAATTTATATCTCATAAATTTAATACTGATATTGTTGACTTCTAAGGTATAAGTTAAATGTAATATAAATAATTTAAAGTTGTACAAAATAAATAAAACCAATACTATGTAGACATACATAGAATGAACAAGAACACAAAGAAAAGAAACAAAACAGAAAGGGTAAACTAGAATAAACAACAAAGACTGGAGTTACCTAATGAACTCGTGAAAATTTGGCGCAGGGTGTACACTAGGGGTTGCTTATTAGATATTCTCATCTCGAAAGCCAAGTCCAGTGGCGACAGCAGTGTGGGACGTGTTTTTAAATATGACATATGGCTTATTCGGAGATACCATATTAAGGGTAAATTTTAATAAATATTATAATAGAAGCTTATTACTTTGTCGTATTTATCTATGAATTCAAAAGAAAACGATTCTAATAAAAATAATCGTAAATGTATACACGAAAGCTAACATTAATGTAAAATCAAACAACACCGGAATCCTATAATTTTCAGCTACGGTTCGCGGCCATAACAAGGAAAATGTTAAAGGAAGGTCTTTTCACAAACCCGAAATAAATATCTCGCTTTTCCATTAAGGACATAAAAGCAATTCCGCGAGAGTCGAATAATAACGAGGGACAGCGTTGTCCAGCCGTGGCCTCCTTCGAATTTTATTTGCATCACGGGGCGCGTCTCGGGTTTGGCCTCGCTCGCCTCGATTGGCCCAATAATCGCTATTGTGTGGCTGCGAACGCGCGCCTGCGGCTTGCGCCTAGTCAAGTTAGCGTGCTCGCTACCGGCCGCGCTCCGCTAGCTTCGCAATAAGCGCGCCGCCACGCCGCCCGCCGCCGCTTCCAACAGCCCTCTCGTGTAACTTCGGAATTGCATGCGTCCGAGAAAACTTCTACCTTTGAGGAATTCCAAACGTTTCGACGTGCTCTCGGTATAAACTTGGAATAACCAGATACATAACTACTACAATTGGCAATCTATTTCTATAATATTATAGTTAAATAAGATGCAATTATACTATTTAATGTTGCAGAAATTCAGTTATTGCTCTGTATAAAAAAATTTTGAGTATATGTATTTTCATCAAAAGTTAGCTATACTTATAGCAGATTTATTTCAGACGAAAGATGTGCAGCCTTTCCATGCATCTCCAGTTTGGTCGGATGTGAGTAGCTGACAAAGACAAGTAAGTTATTATATAAAATATAAAATAACAGTAGTTTGCATGCAACAAAAAGTTATATGGCAACAAACAATTAAAAAAAATGTTACAAACGCGTTACTTATGGTCAATTTGCTAATTCCAGTGATTGACATGCAAACATAGTACAGTGCAAATCCTTTAGTAGAATTTTCACACTTAATTTTGTTGGAACACAGCAGCGGTAAGAAATAAAGTTAAAATTAAGACGCGAGTTTATGGGGCGTTACTGGGGTGGAGGGCACAAGGTGGGTGACGAGGAGGTTCGGCGCGGTGTGAGAGGCTATTCGAATTCACCGCGCGAGCTGCGCCGTAGATAGCGGCAGGCGGAACACGTACTTCACTTCCACTAACTCCAACTATTGACAATATTAATGCACGCTTAGCAGGGCCAAGCATTGGCGTGCACCGCTTTCGGAATCCTCTTAAAAATACTAAATCTAAATATGTCCGCGGCGAATAAACAACGGTTTTACGCAACAATAATGACAGATAAAGTTTTATTTAGCTCGTGTAGCGTAAGCTACGCTTATTGGCACTAATGTATTCCTTTCTTAAGAGAACTCTCCGGAAGTAACGCAAATATTAGACGAGCCTCGGCCCACAACGGTTGCCATTAATTCCAGAATTGAAATCTGGAATTGCGGCGGCGGTGGTGGCGAATTTACATTCATCGCGGTAAGAACTTAAATCAAGTTCTCAGTTACGATTCAGTTGCGATATTATTTTATTAAAATATGTAAATGACGCCGTTCCACCGCGTAGATACTACGGTAAGGACCTTACAATTGCGAGGAGGATATCTCTAACGACGAAATATTTTCATTAGTGAGACTATTACCTACGAGCGTTATCGCAATTTTATACAGTTTCACAATTATTGCGTCACATGATTCTGGATTAAGAACGTTTAATACGCATGATGTGCTCTTTTACATCATAACAGCGTTTATGAAGAAACTTGAAAATGCCCTACAGGTATATAGAAATGCAATTTTAAAGTGTCATAGACAGGATGGAAAGTTTAGTTTTAGTTATTGCAGCTTGCTGCGTGGCCATTTCTAAAATGTTAGATTACCGCAAATAATATGGCAACTCATATTACAAACGGCTGTAATTCAGTAGGTAATATTATTCCTCTACCTATTCATTAATATATTTATAATTTTTATAATTTTATTCTAAGCATATACCATCCTTATAGTTAAAACTGCTACCCGCAGATTCATCCGATTCGAAGCACAAAGCAGTTTTCAATTTATCGGGAATAAATGCTTCGGTTGGCAGCTCAGACACCCAATTACCGCGCACAAAAGCTGATTACCACGCGGGTGCGGGTCTAGTGAGCGGCGCGCGTCGTCGGCGCGTCGTCGCCGAGGCCCGGCTGCAGCTACTGCGCTCACGGAATATTTGAGCGACTTGTAAGGAACTCTTCATTTACTCTATTTATACAACTAGACGACACTGTAAAACGGTTTCGTGTGATTGAAATCGACGCAACTATACGTATATATTTGAAAAGCTTTAGTAATTTTGTAATATGCAGTGGTTTGTAAAGAGTAATCAAATCCAGTTTGATACCTGTATTTTATCATTTTTAATCGAATATACTAAAAAAGCGTCAGAAACCCGATGCATGACAATTAAATTGTTCGGCAAACATTATTATTCTTAACAGTTTCCGGCACAGTAAACGTATATGGCCGTGATAACAATAAAACATCTATTGTGTCTACAGTAGTGTCCATGAACGGGTTAAAAATAAAAATAGCTACGAACTAGATAGTTACTGTACCTACACATTGGCTACTTATACAAAGCACAGTCGCCACGGTTGATGTGATTACAATAAGGCAGAGCCTCGGCGCATCCTGGGGTGCCAACTGCAGTGGGTCTCGGTGTTGTCGAGTGAACTCCCGACAGCAAACGCCCTGGGAAATCATGACCGACGTCTTTCCACCCTAAGTAGAAAGGATGAATTCTGACATCGTCGCAACTAGCTTTGTATACATTCAAATGTACCATCTAATTTGATTCTCCTGACTCGCTTAGCTAAACATTTGCTTCGGTGTTAAATGTGGTTAAATCAAACAGTATTTTGAAATATTGCTTTTAAATAACTTATACAAAATTATCAAGAGAGAAATTGAGCTTGGTTGAGTAAATAACATCACGATCAGGTTTGATACCGCGTCTGTCACTATATACCTTACTATAATATTAAAGATAAATTTAGATTTGCTGTAATAATAATATCTGCTAAATCCATTCGTAATCACGAATGTGTATCAAATATACGGTATCTTGCCGTACATAATAGAGTCCTTAGCCTATTTAAAAATATAATATGAATTAATAAAATAATTTTTAACAAAAAGAAAACCGACTTTCATCAGGAAGAAAACTAAAAAGTTAAAAATAAATTTACATAGCACAAAGTAATTCGTATTTTGATCATCATCAGATCCTGGTTTCCATATCATGGTACAACCCTTGGGATATCTATAATAATAAATATATATTTACGGTCCTACAGAAAAACCTCCTCCTTTTTTTGAAGTCGGTTAAAAACCGGTCAAGGCGAAGAGGCTTTGAGAATGCTTGGGCTTTGACATTCAGCAATGGATGACATTCAACTTCAAAATTAAAATAAAAAAAACCAGTGGCACTCGGGGACTGCCGCGGTAAAGCTATTGCATAGCATTTTTTATCAATTTATGCAATTATAATTATTTATTTATTTTTTATTTATGCAGTTTTTTTATTCTTTGATATTAATTCAAGTTTTTTGTTTGATATGAATTAATATCAAAGAAAAACAAGTCAAGTTACACTATTTGAGCGTGGTGAACGATAGTTTTTTTTTTTTTTCTATTATTGAATAAATGAGGAGTTAATATCGTTTAAAATATTTTTATTAACATACAATACATGTAGGTTGTTCAGGAATTTTTATCATCTTACTAAGTATTTTTACTCCGAAAAAGAATAAAACTAGGACATTACATTACATTGATGCATTATTACACGTTATTAAAATCTTAGTTTCATTTCTATTGTGCTACCAGTTTTTTTTTTTTTTATGTTATAGCCTACCAAAGTGACTCTACTCCGCCTGATAGTAAGCAGTCAGTGGAATCCAGAAGTGGCGGCCACTATACCAAAAGCCATCGTCTTAAACTGCTGGTCCATCCTCCACTATGGCGGCTAGGAATGGGGTTAGGGGAAGGGAATGAGGGAGGTGAGGAAAGGGGAAAGGGGGGAAATCGGGCCTCCGGCGCTCTCACTCACCGAACGAAACGCAGTAGTACGGATACTACTACTCTTAAGTCGATCTTCTATGAGAGGGTAGTACTTCCCCGGACGATCCGGCCCATTCATGCTGAAATCAGCGTGGATCTACTACTAAATGAAATAAAACTAAATGTGACAAAATATTTGGTTTATTGTGATAAAAATTAGTGCCACTAGTGTTTATCTTGAGAAATAAATTTTTCATGGTAGGCGGAGTGGGGGGAGTTAAGTTTTATTTTCCTTACGGAATTTCTTGATTCGGTCGCCGCGCTCAAAGCCCGCGATAAAAGCTATGCAATAGCTTCAAAATTTAAAAACCGCCGACACATTACACAGTGGCGGATATCTTGTATTTGAAATTTATTATAGTGTATAATATTCTACTAGTCAAGCCCTTTCATTTGATACTTATATTGAGGGAGTAGTGAACAATATGTCAGCCGCCATTTTGTGGCGGCGGCCATCTTAGACTATGGATATGGATAATTTAGTAATATAATGGATATTTTTAAAAATGTGTTATCTGTTATATTGTTTACAAGTTCCGGTTTGATCCCCTGAATCTGATAGCCTGGGAAATCGGATTTACACGGCAACAACTTCATAATTATAAAATATTTATATTATTTCTGATTAACTAAATCAAAATACGAATTACTTTGTGCTAATTAAATTTATTTTTTACTTTTTTGTTTTTTGGGTTTTTTTTTTATTTAAAAATATTTTTTTCGATACAGCCTAATAAATCCTCATGTCTTTTGAAAAGAAGGGCATGACGGACAGACAAACAGAAAGGATGGTAATGTTTCACATGCACATGACATAATTCTGTTCAACATTTAACGTAGAATATAATAACCATCCACTAACCATAACATGACAGTACAAATAGATATATGTTTATGCATCGCCTTATAATCGTCCTTCATTACAAACATAAACCACCGTTCTGGTTGAGTTATGGCACCGTGTCATAAGCTTAAGACGTGTGCAAACAAGATTTATGTAATTAATTTAGGAGATAAGAGCAGACGCCAGGATATACATACGTTGAGGAGCACAAAGAAAGTTTGTATGTATATAGATCATCTACTGCATTTTTTAACTACATTGAGGTCGCTTTCCAGTCTAACCGTATGCGACTGAACATCAGTATTTTACATGAAGCGACTGCCATCTGCAACCGGCAGCCGATATTCCACGTTTAGACTAGTAGTTTTAGGTTTGCGCAAGGAAACAGATTGTCACAGATATTCATGTACACGTACTGTATTCATGTAACAAACAACGGTTCAAAGTGCTCTTAGTAGCACAGCAGTATCTCTATTGTGTTCAAGGAATACGAAAAATCACTAATCTATGAACTGATCTCACAAGCGAATTTAATCCAGCCAATCTATCGATCCGTGCGAGTAAAACTTAACTGCGATATATTTCTGACTATATATGACAAACAAATAAGAAAGAACACTGTTTACGTTCGCACAAAGTAATACAATTGTTCCCACCGAGAAGTAAACAATAACTATAGATATTATCTGTAGCACAATTATGAGGGGAAGAAGACAAACAGGAATGATGAGAAATGGACACAGGCGGGTACACAGGCGGACCGGCGGCAAATGCGGACGAACAGTCGACACCGACGGCCGGAGCTATTTACGTTTATCTTCGGCTAACGGCTTCATCGCAAGCTTTATTACGACATCCACTCACGTAATCCTCCGCCGCCGTCATAACTCCTCGTTTGCTGCCCCAGTACAATGTACTACACCGCTTTTCCACTAGCGGAACACGACCAATGCACCGTGCGTCCGACCGTTATTGCAACTAATTTATACTTCCTCTTTTATCATAATCAACGAGATTAAATTTAGCTCTGTTTAGCTAGTTATGTTTACCAATTTAGTAGGCATTTATAATAATACTAGACGTCCGGCTTGCTTCGCTTCGGTGTCAAAAATTGTATGCGGTCTCACAATAAACGCCTACGTAAATATTATAGCAATAGTGAAGTATTGCATCATTCAGATTTACAAAGGCGCTTAAAGTATTAAAATTTCGAAAATGACTAAAACAGATGATGAAGACAAACAAATGTTAAACATAATAAAATATAGCCGACAAGCTGCGCCCTGCAGTCGGCTATACTTTATTATGTTAAAAACTGGAGGCAAAACTTTCGAATATAAGCATACCTAAGCCATTGTGTAGACAGTAGACACGAATTAGAGCTTCAAAAATGGTAATGAGTGACCTTAGAGACGTGCGTTCAAACAGATTAAAATTATAGTAGTTAGTTAAATGTCTTTGCGTGTATTCAATATCCACTTCTTATTAATAGGTATATGAGATCAGATTTGCAACGAATAAATAGAAAAAAGTTAGAAGTACACATGTTTATAGTTTACTCTATATAAATTAATCCAACCCCCCTTCATCTGTTAAATGACTTATTGATGGGTTTAGTATATACATCAGTACACTTACGCTGTTATACAGCAGTCAGTTCTCAACCTGCCGTGACCCAATAGCAGGTGGCACACGGCACTTGATACATATTCAAGTAGTACTAACTCATTTAGCGCTGAAATTGCTATGTAGGTAATCCATTTATTTTGTGAAAAAAAAATAGATTCTTCATTACAAAGCGTTTAAAATACATGGTATAAACCATACCTTCTATAATTTATTTAGACTGTTTTAATACATACATACATTAATTTCAAGAACCAAATCAAAATGTTATTCTCAAATTTTTCAGAACATCCTCATAGGGAGCCGGGTGCCGTTCCCATCTAGCTATAAATGAATATCGGATATGCAATCCATAAGTACTCAATCTAAATTCGTAAATTTTAGTTGTAAAAAATGAAGAGGTAATTCAAAATCGACTTACTGCTGAAGTAGTTAGAACATTTTCACTTCTCAATGCAATTTATCAAGCTGCTTCATCAAAACTGAGGCTCAATGACATTTTGATCTAATAAAGTCTGGTTCCTTAGCTAGATAAGAAACTCACCATGAAAATGTATTTACATCAAATGTGCGAAGGATGAATGGTGTTGCAGAAAGGCCGAAATTGAGCGAGGGGATTGTAGCACGCCAGCTAGCTTAGTGCAGCCGCCGGAAGTAGGCCTCTAACCGCCGCCGTATAATAGCTTCCAAATTGACCCTTCCACTCCGGCCTTCGTCGCCGCCAACGGCAGCATTATCGCTATACACATTTAACTATTTAAATATTATGGTTTCAGAACTTTATTTTCTCAAAATAATTATAACAGAATTCACTTACAGAGAAAATTAAACATAACTTATTAATAAAAATGATCCGAACAAAAACTTAATTACAACAACAAATTTAAGATTTTTTTATTAACTTTTTCATTTTAAACTTAGATATTCGTTTTAGTATTATTAGTACCTGCCTGATCAATAGTAATAGTTTGAAGTAAGTATGAATTTTGCAAATACTATAAGAACCTTACTACAATAGCAAATTAGGATTGATTATACCTATAGGTACTTAGTAATTATTTTACTTGGCACCAACTTCAAAATTCTGATTAACTAAATCAAAATACGAATTACTTTCTGCTAAGTAAACTTATTTTTAACTTTTTAGTTTCCTTCCCATTTGAAGTCGGTTTTTTTTTTGTTTAAAATTATTTTATTTTACGATTTTCAGTGATGGGTAGACCTAAATCTTGCTTAGGTTTTATTTTTCTACGAACTAAATTTTGGAATATTGAACCGTATGAAGTAAGCTCGACATGACTGCTGTTAAGGAAATCCCTCGACTGTCTATGGTCACCTGTAATGGCACTTAAAACCCATATGGGTGCAAAGTTCTCATCATTACAAATGAATTTAGTCCAAACACCAAGTAATTGCTGTAAATAGTTGTCGAGTTCCCTCGACTGTCTATTGGCTCCATCATTAAATCGACTCCAAACCTTTACTAAATAGTAGTGCCTTAAAATACTTAATGAAAAAAGTAACAAATGCACTAGTCTTCAGTACGATTTTCGAAAGTTTCCTTCGATTTCGACTTTAATATTCTACTTTCTTTTCAATGTGTATGAATGTAACCGAAAAGTATTTTTATTACATTGTAGCAATTTGTCACAGACGGGATCCAAATAAAGTTAGTGAATTAATTTTCATACAAAGGCATTAACGCGAAGTCGCATCGGAAGTTTCGGAAGTGTTATTTCCTTTTATAGCAAAGGCAAACGTCAACTGACCGGCGGCGGGACCGGGTATAGGGATAGTCAAATACATAAAAGGGATGAGACGCGCGAAATACTGGCATTGTAGGATCCTAAGCCCTGTTTAGATTAGATCAGACCTTCGAAATAACAGTGAATGAGGACGTGGATTAACTACGGTCCGGGGCACTTCGGCCCGTGCGTTTAATGGGGCACCGTTAGGGGTAATGAGGAGCGCGGGGATAGGGCAGATTCGCCTTTCGCTCTACTGTACCTTGGCGCTCATTCAAAATATTTATGCTCTGATACTGAAATAACAGTACAGTACAGCCGTACATTATGTTATACACAGACTTATATCAAGATAGATAGGGTTAGGAGGCGTGGCACGCCTGCCGACCATATGCGTTAACGCACATACGTGTTGCAAACTTTGTCAACGCGCGCTTATTTTTGTATTCGTAAAACACTACCTACACATCACTACCGTACCGTGCTACTCCTGTCGCAAAAGAGAAACACGATTCCGATAGTAAGGCTGACGTTGTTGAAGATCAATCGTAGGTGCTTGGAGGCTTGTCTTATTGAAAATATGCCACGCGCGAAATGTATGAATAAGGTACTGGCGGCTCATCCTTGATGGTGTACTTCAAGTATTTTCTATCAATGAAAAAGAAATGGTGAGTACCTAAGTGAATATATAGGTGATTTATATTATTAAATAGGTATGTGTGAAATCGACAGTATTACCCTCGGCCACAGTACTTTACCGATTACTCAACGACAGAAATTAAGAGTCGAAATTCATTTTTCAATGTCAAAGAAGAAAATTCATTAGAACTTTGAAATTAGTGATGGCTAAACGGACGGAGTAAAATTTGCTCTAAATTTGCACCGAAACTTTTTCGCTAATTTTAAGAAACTTTCATAACGACTTTCGAAGTAAAAAAGATGGGCAGATTGCTAATGATTGTAACTGTACATTATATTGAACGCTACCTATAACATTTTAAACATAATTATTTAAAGTTTAATTATCAAAATACGCTTATTTTATATTGTACAGTTATTTTGCTATGAAAACAACGCCATGGAAGTTTCCAATCTATTATTTGCATATAAATAGAACTGTAAGCATTATGTTTATTTATTAAGCTATTGCATAGCTTTTATCGCGGGCTTTGAGCGCTTGTTGTGTACTTTGCCTCTCAATCACTGTACTTTGCCAGTTAATCTCTAAAAAGACTATGAGTGAATATCTTTAACATTATGTTAAATTAAATAGCTATTTTTCACATTGTTACATAACAATTCAGAGTTTCTATAAACAATTACATTTTCGACATTATTCTAATTAAAAATAAGATAACATGATGTCCGTGTGTTATAAGGGTAGCCTGCAGTCTATAAACCGTAAGCTGTGCGAAGCGTAATGGATTCATCGTTATCAAACTGCGCGTTTTGGGACTTCAGGCTCCAACCAGTATTTCTTACGTGACTACCGTAATCAAAGTCTTAATTACGTACAAATTGTGTTACTGAATTTGAACAGCAGGTGCAATAATTAAAAACCACTGAAGTCAAGAAATATAACTACTATGATTAGTAAAACGAAGAACGAAACTTTCGTTGCCGCACGTGCCGTAGTTTTGTAGTTTTTTGGAGTACTATCATCAAGTCTACTGTAGCTAAGGATCGTAAAGCGCTTGCTAATAATTATGTTAGCTAAGCATTTACCTTACTATTTAATTCTGATCGAGTTATAATTAATTTCACATAGGAACACTCATACAAATTGCCAGTAAGTAGGTACGCCAAGTTCAGTTAAAGTAATCTTGTCAAAATATACTGCTCATATTTTTGTAGATATATATATATATTTTTTAAAGCAGTTGCGAAAAGTATTTTTAGCCATAACATACTATTTTACCTACACTAAAGATTGCTAATTACACGTAAGCAAGTAAGGATTACTTTAACTAATGATTTAAAATAGGAAATTCATGCTAACATATTAGGAAAGCCAACTCTATTACGTACATGACCCTTCAAAAATGCAGGTGTCTCACCCTAAGAATCTTTGTCAAACTGTAAAAACACATAAAATCATTATTGACCCATAGGACTGGCTTGTTGGTCTAGTGGTTAGTGACTCTGACTGCTAAGCCGGAGGTCGTGGGTTCGATTCCTACCCAAAACAAATCTTTTTGTGATGAGCATGATTGTATGTTCTGTGTCTGGGTATAATTTATCTATAAATATTTATTTATTTCCAAAAAAAAATGTAAATATATAGTATATCTGTTGTTTAGTACCCATAACACAAGCAAATATAATTGCTTAATTTGGGCTAGATGGCACTATGTAAATGTGGTAGAATATTATTATTATATTATTATTATTATTATTATATGTCATGTGGGTCTCTCATTTTAAAAATAACCTATTGCACTCGGGGACTGCCGCGGTAAAGCTATTGCATAGCATCTTTTATCAACTTATGCAATTATAATTATTTATTTATTTTTTATTTATGCAGTATTTTTTCTTTGATATTAATTCAAGTTACACTTTTTGAGTTTTTTCTATTATTGAATAAATGAGAAGTTAATATCGTTTAAAATATTTTTATTAACTTACAATACATGTGATTGTTCCGGAATTTTTATCATCCTACTAAGTATATTTACTCTGAAAAAGAATAAAACTGGGACATTACATTATATTGATGCACTAGCTGTTGCCCGCGACTTCGTTCGCGTGAAAATTCAGATGGGTGCCTCTATGAGAATATTGCGTGCCTGATTTTATGGCAATCGTACATTGTATCAGTATTATCCGTCTCTATGGCGAATCCAGTTTAAACCCGCTACCGCTAAAACTGACAAACCAGTTTCACACAAACTTGCGACTCTTATTTGCCCATTTAATAAGGGTGGTTTCTAAATATTAAAAAAAGAGTATTTTCTAGTAATTTGGTAATCCTACTATAAAAACTATAGAAGTTTCATACAAACTTTGCCACCCCTTTATACCCCCTTAGGGGATGGATTTCGCAAAATTCCGTCTAAGTGAGCACCTATATTCTAATAGGAATGACAATGCAAAGTTTGAGATTCCTAGCACTTGTTGTTTCTGAGATTTCGTGATAAGTGAGTGAGTGACCTTTTGGGCTTCGCTCGCGTGAATGTCGTTTTTTCCAATAGACATTTTTATATTGTTTAAATACTGTTTTTCATACTATTTTTACCTCCCCCTCACTCCCTCTCACTTCCCCTCACTTCCCTGTTACTTCTCCGTCACTTTCCTCTCACTTCCCCTCACTTTCCCCTCACTTCTCCCTGGCTTTCCCCTTACTTCCCTCTGACTTCTCCCTGACTTTCCCTTCACTTCTCCCGCATTTCCCCCACACATCCTCTTCACTTCCCCCTCAATTCCCCATCACTTTCCTCTCACTTCCCCATCACTTCCCTCTCACTTTCCCCTCCCTTCCTCCTTCTCCTCAGTTCCTGCTTTTCCTCCATCCTTTCCCTCCCTCCCCCTCCCTGTAAATTTCGAGTCGCTAGCTTCAGAAGCTAAAGATCTTTGTATAGAATATTTCATCCCTAATTTCACCTCTCTAAATCCACCCCTGTTAAAATAAAATTATAAGGATATTTTTTATTTAAATAGAAGTATTCCAAAATAAAATTTCAAAACTGTAAGTTAAAAAATGAAGAAGATTCATATAATCGATTTCATCCCTTTTCACACACTTAGGAATTAAATTTTAAAAAACCCTTTTTAGTACAACCTCTAGACATTTAGACAAACACACCCTCCAAATTTCAAGTCGCTACGACCAGCAGTTTAGGCTGTGCGTTGTCTGTTAGTCAGTCAGTCAGTCAGGACAAAGCCTTATATAATATGTATGGGTGTATGGATGTATGGATTAGACGTATAGCCATCGGGGATCAAAGCATACAGGCTGCTAGGAATGCTAACACGTGATGAGCCACATAAAGCTGACCGTGCGAAAAACAGCTAATACTTAGATCCACGCCCACAACTTTTAGTTGTGTCTGACCCTGGGCTTTTTTAATTGTCATCGCGAAACATAGGCTCACTGGAAACTGGACTCATTTAAAACTAAACGGAAGATTGTTTAGAATGAGTGGAATCCGGAAAATAAAAACGCTATCAGCTATTCCGTAACCTGTTAAAGTCTCTGTTTCTATCAGATTTCGTAGTAAATTAACAAATGTTCGACGTGATTCTTTAAATTGGCATAATTTTTTTATTTATGAACCGATTGACTTGAAACAAACACTAAATGTTAAGTGAAGCTTACCAAAAGGTATTAGTGAAAACCATATCTAAATCGGATAAGCCGTTTCTGAGATTAGCGTGAACAAACGCACAGACAAACAGACAAACAGACAAACAGACTAACAGACAAACAGACAAAAATTGTAACAATCATTGTTTTGGGTTCTATTTGCGTTGATAAAGGCCCCAATAATTTTTTTTCTCATATATCTTCCATGTACAGACAGCGATCGGTTACATTTTTATTGTATGTAGGTATATGTATTGATTATTTATTATACGTTATTAAAATCTTAGTTTCATTTCTATAGTTCTACCAGATAAAATTTATCGCAAATGCGACAAAATATTTTGTTTATGTGTGGTAAAAATTAGCGCCACTAGTGTTTATCCTGAGAAATAAATTTTATAGTAGACGGAGTGGGAGGTGTTAGGTGTTATTTTCGTTACGGAATTTCTTGATTCGGTCGCCGCGCTCAAAGCCCGCGATAAAAGCTATGCAATAGCTTAAAAGAGAATTCATTGCTTAAAAACATTCGAAGACGACTTACTGAGATCGTAATTAAAATTGTACAAATTATGTCATGATAATATTATGATCTACTAGGACTGCATGGTAAATTAATCTACGTAGGTACACAATAAGTAAGTATAAATAAGTGACAATAAACTCTATTCCAAAAAGTCTATGTACACAAAAATATGAAAGAATCAATTTCATCAGCTGAAACCACGTTGTCGAATACTTCAGTATTCGACAACGTTTATTTTAAACGTAAGTTTATTTCAATAAACTCCGCAAAATTCATGTAAACGGCTTCTAAAAGTTCTCCCGTTAAAAAATTGGACTTGACAAAATCTTCAAGCATTACTGATACCCACGCACCAGCTTATTAGTTGCATAAGTGCTAACGAGAAAGTAGTAATAATATATTTTCAGCTTTTATTGTCCGATACACAATAAAGCTGACACTCACAAACTTAGTACACTTAAACTGATAAATGTGTAGTGAAGATGGCAGTTTCTACGATCGGATTTGAACGACGCATCGACCACTGCACACTTCTCGCGCGTCGTAGTCCAGAACAACCCGATATTAGTTTACTTTTCCTCTCAAACTTACTTTATTAGTTATCCAGCCGCGAAAGCTGACTGTGATAGTTTTCAAGTTATTGGAGAAGCCAATATAACGTTCAACATGTGCACTTATAACGAGCTCATTTTGATTTAGGTATAAAAAACAATACTGAAGGTAACGATTAGCATATACTAGTAAGTAACAATTTAGTAGACTTGCGAGTATTTAATTCGTATTAAAAATATTACTATAAAAAAGTTTTTGATTATAAAATAATTTTTAACAAAAAGAAAACCGACTTCAAACAGGAAGGAAACTAAAAAGTAAAAAATAAATTTACATAGCACAAAGTAATTCGTATTTTGATTTAGTTAATCGGAAATAATTAAATAAGTACTTTATAATTTTGAAGTTGGTGCCAAGTAAAACAATAACTAGGTACTTATTTATAGGTACTATCAATCTTAATTTGCTATTGTAGTAAAGTTCTTATAATATTTTAGTGATTGAGTATTTACTTGCCACCAACTTCAAAATTATAAAATACTTATTTAATTATTTCCGAGTAACTAAATCAAAATACGAATTACTTTGTGCTATGTAAATTTATTTTTTACTTTTTAGTTGCCTTCCTGCTTGAAGTCGGTTTTCTTTTTGTTAAAAATTATTTTATTTTACCATTTTTAGTGATGGGTAGACCTAAATCTTACTTAGGTATTATTTTTGTATACACTAAACATTTTGGCATATTGAACCGTATGAAGTAAGCCCGACATGACTGCTGTTGAGGAATTCCCTCGACTATCTATGGTCACCTGTAATGGCACTTATAACCCATATGGGAGCAAAGTTCTCATAATTTGAAATGAATTAAGTCCAAAGTTTGGACTTAATTCATTTCAACTAATTGGTGTTTGGACTCCAAACACCAATTAATTGCTATAAATCGTTGAGGAGTTCCCTCGACTGTATTTGTGCATCATCAGATCGACTCCAAACCTTCACTAAATAGTAGTGCTTTAAAATACTTAATGAAAAACATAACAAATGCACTAGTCGTCAGTACGATTTTCGAAAGTTCCCCTCGATTTCTCTGGGATGCCATCATTAGATCCTGGTTTCCTTATCATGGTACCACCCTTGGGATATCTCCTTACGAACAAAAAAAGAATCATCAAAATCGGTTTATAAACGACGGAGTTATCCGCGAACACACATAAAAAATAAAAAAAATATATACGGTCGAATTGAGAAACCTCCTCCTTTTTTTGAAGTCGGTTAAAAATTGAATGTCGGGTTACAAGCAATATATATTATTATAATAGAAAAATAATTTTTAAGAAAAAAATAACTGACTTTAAACAGGAAGGAAACTAAAAAGTAAAAAATAAATTTACTTAACACAAACCGCCAGACTAGTCTACTTTAGTTATTTTCACTGCGTCATGTCCTACGGCATATTGTTGTGGGGTAGGGCTGCTGACATTGAAACTAAATTTAAGCTATTGCATAGCTTTTATCGCTGGCTTTGAGCGCGGCGACCGAATCAAGAAATTCCGTAACGAAAATAAAACCTAACACCCACTCCGCCTACCATTAAAAATTTATTTCTCGGGATAAACACTAGTGGCGCTAATTTTTACCACACATAAACCAAATATTTTGTCACATTTGCGATAAATTTTATCTGATAGAACTATAGAAATGAAACTAAGATTTTAATAACTTGTAATAATGCATCAATGTAATGTAATGTCCCAGTTTTATTCTTTTTCGGAGTAAAAATACTTAGTAAGAATATAAAAAATCCTGAATAACCTACATGTATTGTAAGATAATAAAAATATTTTAAACGATATTAACTTCTCATTTATTCAACAAATGAAAAAAAAATATTTTCTTATCAGTCACCACGCTCAAAAATTGAATTAATATCGAAGAAAAACTTGAATTAATATCAAAAAAAAACTACATAAATAAAAAAAAAAAAAATATTATAATTGCATAAGTTGATAAAAAATGCTAAGCAATAGCTTTACCGCGGCAGTCCCCGAGCGCCACAGGTATATTTTATTATTCAAAAACGAGCTATACGTTCTATCTACAACCTAGGTTCACGAGTCTTCCCGAGAGAGCGATTCAAAGAGATAGGTATATTGACAGTTGCATCCCAATATATATTTGCTAATGATGTTTATGTTAACAGTAACATTGGTCTATATAAAGTCCATAATTCGTTTACGGGACTTGGTGTACTTTTATATAATAAATTACCTATCGACATAATGACCAATACCATACAAACCTTTAGACAAATTTAAACAAAATTGTCAAAAAACATTTAATACTTACGGGTTACTACACTGTCAATGAGTATCTAAACGATAAAAAGTCATGGGATGCTCGCTTGACGAAGGAGTAAATTAATTTTACTCTTAATTTTAATCATAAATTTTATTGACATAATTATTTTATGAATGACATTTTTTATGATTAATAAGAATGACATGCTATAACAAATAATTTTTTGACATTAATTTATTGATACATTTTGACATAATATATAAAATGTATTTTTTTTATATAAATGACATAATGCCCGAGCCATAATTGAACAGATATGTACACATTTTGTATTGTTTTGTTAAAATTGTATACTAATTCGTAAATACGAATTACTTCTTAAAGTATTTACTTGGCACCATCTTTAAAATTATAAAATATTTATTTATTCATTTCGGATTATTTAAATCAAAATACCAATTACTTTGTTTTAGGTAAATTTTTATTTACTTTTTAGTTTCCTTCCTCTTTGAAGTCAGTTATTGTTTTGTTAAAAATATTTTATTTTACTATTTTTAGTGATGGGTAGACCTAAATCTTATTTAGTTATTATTATTGTACGAACTAAACATTTTGGCATATTGAACCGCATAAAGTAAGTTCGACATGACTGCTATTGAGAAATTCTCTCGTCTGTCTATGGTCACCAGTAATTGCACTTATAACATATATGAATGCAAAGTTCTCATCACCAGAAATGCATTAAGTCCAAACAGCAAATAATTGCTGTAAATCGTTGAGAAGTTCCCTCGACTGTCTTTTGGCTCCATTATCAAATCGACTCCAAACCTTTACTAAATAGTTATAGTGCCTTACTTAACACTTAATGAAAAAAAAACAAATGCACTACAATTTTCGAAGGTTTCCTTCGATTTCTCTGAGATGCCATCATTAGATCCTGGTTTCCTTATCATGGTATCACCCTTGGAATATCTACTTTCCAACAGAAAAGAATTATCAAAATCGGTTCATAAACGATGAAGTTATCCGCGAACACACAAAAAAAATATATACATTCGAATTGAGAAACCTCCTCCTTTTTTGTAGTCGATTAAAAAAGCCCGCTGCTTTTCTCGTACTCACGCTACATTGAAATATTATGTACCCTTGATCACTCCCGCAATTAATACGAGTTTAATAAAATTCAATAAATCATTTAGACTGTAGAGCAGGCTTAAGAAATAGACATACATACTTCTTGACTTCGACAGTCGGGCAAGAAGCTATCATAAATAGGTATAATATGGACATAGAATTCTTCTTCTTAATACGTATTGAAAAAAAGATTATCGAATGATATCTACGTAGACCTATATTATACACGTATAAAATAGAGTCTATTCCGCGTGGATCTTATAATGTTTGTTTTAGCTACAACACAGTCCTCGGTTCACTGCTTTAAAATGTAATTAAAACTTTGGAATTGGATGTTAATCAACTTATGCATTCGGAACGAGAGAATAAAATTCAAAATCGTACAACAAAGTTAAAATAGTAAAAGCAATTTTAAAATGGTCAATATGATATTTTAGTCTCGCTGTTGAAAACAGTTATAAACAAATATTGGTCGACAATCGGACTACATGCTGTTTATTTGCAAATTTTGCTGCAGAATATTTGTGAAGAAAAATACTGTAAAGCAAATATCAGGGAAGTAAGTGTCAACAAAATTATGTGGATCTAAAACCACTCAAGATTTATATTAGGCTTAGGAAACGATGACAGCTAAATCCTTGATAGACTAAAAACAGGTCAGGCGGCTTTTCGTTGACAACAACAGCTTTGTTAGAGAGGATTTTATTGGCACAAATATTGTCCAAGTCGAGCTGCGGCGCGCAATTCTCGTGATTTACCGAGCTGTTTACGCGAGCCTGCCTATCCCGATCTACCAACATTTTTACAGCACCATTTGCCCGAAAGTCAGACATTTTCTACAATATAAATCATCTTAACTATATTTTTATGCAAATTTTTAACCATCAACTGGGAGGAGTCTCGATGTTTCTAAAATACGTTCAAGCTTGTTCCTATATTGGTAGATAATATTTTGATCATTGTTTTATGGTCCGGTAACATTTATAAGATCTATAACGGGCAGTTACAAATTTATGATGTTAATTAAGGGTTATAGGAAAACTTTCCATAGGTTTATAGTAATGAAAAAGGTTTAAAAATTCTAAGTATAACGACGAACTCTGTTCCTAACAATAAAAATAGCCCTTAAGCCATTGAAACATTAACAAAGTTTTCACGTTAACTTTTTGTATAAGTAGAAAAGTTGCGGAGGCATTTTCCAATCTCTGAGCGAGGGCAGTCGACGACGGCCTCGCGTCGAGTCATTATGGCGCGGCGCTGAACCGTCACGGGAAACAATCTCACCTTCGCTACTCGCTCCTGGATACATAATATACATAAATAAACATTCTTCACACTAAGAAATTTTCTTTATGCCATCGAAAATCATTTTTCTATTTAGATGTGTTGAGGCATGAGCTTTGATGTTGACTAATGCAAAAGGCTGCTAAATGTGGCGAGTGGTAGACGTAATGTAATTGTGAGTACTTTGTAGAGGAAGTAGAAAGTGTGCTAATCCTTTTATCTAAGCGCAGCAGGCGGTAGAGTTGAGAGAACGTTCCTATAGTTTACCGCCGCTCGCACCTGTTCAGCCACACTTGAGCCGGAGCCGAGTTTAATCTGCCCTCTTTTTATTATGGCCGCGTTTCAGTCGCTTAATTAACGAACCGCTCGCTTCACCGACCTCACCAAACCGTCGTCGTAATAAGTTTACTTACGTCACTAGAAATACACTTTCGTTGCCCTCACAGAATTTTAATGACAAAAATTATTTATATCTTTGTATTATTCATAGATTGTCTCATTATGCAATTCATTAAGGCGAAATGTTTAAGAGTAATTAAACTTTGCCATTGTAATAGTTAATTACAAGAGAATATTAAAGTAGCCAAGAAGAGTTACACCTAAAACAAGTTTTTTCTTAATCGAGCTACGATAAGAAAGGTACATTAAAAAGGTCTGGCGTGACAACAAATCTAAAGGAAAAATCTCCGCCTCTGAGAGCCCAACGGTGATAAACGAGAAAAACTTTGGAACTAAATGGAGCATTCGAGACGGCGGAGCTGCGCTCCTGTCGCAGAATAATACTTCTCTCGAAGAAATAACACTTATAGTCCGCGAGGCTTAAAATCAAATGTCTTCGTTCTCTAGAGCTTCAAGCGAACGCGCCGTATCTATAGATAGGTGTACTGATGGAAACGAATGCCAATGTTTGAACCAAACTATTACATGTACGTAAAACATAATATAAATTTATGTTCCTTTTTAAGATTCCTAAACGAAATTTTAAGGTAACAAAAAGCTTACTATAAATTTTTGAATAACTTGTGAAGTATGTAGTATGATCTCTCTCTGATGCAATAAAATACACTCTATACATATGATTATATCAATGTGATATAGTAAACATTAAATTCGAATATATTGATTTAAGCCCTAAATGAAATATATATAAAAAAATATAAATGTGTCGTTAAAACTAAACAAAAAATAGTTTCATAGGAAAGACTTACCTATACGCCTAAAAATATTTCGTAGTTTGTAAGTGACTACGACTATAAGACACGAGATAAATAATTTAATTACATTTAGTAAGAAAAAACTAGTACTGCTTACCGTTGAATAAGTGATTAACTCTTAATTCTCCAACTTTTAAGTTATTTATTTGTTAAATCCCAGAGTACACTGATAGTCTTCTAGATTTCTTACAAAAGAACGCCTTACCTGAAAACAAAAGAACAGTTTATCACCATTTTAAGAAAATGTAATGTTTGGTTGTATTTTTATCTCTGTTGTTACTGTTTACAACCTATCTACCCTGAGCCTTATTTCAAAAGAACGTACCTTACAACCGTAAACCTAAAAAAGCTTATTGAGATAAAAAGTTAATTTTTAAATTCTTACATATCTTAGAAAAATAGTTGAAATGAACGTGTTGTTCTATTTAAAAATAAGTAAGTTACAATATAATGACGACAGTGTTTTGTGCTGACGAGGGAGAGCAAGGACAGGTTACTCTAATTTATATTAATACGAGTTTTCTGGGGACAGTGACGAGGCAGTGCGATGCGCGAGGCGCGTGGTGTTTCGAGGTCTGTTGAGCGGACTGCGGCGGGCCCGGATAGGCGCCCGACGACGCATGGCTGCTCCAAAACACGCGTCCTAAGTTCCCGAGAGAACACAACGCCTCAGGATTATGTTATACGTAAAATAATTGTTGCGTCGCGTCAGTTAACGGACCACCACCGAAATTAACTTCACAAAATTAGGGTCTATGTGTTGTTTTGTTGCACCAAACTTTCTTAATTTGATTAATTTTAGTGTGGGGATACCGTAATACGGGCAAATTGGAATAACACTTTCCATACCATCTGAAAGCTACCAAGTGTAAATTATTCGTGGAATGTTGCGTATTTACGACTCTTGTTGTTCGGACTTTTTGTATATGCGAATGTTCCTTTTGTGGTAATCGATTTGCTTTTGTTGACGTAACTTTGTACTCTTGGAGAGACGGTGTAATGTTTAGTAATGTTTATTAGATGTGCAAGTAAAAGGATGCTAGTACATATTGGTATGCGCGTGTGCGATAATATCGGTGAGGAGTGGCAGTGATCGGCACGTGCGGCGCGTCAAGTGCGGCGGCTGTGTCAGCGAGACCAGGCTGAATGGCGTTGTAGCGTTAAGTGTCACACCGCCAGTTATGTACCTGATTGACAAC
Organism: Parascotia fuliginaria; assembly: GCA_963082885.1. NCBI lineage: Eukaryota > Metazoa > Arthropoda > Insecta > Lepidoptera > Erebidae > Parascotia > Parascotia fuliginaria. The sequence continues at coordinate 14,170,600 of OY720171.1, forward strand.
TTAACCGGCCACTGCCATAATGTCCTTCAAACGCTCTGTGTTAATGCACTTATTGACTCATATATAGCCACACCAGTGCGTCTACTGGCTATGTAGAGCGATTACATTCTTCAATATTGTATTGGTTTAGTTGCCGCGTTTTTTTGGGTTGTAAAGCATATATTGCAGGAAATAGTAAAAAGAGGAGACCAAACTTGACTAGCTTACTAAGTTTGAAAATAGTTAGGTACTAATTATAGTCAAACTTATAACTTCATTTTGCGACCACAAAAGTAAACAAGTTATAGATGTACCCAATTACGGTAGTAGATCCACGCTGATTTCAGCATGAATGGGCCGGATCGTCCGGGGAAGTACTACCCTCTCATAGAAGATCGACTTAAGAGTAGTAGTATCCGTACTACTGCGTTTCGTTCGGTGAGTGAGAGCGCCGGAGGCCCAATCCCACCTTTCCTCTTTCCTCACGTCCCTCATTTCCTTCCCCTAACCCCATTCCCAGCCGCCATAGTGGAGGCCACCATACCAGCAGTTTAAAACGTGGCTTTTGGTATAGTGGCCGCCACTTCTGGATTCTACTGACTGCTTACCATCAGGTGGGGTGGAGTCACTTTGGTAGGCTATACTATAAAAAAAAAAAAAAAAAAAAAAAAAAAATTAAATATTCCCCCTTAATATTGAATGTTTCCCGAAAAATTGACATTAAAAAACATAATAATATTGACGAAAATTCTCCAAGAGTTTAAAATGAGTTATAATTATAATACAAGCCGCTGCATTTATGGCAAATGTCGCTATATCTATTAAATCTACTGTTAAAAATTAAATAGGTACGAGTTGTTTGAAATGATATTTGTGCTTCATAAAGCACGAAAAGCCAGTTTAACATGAAAACAAATTCACTCAGAAGTCAATATCATAATGGAGCCGCGAGCAACAGCATTGCACTCGGCCTGTTTGTACTGACCACCAATATGTACCTGTACTCTTTTACTATAGAAGAGTAATACCATATTGCGGTAGGTTGTTCTGTGTGGTTCACTAGAATGTTAATGCGGCTCTTTACAGAAGTATTAGTTTGTTAGATAAGTAGATTGTATCGTGTCTTTCCTATGTAGGTACAAAAGTTCAAATCCTACGACTCAGGAAGCATATGGCTGCGGTCTTCTGTTGTTTGAACGTACTTCCCTACTCGATCTGTTATAATTTGAGTGGGAAGCTTCCTAAGAGAAATCTCATTGTGCCCTCTCTTACTCTATAAAACAAAGTTTCGCCTTATCACAATATTCCACGTGGAGTGTTTTGTCAAAATTCTCTATTTTATTCTGTGACTAAAAAAGTTTCGGCATTATTTTATACTATGTCGCAACAATTTTTACCTGAGCAACGTTAATTATATGTATTTTAAGGGGAGCTGAAAAAAACTTTTATAACTAAACATTCAACTCCATTTAGTGTATGCTTGTGTTCGTTATAATGAAAACGTACCTACTACGGCAGGTTTAGGTTTGAATAGTTATAAGATAATTGAAAATATCATACCTATGTACCTATATTTTATGTTGAAAAATACATACATAGATGTTCAAGTTCATATTTATCATATCACACCCTTTTTAGTAGACAGGTGGACAGACGTTTCAATAGTGATATTTCAATCGATAAATGACCCCGTCAGTAATTTTGCCTTTTCAATTAACACTACTTACCAAATTGTTAAGAATTTAAACAGAAAAAACGAAACTGGGTAGCACTTTTGAACATAACATTAACTGTGAAGAGGTACCTCTTCACAGTTAATGTGTAATGGTATAACATATTTTTGCTAAAGTTAACCATTGTTTATGTTATCTGTATGTTATGTATTAGACGTCCGCCCTCGCTTCGCTTCGGTATCAAAAGTTTCATTCGGTCTCACAACAAACGCCTACATAAAATGTGATTACAATATTACCTACGTCTGCGAAATATTATTGCTATACTGCGAATTTACTTTAGCTAACTTCTGTATTGAAAATTTACAAATTTAATAGTATAATTCTGAAAATTGCTAAAAAATATGTTAAACATAATAAAATATAACATAATAATATATTACCCGCTCCATTATATCCTCAATAATAATATATATTTTTCAAATCGGTAACGTAGACTTTTAGTTAAATCGTTGCAAACAAACATTAAAAAAAAAAAAAATCTTTCTTTTTTATAATATTAGTTTAGATAAAATTGCTTGTAGGGTATATGTCTTTTACTAACAACATAATAATAGTAGCTTGATATTTATCCATAAATTTTCACTACCTACTAACTTTTAAGACTTGTTAAAATAGTTTATCCCTCAGTAGAACATATTTTATAACATTAACAACAAAAAAATTCCTTATGAATCGGAGCTTCCGAATCTTATATGTGATCCTTGAGTTTTTATTAGCTGAATAGAAACCGATAACATTTCTATATTGTACTGACACCATAAGATCAACGAACTAAAAAAAAGAAAATTAGTAAGCGACAGAAAAATAACTGAAAGCAATTTTGTGTAGCAACAAGTTATCGAAGTTATAACACGGATGGTCCAGATGTTGGTGGCACGTCCCGGTAACGAATGGAGCGCAGCGTGACTTCGACTCTCTGCCTCGCCGCCTCGCCTGCCGTAATTGGAAAGACGCTACGTGGCACTACGACTGCTGAACGCCCTATCATTAGCGTCACTCACAATAATTTTGCTTCCTGCCACCTATTCACACTGTTGCTATCGGTACGGTGTTCATTTAATTAACATAGCATTTATCACGACGTCTAAGTTATCACCTTGCTAGTTGACTTTATAGAATTGCAACACTAAATTACCTATGCTTATTAGTTTTACTAAAACCACAATATTAGACACAAATATAATATGAATTCGCCATATTGTATTTATCATATTCATTAATCGTAACTTATAATATTACGAGATGGTCTGTAGCACACTACAGACTACATTTTTTTGTCATTATAAGAGTAATATAAAACTGTTGAATCAACTCTAAAAATTTTGAGACGTCTAGTGTTGGACATAGGTCTCTTTCAAGGAGGAAGGAACGGATGTTGCATTGGACGTCAATCTTGTTAGGCGCACAATTTATAGTAAGCAGGTATACTGTTACCAAAATTATCAATATATAAACTTCCTAATAACAGTGCTACGTAAAGTGCTACGATATTGCTACGCTTCGTAGTTAATGTACGAAAGGTGAATAATATTTGCATGCAGATAGATAGCTTAGGTAACGCTTACACAACATAATAATTTGAAAATCGTGAACGTTTTAGATAAAAAAAAACTAATAGAAATCGCTTAAATCAATTTCATACATAAGACGAACAGGCAGACAAAAAGTTTTGTCTATGTGAAATAGGTACTGTCCATCATAGTCTACGAGTATCACTCGATCATAACCGCGTTAAAAATTTAAAGAATTCATTTTTATTCCTCTTGTTCATGAAGATTCATTTGTATTTGAAAGAAATATCGATATTGGTCTTTTTAATTATTCCAATTTGCTATTGTGACGAATTTTAAAAAACAGTCTTGTCTGTCAATTAAATCGCGTTAAAATTTTAGATGCTGGCGATATTGTTACTACATTAAATTGTACTAAACATGTCCCGCTAATTAGAGTTTTAGCAAAAAAAATCTTATCTTGATGCCGTAGATGTGTTTTTTTTATAACTTCTGTCACGTTGCTGCCTAATTATTTCCTAATAAGGCATAATTATTGGTGTATTTAGGGTTACCCGATATGCTTCTGTATGCATATGTTTCCTTAAAACCCTCTTTTAATGATAATAATATATTTAAAATTATCTTAATTACTATACATAGTTACTGAGGTGCAAAGTCAAACGTTTCATTCGATCTCACAAAAAACTCCTACGGAAAATATCATAACACTAGTGTCATATTGCATCATTAAAAAAAGCTCTTCTATTAAAAAAGGCTCTTAAAATATTAAAATTACTGAAATTATATAGAAAGATAAAGTTATATTTGGCACACAAAAAGGCACACTTAAACTTAACTGATCTTTTCATGCAATGTTTCATCCCTAATTTCACCCTTCTAAAGCCACCCCTGTCTAAAATGATTAAAATTTTTTATTTTGATAGAAGTTTCCCTATACAAAATTATAAAACTGTAAGTTGAAAAACGAAGAAGTTTCATACAATTGTTTTCATCCCTTTTGACACCCTTAGGAGTTAAATTTGAAAAACCCTTTCTTAGTACACTTCTAGACATTAAGATAAACACATCTACCAAATTTCAAGACGCTACGACCAGAGATTTAGGCTGTGTATTTTCTGTCAGTCAGTCAATCAGTCAAAGCATCATTAGATATTACTATTTTTTTATGAATACGTAACATGAAAATGTAATTCGTTTTATCAGAATCTAGGTCAGCTACCTTTTCAATATGGTTGGAATCTTACATGAATAAGGCATAAGTCAAACCTTTCATTTACACATTTCGCTATTCCTTTAAGCCAGTTCTTTAGATAGAGAAATATTTTAGCTTTTCTCATCAAAAAGTAATAGCAAAACTATAAATCATCAATTTCAAAACGATGAAAGCTTTACTGATCACACGTCAATGGCGCAGAATAATAACTCCGGACTGAAGTGGGTATAAAGTAGCCAATAGGCACGGACAATAAAGTACATGTCGAAGAAAGCATTTTGCGTAATTAAACGTTCGGGCGGTGGCAGTTTATGTGACGATTAGTGAGCAGGGCGCGCAGAAGGCTCGGCCGTTCAATTTGCCGCTTCACTTGACACAATTCGACGCCTGACTCGGGCACAATCGCACTCGAAGCCCCGTCGACCTCCTTATCTCCCGCCGAGGTAATCTTTCCTTCCCTCGGCGGCAATAACTCCAAGTGGGCAGGATTACCTGCAAAGGGGCTTCGTAAGGCAACCACCTCTACAAAGGTTATCGATTTAAACAATGTGTGCTTGCGTCACTTACTTCACATATTTACTTTCTCTTTTTCCTATACGTCACGAAAATAAACAAGGCTTACTCTAAAAGATACTTCCAAAAGGGACGGCATAATGATTTATATACAACTGTACCTATAGTTATTATTCATGGATGATATGGTTCCGAGAAAGTTAAACCAAATTATTTTATAGCTTTTTGTCGAATATATGAATCTTACATGAATACTTATTCAATTATTGTGAACAAAACAAAAACGCAATAGACATTGTTATGCCTACATAAAGCATACACTTTGTTTAATTTGAAAGTCAGTTCTTAGCAATCTGCCAAGTATCTGTTTACATTTCCATATTTTACACGAAAAATATCTTTTAGTTAAAATATAAAGTGATAATTCCATTTCCAAGAGAGAAACCTAAAGTGTACTCGGTACGAATCATAAAATATAGATGAATCGCTCGAGGTACCATTTGCAAATAATTTCGTTGGCATGTAAATCTGCGCACGTAAATTCCACTGCTGTCTGCGCACGGAAATTGAATCGTTCGAGAACCATGCCAATATATTATAATTTTTAGAGAAATATGACCCGCCCCATTTCAGATCTAGCTGTCTACTTGAATTATCAAATTATTACGTAGTGAGATACAATGCGTTTATTAACCATTATGCCAAATCGGGTTTCTGATTTATCTAAAGCAAAACCGCTACTTTATAGAACAGATCTGCGTTTGCTTTTATGATTTTTATTCTTATAAAGAAGTAATAAAATAAATAATTGTATAAATAGATAAAATTTGTTTCGGTTCATTTTCAGATAACGTATTATGAAGTGGGTGGCCGCAGGCGACCAGCCCTGGTGTGGTTCTCTAGGCGAATGGTGGACGTCGTGGAAACGGGGATATTTCAATTTAGCCGGAGACGCGACCCGAGAGGCTGCGCGCTCGCCACACGGCTCGCTGAACCGTAAGCCCGTTGCGGGCTCTGCCAAAGAGCAAACACCGCCTCCGCAATCTTGTGCCACGTGGACCATGCCGAACACTCGACCACGACAATCTAGTAGTACAATTACCCACACCCCACAATATATACTAATACACAATATATGCACTGTTCTACAATTCGAATCGACCACGTTGAACAATGCATTTTAATGATTGCTATCATTCCACTAAATATAGTTATTAAATAGACAATTGTCTTTGTTTTGGCATGCAATGATAGATAGTAATTATTTAATCGCCTGGAATTAATTCAGACAGAGTATTTTTGTGCTAAGTTAGTTTGATTACATAAAAAAGAATTTGCAATGCTCATAAATCTAGCAGGCGTGCACCTGCTATTGAAAAGCCTCTTGACAAATTGCGACTACATTATTCGTTATATAAGTACTATGAATATACATAGCTATTTTATCATTATAACTAAATAAATTAAACACAGGTGAATATGGTTAATTTATAAGCGTTAAACACACTACAAATGTCAAAGACAAGGTTATATTGAACCAAGTAAATAATAATGATTCACTATTAATTATTTTTTAATTTTATGGTGAGGGTCACGCTAGTGGCCAACCGCAATCTTATTATTTTCTTCTTATTTTATTTCTGTCTGAAAGTAACGAACTGTGTAATTGGAAACTGGGATTGTTGAGGCGCTGATGTCTCTGCGCATTACATTCGCGTTTCATTCAACTTCATAATAAGACATTTCTGTAGGTTCTATTGATGTGATTATCATATTAGATTAGCTTTTAAGAAGTTGAACTTTTATGTTTATATTAAAAACTTATCAAAGTCACTCTATTGACAAACAGCCAGTAGAAACTAGGAGCAGTGTGCACCACTCTAAAAACCTTCGTTTTAAATTGATCAGAAACACTTCAATTCGTTCGTTCGTTCGTTATTCAAAAAATAACGAACAAGTTTTTTTTTAAATCCGGGTTTGTTTGCCGAGCCAGACGCTAGTCTCACAGACTTAACATATATGAACTTTAATTATGCTAAATATCACACTATCCTGTGTGCGCAATGCGCTTAAAAATAGGTAAACAATTTTCTTTACGTATAACAAATAAAAACATATAATAATAGTACGTACTCCTATAAAGACTGAGTATAGAAAGGCAAGCTATCAGATAGTCCCCAGCGAGAAACGTTAGACTACGAGTCTCGTATGTCTCCCTGTACAATAAAACGTTAGTTGAACATAATTCACACCAGGTGTGAACCACCGACGGAGGGTAATATCATCATGCATTATTTTATTTAAAATTAATATCGACTCAACTTCTTAATGATATTAAATAACTACAACGTTATAATTATATTTTAATCTAATCATACAAGAGTTTAAATAAGTAAATAATAATACCACAACAACCACACAATGCTATCTAGACCCAAAGTAAGCATAATATATTATATTATTAGCTTGTGATATGGTATCTAGAATGCGGTTAAACATACTCATATTCATTTTTTTTTGTGAATATATACATAGAAAATAAAAAACATATTATACATAGAAATAGTTAACATAATATACTTTAGCCTCCCATTTATTTCTTTACAAATTAACCCTGGTATACATAGCTATAAACTTAAACCAATTTTCTTAAGAATTTACCCAATAAAAGTACAGACACACTCGCTACAATTTTATTATAGCCCTAAAACAAACTTTAACAACCGACTTGAATGTCAAACTTGTGATAACTGACTGGGAACTTGATTATATAATTTGCTCTTGAGAGCGTTAAATTATTCTAATGCTATATATTTGAGGATCACTATGTTTTGGCAGACATATTTAATTAAATCTGTCTAGATTCGAGGAGCTAACTCAATTAACTGCGTAATTATATTTAATTTTAGTAAAAGTACCGCCAAATATGTCTACATTTATTTTTTATCTACTTCATAGTTTGGTGTATACTGAAAAAAATATCAAGCTTGAATCGAACCATATACTACATTATGTGTTTAATTACGGTAAAGTATAACATTAATAAACACATATGAAAATCATGATAAATGCATGAATGTATCAAAAGGACTTAGTTATTAATAACAGCATAAATGCGTAACAGTAATAATAATAATAAAATAATAAATAATAAAATACTGTTGATCCATTTTCAAATAAGAAATGTCATATTCGTATTTTCCTCTCCAACACTGATAGTCAGATTCACTGATGTGTTTTTAATTCAGATTTGTTGCTTTCTCCATTTCATATCATACAGGTATTTACGTTTCAATACGATTTTCTACCTAAACATAAGGTTGAAAACATTCAATAGTAAAAACGAAAAAAACGTCTAGTAGGTACAGTCCGAGCGAAACGGCGGACAAAGGGCGAACTTTTCAATTGTTGTAAAAAGGTGCTTTTAAAGTTTCAGCCGAGAGGTGTATTCGATTGCAACTTGAGGAGGTTCGTAGTTTCAGTACGACGTACCTGACTATGCATGTGCAGAGATACTCAACCAAGGCATCATTTTATAAAATTGAAAGATATCCCTTGTAATAATATAATCAACGCTTTTTGATATTTATTTACGATTACGCGAACGTTGAGTGGTATAAAGTTTATTATGTCACTCATATTATAATTATACAGAATGTGGTAGAATATTATTATTATTATTATTATTATTATACATAAAGTGTAAATCGTTGGGGATAATTGTCAAACCTGTTTTATTCTCTTTTTAGAGTTTAATCTATACATATAATAAAAATGTAACCGATCGCTGTCTGTACATGGAAGATATATGAGAAAAAATACTATTGGGACCTATATCAACGCAAATAGAACCCAAAACAATGATTTTTAAAATTTTTGTCTGTTTGTCTGTTTGTCTGTGCGTTTGTGCACGCTAATCTCAGAAACGGCTTATCCGATTTTAATATGGTTTTCACTAATATATTGTGGTAAGCTTCACTTAACATTTAGTGTTTGTTTCATGTCAATCGGTTTATAAATAAAAAAGTTATGCCAATTTAAAGAATCACATCGAACATTCGTTAATTTACTACGAAATCTTATAGAAGCAGATATTTTAACAGGTTGCGGAATAGCTGATAGTGTTTTTATTCCTCGGATTCCTGTCATTCTCAACAGTCTTTCATTTAGTTTTAAACGAGTCCAGTTTCCAGTGAGCCTATGTTTTGCGATGACTAATTAAAGTAGGTAATTAATTAATTAAGTAATTAAAGTAAAGGTAAGACACTAAAAGTTGTGGGTGTGGATCTTAGTATTAGCTGTTTTTCGGTCAGCTTTATGTGGCTCTATCACGTGTTAGCATTACTAGCAGCCTGTATGCTTTGATCCCTGATGACTATACGTCTAATCCATACATCCATACATATTATAAAAGGCTTTGTCCTGACTGACTGACTGACTGACAGACAACGTAAAGACTTAACCGCTGGTCGTAGCGACTTGAAATTTGGAGGGTGTGTTTGTGTTAATGTCTAGAAGTGTACAAAGAAAGGGTTATTAAAAATTCAACCCTTAAGTGTTATGAAAAGGGATGAAATCGATTGTATGAAACGTCTTCATTTTTTAAGTTACAGCTTTGAAATTTTGTTTTGGAATACTTTTATTTAAATAAAAAATACGCTCATAATTTTTATTTTACTGGGGTGGATTTATAGGAGTGAAATAAGGGATGAAATATTGTATGAAAAGATCTTTGCTTCTGAAGTTGGCGACTTGAAATTTGGAGGGAGGGGGAAGGGAGGGGGAGGAAGAGGAAAGGAAGGGAAAAGTGAGGGGAAAGTGCGGGGGTAGTGAGGGAGAAGTCAGGGGAAAGGGAGGAGAAAGTCAGGGGGAAATCGACTGCCTCTGTATTTCGGTGGTACTGTGCATGGACTGTGAGGTCGCGGGTTCGATTCCCGCTCAGTGCAAATATTTGTAGCATGAACATGTCTATTTGCATTGGTCTGGGTGTTTATATGTATAATATGTATCTATTTACAAAAATAAAGTATTTAAGTATGTTTATCCGTATTCTAGAACCCATAATACAAGCATATAATATGCTTACTTTGGGTCTAGATGGCGTTGTGTAAAAATAAAAAAGGAAGAAGGAACTTAGGGGGTGTGAGGAGGCAGTGAAGGGCAAGTGAGGGGCAAGTGAAGGGCAAGTGAAGGGGACGTAAGGGAAAGTGAGGGAAGTGAGGGAAAGTGAGGAGTCAGAAGTGGTGGTGAGTGAGTGGGAAGTGAGGGAAAGTGAGGAAGATGGGAGGGGAAGGAAGGGGAGGGGAGGGGAGGGGAGGGAAGGGGAGGGAAAGGGGAAAGTTATTGTAGTGAAAATTTGCCTTTGTGTATTGTATGTTGTTTTACGGGGGATATCTTTAGGTAGGTGAAAGAGGGTTTGTACGAATGGTTATGATGAGATTAAAAATAGTATGCAAAACAGTATTTAAACAATATAAAAATGTCAAAAGCTATACATATATAAAAACGAAAGGTCACTCACTCACTCACTCACTTATCTCATCACGAAATCTCAAAAACTACAAGTGCTAGGAGTTTCAAATTTTGGAAATAGGTGCTCTCTAAGACGGGATTTTGCGAAATTTATTTCCTTGGAGTACAAAGGGGAACAAAATTTGTATGGAGCTTCTATAGTTTTTGAAAATAGGAGTGCCAATGTAAATTAAAATGTAAATACTTTATTAGTTAAAATGTAAATACAAGTTAGATTTATATTTTCAGTTTTTTTTTTTTGTGGTATAAACATGTTTGTTAACACGTTTCATTACGGAATAAGTGGAATTGAAGTGAATTACGAAATAGTAGTAGTCGATTTACGCTGGTTTCAACATGAATGGGTCGGATCGACCAGGGATGTACTACCCTCTCATAGTTTTCGACGTAAGAGTAATAGTATCCATATTATTGCGTTTCGTTCGGTAAGCGCGAGAGCCGGAGGCCCAACTGATGCAGAGATGACAAACCTCGCAGCATGTGTAGGACCAGCTGAGTATCCGCGGAGTCATTGTGTGGGTGGTGTGGGTCAACCCGCCGGCCAGGGAGACCCGTATAAACGGTGGTTCCGCTGGCCGCCCGCGGCATTGTACAAGGGCCCAATTAGACCTAACCAAAAAAAAGAGACTGCCCCACCAGGTTGCGCATAATCTCGGAGTGGTTCGTCGTGCAGGTTGGTGACCGGATAGTGGGACCCGGCGACCATTTTCGAGACGGTACGGGGGCCTTTTGCGAGCAGTCCGTATCATGGAAGCCCGGAGGCCTAAGACCCTTGAGCCTTTACAGCTGCGAAGAGACATCGCCTCCTCAACGGCCGTCTTCTATCGCCTTTACCACGGAGAGTCTTCTCAACAGCTCTTTAAATTAATTCTACCCTCTCCCTTTTTATCCAGAACGACACGTGCGGACTGAAGTGCTACCCTTTCACAGTGCAATCTAAAGGGTCTCGAACCAAACGGTTCAGCACTTTATACTTTTGTCGCTCAATTAAAGCCTGGAACTCTTTACCAGCGCATGTGTTCCCACCTAACTTTCATCCTGGGACTTTAAAACGAGGCGTGAAGAAGCATCTCACTAAGCCGCCATAGTGGAGGCCACTATACCAGTAGTTTGGCTTTTGGAATGGTGTCCACTACTTCTGAATTCCACTGACTGCTTACCATCAGCCAGAGTAGAGGCACTTTGGCAGGCTAATATAAAAAAAAAACTTATAACGTTTTTATTCCTCGGATTCCTTTCATTCCAAACAATTTCCCGTTTAGTTTTAAACGAGTTCAGTTTCCAGTGAGCCTATGTTTCGCGATGACAATTAATGAGTGTAGATCTAAATATTAACTGTTTTTCGCATGGTCAGCTTTACGTAGATTTGCCACGTGTAAGTAATCCTAGCAGCCTGTATGGCTTTGATCCGCGATGGCTATAC